>OX638366.1:22780213-23125213 GCA_951812935.1 Hermaeophaga mercurialis
ATCTAACCTAACCTAAAATATTATAACCTAATTATTTTGATTTAATTGAATTTAATGTTCCGTGAGTTTAATATTAATTTTATCGGCTCAATAGGGCCCAATTAATTCCCCTGGCGCTCCGGGGCTGCTAGTATTACATCTTAGCACCGTAACTTTAATAAACCAACGAATAATTCGAGCGATTACATTAACGAGCCGTTAACAATCGACTTAGTGCCGGTAATTCCCAACCGAAGAAAAAAAAATTAATTCGTTTCGTTGTAAATGATTAATCTCGTTCGGTTTTGTGTTGCGAAAAACGCGAGACGCTCGATAAACAAAAAAAAACGCCTCGTTAATTGACTTAACGTGGCCTTGATCTCCGGCGTTTTCAACACGTTTTATGTAACAACAAAAAAAATTTAGTTGAGATCATCGATTCGTTGTTTCCTCTCGCAACGAAATATCCGAAGATAGTTTTGATTTTATAGAAGTTGAATCGTTTTAATATTTGCTAAATACAGTTAATTAATTAATAAAATATAGAAAAAGTACTGTAGGAAACGGAAGTAGAGGAAAACGAAGAGGAAGAAGAAAAAGAAGAAGAGACAAAACAAATGTAGAAGAAACAAATTAAAAAATTTTAATGAAAAGACAAAAACGCGAGCGGAAAAGTTTAATATTTCGACGACATTTATATTTTCCACTCAACTATTAATTAATATTTTCAGTTTGCGAGTATTAATATTTTAATATTTTAATTAATACTTCCAACGTACTCCAAATCGTATACAGGGTTATACGTAACGTATATTCATTGGTTGTAATTTAATATGCATAATTATAAAATCCACGTTTCGTTATTTACTCGACTAATTAAACTATAATCAATCCGTTAAAATGCGACGGATGTTAGGTTAGGTTAGGTTAGATTGATTTAAAACGAAGAATTGAGGTTAGGTTAGGTTAGGTTAGGTTAGGTCAGGTTAGGTTAGGTTAGGTTAGGTTAGATTGATTTAAAACGAAGAATTGAGGTTAGGTTAGGTTAGGTTAGGTTAGGTCAGGTTAGGTTAGGTTAGGTTAGGTTAGATTGATTTAAAACGAAGAATTGAGGTTAGGTTAGGTTAGGTTAGGTTAGGTCAGGTTAGGTTAGGTTAGGTTAGGTTAGGTTAGGTTAGGTTAGGTTAGATTGATTTAAAACGAAGAATTGAAGTTAGGTTAGGTCAAGTTAGGTTAGGTTAGGTTAAGTTAGGTTAGGTTAGGTTAGGTTAGGTTAGGTTAGGTTAGGTTAGGTTAGATTGATTTAAAACGAAGAATTGAGGTTAGGTTAGGTTAGGTTAGGTTAGGTCAGGTTAGGTTAGGTTAGGTTAGGTTAGATTGATTTAAAACGAAGAATTGAGGTTAGGTTAGGTTAGGTTAGGTTAGGTCAGGTTAGGTTAGGTTAGGTTAGGTTAGGTTAGGTTAGGTTAGGTTAGATTGATTTAAAACGAAGAATTGAAGTTAGGTTAGGTCAAGTTAGGTTAGGTTAGGTTAAGTTAGGTTAGGTTAGGTTAGGTTAGGTTAGGTTAGATTGATTTAAAACGAAGAATTGAGGTTAGGTTAGGTTAGGTTAGATTGATTTAAAACGAAGAATTGAGGTTAGGTTAGGTTAGGTTAGGTTAGGTTAGGTTAGGTTAGGTTAGGTTAGGTTAGGTTAGGTTAGGTTAGGTTAGGTTAGGTTAGATTGATTTAAAACGAAGAATTGAGGTTAGGTTAGGTTAGGTTAGGTTAGGTCAGGTTAGGTTAGGTTAGGTTAGGTTAGATTGATTTAAAACGAAGAATTGAGGTTAGGTTAGGTTAGGTTAGGTTAGGTCAGGTTAGGTTAGGTTAGGTTAGGTTAGGTTAGGTTAGATTGATTTAAAACGAAGAATTGAAGTTAGGTTAGGTCAAGTTAGGTTAGGTTAGGTTAAGTTAGGTTAGGTTAGGTTAGGTTAGGTTAGATTGATTTAAAACGAAGAATTGAGGTTAGGTTAGGTTAGGTTAGATTGATTTAAAACGAAAAATTGAGGTTAGGTTAGGTTAGGTTAGGTTAGGTTAGGTTAGGTTAGGTTAGGTTAGGTTAGATTGATTTAAAACGAAGAATTGAGGTTAGGTTAGGTTAGGTTAGGTCAGGTTAGGTTAGGTTAGGTTAGGTTAGGTTAGGTCAGGTTAGGTTAGGTTAGGTTAGGTTAGGTTAGGTTAGGTTAGATTGATTTAAAACGAAGAATTGAAGTTAGGTTAGGTCAAGTTAGGTTAGGTTAGGTTAAGTTAGGTTAGGTTAGGTTAGGTTAGGTTAGATTGATTTAAAACGAAGAATTGAGGTTAGGTTAGGTTAGGTTAGATTGATTTAAAACGAAGAATTGAGGTTAGGTTAGGTTAGGTTAGGTTAGGTTAGGTTAGGTTAGGTTAGGTTAGGTTAGGTTAGGTTAGGTTAGGTTAGGTTAGATTGATTTAAAACGAAGAATTGAGGTTAGGTTAGGTTAGGTTAGGTTAGGTCAGGTTAGGTTAGGTTAGGTTAGGTTAGATTGATTTAAAACGAAGAATTGAGGTTAGGTTAGGTTAGGTTAGGTTAGGTCAGGTTAGGTTAGGTTAGGTTAGGTTAGGTTAGGTTAGATTGATTTAAAACGAAGAATTGAAGTTAGGTTAGGTCAAGTTAGGTTAGGTTAGGTTAAGTTAGGTTAGGTTAGGTTAGGTTAGGTTAGATTGATTTAAAACGAAGAATTGAGGTTAGGTTAGGTTAGGTTAGATTGATTTAAAACGAAAAATTGAGGTTAGGTTAGGTTAGGTTAGGTTAGGTTAGGTTAGGTTAGGTTAGGTTAGGTTAGATTGATTTAAAACGAAGAATTGAGGTTAGGTTAGGTTAGGTTAGGTTAGGTTAGGTTAGGTTAGGTTAGGTTAGGTTAGGTTAGGTTAGGTTAGGTTAGATTGATTTAAAACGAAGAATTGAGGTTAGGTTAGGTCAGGTTAGGTTAGGTTAGGTTAGATTGATTTAAAACGAAGAATTGAGGTTAGGTTAGGGTTTTGTTTTAATAAAACACTGCTTAGAACAATACAGAACCAATCATTTTGGAAAAACCGAGTTTTTTCCCGAAAAATCCGATTTACCGGAAAACTATATCGTTTACGGAAAAACAAATGCGAAATTCGAGTTCCGGGGGTGAAAATACGTACGAAAACCTAATTTTTCCCATGTCTTTACTATCATTTCAATTTTACCCATTTTCGAGCAAAAATCCGAAAATTTTCGAACATTTTCAAACACGTCTACAATTAAAAGTGAATAACTCAAAAACTATATGAGATATCGAGTAGAAATAAAAAGTAGTAGAAAGGCAAAGCATAAGGCTATTCAAAAACCGATATTTTCTTTCTTCGATTTAATATACGACCAAGTTACTAAATTTTAATTTCGGAAAATTTTTTTTTGGAATTTCGCTCGTTTAAAAAGTCCCCTCGTCTACGCCATTGAAATCGAAACGACGAAACCACATTCATTTTAAAGACGAATCAATTCTCTATCGAAACGTACCAAAAAGTCGGCGATATCTCAAATAATAACAAAATGGCGGACGATTCAAATTTGGATTTCGAAAAAAAAATCGCATTCGAAAGGGGGTACCCTTGAATGAAAATCGACGGAAAATTTTTTAATTTTTGATTTTCCTGAAACTTCGCATCCGGGGCTTTGCAAAGTCGATAAATTCAAAGAAACGGTCCGTTGATCAAAAAAAAAATTTCTTCATAGAAAAATTGGAGAAAATTTCGGAAAAGTCCAATTTTTCGGAAAATTATATAATTTGCGGTAAAACAAATGCCAAATTCGAACTGCGGAGGTGAAAATACTTGGGAAAGCCACATTTTTTTTATGCCTTTACTCTGGATAAAAAAATTTCCATTAGGTACGGTTAGGTTAGGTTATATCGTTTTAGGTTAGGTTAGTTAGATTCTCTTTTTGATTTTGATTTTCGCAAATTTCCAAATCGTGGCACAACAAATCAACGAACTACCAAAACGTTTACGAACCCGACGGTCACGACCGTTTGGAAAACTACAATTTTATGGAATCCCTGCAAATATTCTGGAATCTCTAATCCTCCAATAGGTACTTACCGCCGTCTATTACAAAATTCACTAGGGAACTATTCAAACAAACTCGGTCACTTTCAACAAATATTTATTATACATTTCAAAACGACAATAATTTTATTACAAAATTCGAAACAACGACAACCAAATCGACGACGATCGGACGAAATCGACGACCGCCCGAACCGCTCGTCGTATCGTCCGATCTCCCCTCTTCGATTACGCTCCGAATCCATTCGAGGTAGCGCCCCACGGCGGCATTTAACCCCGGCTTCCCCGTAGTGCCGCAACGCTTCCCTTTGGAAACCACCCCGATTTGTACGTTGTCGCCGCACATCAACGGCCCCCCCGAGTCCCCTTTACACGCGCCCTTCTTTTTCGCGCCCGCGCAAATCACCCGTTTCGATTTCGTGTCGTATATTTCTTGGCATTTCTTCAAATCGATCGTTTTCACGTCGAGGCACTGCAAAATGTTCGAGGCTTCTTTCCCCCCGAATTTGACGCTCCCCCAACCGGCGTAGTACACGTGCGAGCAGTTTTTCCACGTGTCGTACCGCGGGGGTAGTTGGACGGGGATGATTTTAGTAACGGGGCGCTTCAAACGGGCGAGGGCGATGTCGTTGATGGTTTTTTGCACGGACGAGGCGTCGTAAGCAGGATGTGCACGAAATTCTGTAATGGCTGCAAAAATATCGAAAATTATCAATAAGAACATTATTTGTTCCCGGACGAGGCGTCGTAAGCAGGATGTGCACGGAATTCTGTAATGGCTGCAAAAATATCGAAAATTATCAATAAGAACATTATTTGTTCCCGGACGAGTCGTCGTAAGCAGGATGTGCACGGAATTCTGTAATGGCTGCAAAAATATCGAAAATTATCAATAAGAACATTATTTGTTCCCGGACGAGTCGTCGTAAGCAGGATGTGCACGGAATTCTGTAATGGCTGCAAAAATATCGAAAATTATCAATAAGAACATTATTTGTTCCCGGACGAGTCGTCGTAAGCAGGATGTACACGGAATTCTGTAATGGCTGCAAAAATATAGAGAATTATCAATAAAAACATCGTTTTCAATGATTTTTTTAAGCGTTCACGCTGATTGTAATATCGAGAAGTACTTCAAAGTGGATAAATTTTTGGTGTTTGAACGCACTTTGAAATCATTTTCGAACCGACAACAAATCTAATAGTAAATATTGTCACACATACACAACGAGTATTAGATTTAATTCAATAGTTCACGTTTATATTTTGTAATCGTTTCGTATATTTTTAAAAAAAGCATTTAAAGTGAGTTCAGTGGTCCCCGTCCGGGGACTCGAGCGGGGAAAGTTAAGTTAAGCGACATAAGCGCCCCTCAAGAGCATCATCCCGTTTGTACGAACAAAATATATCGAAAAGTACCTCTACAAATCAAAAAATTATTTAAGTACTAATAATTTCTTACCTATTCGTTGACCGTTTGTCGAATTTAAAAGTTTAATACCGACGACAGCGGTTAATGTTGGTTTTTTGCAATGGGCGGCGGTTAGTACCCATTCGCTGTGTATTAAAGTACCGCCGCAATTGTGTTTGTTCGATACTTGTATGGACACCATAAAATCGTTGCCTATCATACAAACTTTGCCCCCGACTATTTTAGGTCTTTTGTATATATCTGGAGAACAATTCGAGGGCCAAAACATATAAAAAACTATTAAAAAATATAATTTGAACATCGTGCGGGACGTGTAAATGATTTTATTGACAGTTGACGTTTTTAGTTAAGGGCGCTGTTACATTTTAATTGTCAAATTTTATCGCTATTGGTTCGAATATATAAACACATATAATAAGATTAATTATTCTAAGAAAGTAGCGACCTCCCCAAATTGAAGGATGCACTCTACGAACTAGTTCAAGGGCGTACGTTAGGGGCAAATAAAAAGGATAAAATTTAAATTAGGATATAAAATAGATATTGAAAATATGAAACTGTTTCGGATTTTTTCTTATATTTATTATTAACTAATTTTAATATACATTATTTTCGATATCTACAATACTACAAGTAAATATTGAATAATTGTTAAAAAACGAGAATAATAATAATTAATAATCGGTTTGGTTTGTTTAAATTTTTTTTTATTTTATTTTTTATTGTATAATTCCCGCACGCCATTGACATAATGACTCCCGGTCTTACTTAAACAAAAAAAAAACTTACGCAAAGCAAATGAAGGTGAAAATAATGTTTCGGAAATCGATATTCATTCGTTGCTACTTTAAAAATACAAGTTTAGTTCAAATATTGAGCGTAATTAAATATAATAAACGTAAAATCCCGAATTACAAAAGTGCGAGACGTCCTTGACTTTTACGAAATAAATCGTCTAATTGATGATTCAATAAATCAAATGGTAGATAATTTGTTGACTCTAAACGAATTAAATAAAAATCTGTTTTAAAAAAAAACATGTATAACGTAAAAAGTGCGAAAATTTTAAAAGCGAGTCGTAAAGTTTAAATTATTTTAAATTTGGCCCAAAAGGTGGAAATTTCTCAAAATTTTGGCGAAAAAATTGAACTTTTTCAAAAATCAAAAAGTTTATTCCAAAAAAAGATCATTTTTTTTTCAGTTTTCTCATCAAAAAGGGAAAATTTCTTCATATTTCGATGAAAAAATAAAAATGTTGACAGAAAAGTTAAAATTTCTTAAATTTAGATCAAAGTAGCGAACTTTTTTTGAAATTCGGTACCAAAAGGTTGAAATTTCTTCTAACAAAAAAAAAATAGAAAATTTGTCAACTGAAATCCAAAAAATTTGAAATTTCTGTTAATATTTTCAAATTTTGATTGAAAAAATGAAAATTTCTTCAATTTGCCATCAAAAAATCAATTTTTTTTTAAATTCAAATGGAAAATACAAATTTCTATGAATTTTGCCTCAAAAGAAAAAAATTTGATCCAAAAAAAGTTGATTTTTTTATAATTTTTTTTCAAATTTGGACCCAAAAACAAAAAAGTTACGTTACATTTTTTTCTAATACAACAAACTCGAAAAATGTACAATTAATTTTGAAATATCCTGTATATATAAAAAACTTAAAAATAAAAAAAAATTTATCATACAACACAAAGAGAAAAAATATAAATAATTGTTATCTAATTTAAGTCACTGAAGAAGTTCAAATACAAATTGACGAAACTTCGAGTTTAACTAAAGCACGTGTCATTGTATTTATTTCTGTCTTTAATTCTGGCCAGAATTTTCATCAAACTGCAAAAACGGTTTTTAAAAATATCGTGCAAACGTAGCGCGACAAAGATAGCGCAATACGAAAAATAAAAGAGTAACAAAGACGGAGATACGGTACGTTTACACGAGATTAAATAAATAAAATCGAGATTTCGAATAAAAACAAGGATTTTTCGTCGTTGTAAATCGTATTAATATTGTAAAATATTGTAAAAAAAAATACAGAATGATCCAAAACTGGTGGCCCGGATTTTAAAATGCGGTTGAAAATTAATTTAAGAATAATTTACATATTTTACATTTATTTAGAATTGTTGGGAGTTTCTAACAACTTTTTGTCCCTTTTCGCTTAAAATTTAGTATAATATACGAAAAATGAATAAATATTAACGATATTACGGTAAATCACTTTAAAAAAAAAACAAAAAAAGCACTCGGAAGCCGAAATTACTTCGTAATTATATTCAAAGTTTAAATACTTAATTGTATTAGCGTAAAACCCAATTACAATAAAAAAAAACTCTAAAAATCCTTGATACAACAAAAGATCTCGAATATATAAATTCGATTTGTTCCTACACGAAAAGTACTTTCAGTTCTTCTTTAATTAAGATTACATCATTATTATTTGGCAATAAATACATTAATATCGTTTTAAATTTAGTACAATTAAACGATCCGTTAAGTTCGATTCGGTGTTGGACATTTTTGGAAATATGAAATTTTTGGTTTTATTGGTGGTAAGTTCTGGCACTATTTTTTTTTTTTATATCACATTGTTGTAAAAAAAATGTTAAAATTATACAAAAATTTGTTTGTTTAATCGCTTCGGAAGTTCTCACCAATTTTTATTTCTCAAAATTTATTTCGAAAAATGTCAGATTCTCATTTTTTTGTTGACTTGAAAGTAGAGATTAAAAAAACGTTTTTAAACCAGCAGAAATTAAAAAAAAATATAAATTCCTGTAATAATTAATTGAAAAAAGCAAATAGGAACTATTTTTTTTTTTTACTAATAAAACGTAACATTTAAATAATAATTTTAAAAAAACGTAAATACTTTTTATTGTAAGTATAAATGGGACGAATTAAAAAATCAGTTAAATGCAAAAATAGTCGCATATTTTGGAAACAAATCTAATTTTATATTAAAATTCGAAATGTTTCGATCATCCTTTTGAAGAAATTCAAAAAAAACAGAAACAACGAACATGTTTCAGCATATAAAAAAATAAAAATCATGAAAAAGTATTATAATTATATTATTTATGTCTGAAGAGGATCAAATTTATATGTGGACGAAATTTTGAATTAAATTAAATTATATTTTATCGTATTTATTACTTAAAATGTCTTCAAAATGGACTGAAAAAATAAAAGCGGTTCTAATAAATATCGTGCAAACGTAGCGAGACAAAGACGGCGCAATACGAGAAATAAAAGAGTAACGAAGACAGAGATACGGTACGTTTACACGAAATCAATAGAAACTAATTTAATTGGAATTTTTAAATCAAAAAACGATTTTTCCGGTCTAATCGCACAAATTAACCCGAAAATTTTACACACAAAACAATTTTCAACGCGCAACAAATCTTTTTATTATTACAACGTTTTAAAATACAAAACGTCCCATATAAAAGCGCACTTTAAATCAAATTTCAAATCGTATTTATTCTATTTTAAACGAGATTCATTTTACGCAAAACCAAATAAATCGAATAAATTCGATCATATTTAAAATAAGATTATTTTCGAGCGAAAATGATACACGTTTCGCACGAAATATTTAATTTAATCATAGAATTGTTTATATTTCTCATAATCACAACGCACGAATTTACGTACAAGACGAAATTATTATCTCATAATTAAATCCAAAGTTTAAATATATCTAATTTAATAAGCGTAAAATCCCGTCAAAACGAATGAAAAAAAAGAAGAAAAAAAACTCTAAAAATCCTTGATACAACAAATCATCTCGAGTATATAAATTCGATTTTCTTATTGCCAGTTAAAGTATTTCCGTCTCTTCTTCAAATAAGATTACATCATCGTAATTGTTAAATAAATAAATTAATATCGTTGTGGATTTTTAGTACAATTAAACGATCCGTTAAGTTCGGGTTCGGTGTTGGAAATTTTTGGAAATATGAAATTTTTGGTTTTATTGGTGGTAAGTTCTGGCACTATTTTTTTTTTATATCACATTGTTGTAAAAAAAATGTTAAAATTATACAAAAATTTGTTTGTAACGTTTTGTTTAATCGCTTCGGAAGTTCTCACCAATTTTTATTTCTCAAAATTTATTTCGAAAAATGTCAGATTCTCATTTTTTTGTTGACTTGAAAGTAGAGATTAATGAAACGTTTTTAAACCGGAAGAAATTAAAAAAAAATATTAATTCCTGTAATAATTCATTGAAAAAGCAAATAGGAACTATTTTTTTTTTTTAATAATAATAAAACGTAACATTTAAATAATTATTTTTAAAAAACGTAAATACTTTTTATTGTAAATATAAATGGGACGAATTAAAAAAATCAGTTAAATGCAAAAATAGTCGCATATTTTGGAAACAAATCTAATTTTATATTAAAATTCGAAATGTTTCGATCATCCTTTTGAAGAAATTCAAAAAAAACAGAAACAACGAACATGTTTCAGCATATAAAAAATAAAAATCATGAAAACGTATTATAATTATATTAATTGTGTCTGAAGAGGATCAAATTTATGTGTGAACGAAATTTTGAATTAAATTTAATTATATTTTATCGTATTTATTTCTTAAAATGTCTTCAAAATGACATGAAAAAATAAAAGCGGTTCTAATAAATATCGTGTAAACGTAGCGCGACAAAGACGGCGCAATACGAGAAATAAAAGAGTAACGAAGACAGAGATACGGTACGTTTACACGAAATCAAGTGAAAATAAATTAATTGGGATTTCGAAACAAGAAAGTTTTGTTAATTTTTATTCACATTATTTGTATTGACTCGTTTATGAAATAGTTGAAAATTTTTAATGAATAATAATAATAGTGCTATTTAGTAAATAATGGTAATTAGAAATTTGTTAAACGCATATTTTCGAATCAAATAAAATTATATACTGAAATAAATAAAATATTTCCATTATTTGAAAAATTATGTTTGAATTGAAATTTAAAAAATCAATTCAAAAAGATACAAATTCGTATTTAAATAATTTTCGAAAAAAGTTAATAAAAATAGATTTTCGCATTATTTAGCTATCACGTGATTTTAATTTTAATTTATTTATTTTATTACAGACAAATCCTAATTACCAACATTAAAATTAATGTTAATAAAAAAATAGTAAATTCAAAAACCAAAATATAAAAACATCACAATAAAAATAATTAAAAAAATCAGGGTAAAATTGTTTTAAAAAAAAAAGTAAAATTGCCAACTGTCGATTCAAAAATTAATTTAACGAACTCGATTCCTTAAATCTTCGCGAAATTAAAAATTAATCAATTTTAACCCCTTTTTACACATCAAACAAAACTTCAACTTTCAGTAAATAAATATCATTATTATTATTATTATTATTCAACCCTAATTTGTTTTATTTTTATTTTTTTTTTCAGATATGCTGCACAGCAATCACCCTGTATTGTCCCACCCCCGGTTACGCCGCACCAGCCCCATCGCCCCATTGGGGCGGCCACGGAGGGGGTTACGGACACGGCGGGGGGACGACGGTCCTAATAATTAAAAAAGGCTACGGGGGGGGCCACCACGGGGGAGGTTGGGGCCACCGTGGAGGAGGAGGATACGGGGGTGGATACGGTGGTGGGGGCGGATTTGGCGGAGGGGGCGGGTTCGGAGGTGGGGGAGGATTCGGTGGTGGGGGTGGATTCGGTGGTGGATTCGGAGGGGGCGGCGGATGGGGAAAATAAATTGGATATTTGGACGAATGGATTTTTGTAAATAATAAATACGAATGTATATTTGTTTTTTTAAGTTAATAATTTTACAATTGTACAATTAAAAAAAAAACCGGTATCTACAAATGCTCTGGTTATTTTTTTTCACAAAAAACTATGGAAAGATAACTCTAAGAATGTTAATAATAGATAAAATATGTGTAATTATTTATTGTAAAACTAAATCAAAGTTTTTTTTTTTTATTCGAATCAATATAAATCATTAATTTTGTGTTTTCTTTACTTATTTAATCGTTAAAAACTTGCTTTAATTATCCTTAGATTTACAGAAAATTTTATTTATAATATACAAAGTGTTTCTAAATTCCTTTTAGAATCCTCGTTGCAAATTTTAAGTTGTTTTACCTATAAAAAATATCATCTCGAAAAAACGAAACTGATATTAAGTTTTTTTCCCCCACAAGTCCACGTTAACCAAAAAATGTTTAACAAGGATTTTTCTCCACGTCTATTTAAATACACCCTGTATATTTTAATATGGAACATGTCTTTTGCCTCTTCCTTAAAAAAAAAAAAAAGCAGGCAACATACCATACACAATACTGTAATGTTGGTTGCCTAACAAAAGTGAATATAAATTACAAGGTAAAACAGTGGCGTTTCGACTTCTTTTCTTAATTCTTACTAAAAATACAATTCAATAATAGTAATAACGATGTTAAACGTTCTTCTTGGTTATCCACGCGAGAATTTCTTTCCTGCCGTCTTCCGTAATCGCGCTGTACTCGGCGATGGTGATTTTTTGCCGCAATTCCTTTTGTAGTCTCTTCATTTGTAACATCAACAAAGCTTCGTTCCGCATCTGTCTGTAACTCACGTCCATTTTCGTCAACACCAACAAGATCTAAGGAAAAAAAAAATTAAAAGTGAGAAAGAAAAAAAATGGATTGAACTGAAAAAAAAAATTGAACTAAAACAATAGATTGAACTACTAAAAAAATAGGAGTCAAAGATGAACAATGAAAAATTGTGCCCAAAAAAATATACAAAAATGTTAATTGTAACCTAACCGAAGTATTAAAAAAGGAAAACGAAATAGATATTTTTAGATTTTTCTGTAAATGCTGATTTTTGGCTCTTTTTGTTTTCGTTTGTATTTCCTTTCGACTCTTTCTATATTTGGTTCTTTATTCTTTTGCTTCTTTTTATATTTGATTCGTTTCTTTTTACTCTTTTTATATTTAGTTCGTATTTCTTTTGACTCTTTCTACATTTGGTTCTTTATTATTTTGCCTTTTTTTATATTTGACTCCTTTTTCTCTTCATTCTTTTTTCTTTCGCCTCTTAATATTTGAATCGTTTTTGTTTCGATTTTTTCTTTCAGCTAGTTTTTCGCTCGATTCTTTTTCTATTTAATTCGTTTTTCTTTTGGCTCTTTTTATATTTGGGTCCTTTTTCTTCATTTTTTTCTTTTTGCTTTTTTTATTCGACTCGTTTTTCCTTAGGAATTTTCTTTTGATTCTTTTTATAGTTGGTTCGTTTTTCTTTTGACTCTTTCTATATTTGGTTCTTTATTATTTTGCCTTTTTTTATATTTGACTCCTTTTTCTCTTCATTCTTTTTTCTTTCGCCTCTTAATATTTGAATCGTTTTTGTTTCGATTTTTTCTTTCAGCTAGTTTTTCGCTCGATTCTTTTTCTATTTAATTCGTTTTTCTTTTGGCTCTTTTTATATTTGGGTCCTTTTTCTTCATTTTTTTCTTTTTGCTTTTTTTATTCGACTCGTTTTTCCTTAGGAATTTTCTTTTGATTCTTTTTATAGTTGGTTCGTTTTTCTTTTGACTCTTTCTATATTTGGTTCTTTATTATTTTGCCTTTTTTTATATTTGACTCCTTTTTCTCTTCATTCTTTTTTCTTTCGCCTCTTAATATTTGAATCGTTTTTGTTTCGATTTTTTCTTTCAGCTCGTTTTTCGCTCGATTCTTTTTCTATTTAATTCGTTTTTCTTTTGGCTCTTTTTATATTTGGGTCCTTTTTCTTCATTTTTTTCTTTTTGCTTTTTTTATTCGACTCGTTTTTCCTTAGGAATTTTCTTTTGATTCTTTTTATAGTTGGTTCGTTTTTCTTTTGACTCTTTCTATATTTGGTTCTTTATTATTTTGCCTTTTTTTATATTTGACTCCTTTTTCTCTTCATTCTTTTTTCTTTCGCTTCTTTATATTTATATCGTTTTTATTTCGATTTTTCTTTCTTTTCGCTCGTTTTTCCTTTTGACTCTTCTAATATTTGATTCGTTTTTCTTCTGGCTCTTTTTATATTTGGATAGTTTTACTTTATTTTTTTCTTTTCGCTCTTTTTATTCGACTCGTTTTTCCTTAGGTTTTTGCTTTTGATTCTTTTTATAGTTGGTTCTTTATTTTTTTGCCTTTTTTTATATTCAGATCGTTTCTCCTGATTTTTTTTCTTTTCGCTCTTTTTCCGATTCGTTTTTTCCTTTCGACTCTTTTTACATTTAATTCCCTTTTCTCCTGGCTCTTTTTTCTTTCGCCTTCTTTATTCTCTAACACCATTTCTTTGACTCTTATTGTTGGGGCTCCTTTTTAGTACCCTCAAAAAACAACCAAAATTCAAAATTCACATGAAAATAAACAAAAAAAAAAAAAAGGAAGAATTACTTACCGATACGTTTCTCAATACCGGATCCACCAAAAGCGTATAAAGAAGAACGCAAGCCGCGGATATTTGACACAAATTAGAAACGTCGACGACGTAAATTATTTTGCGAACGTCCTCGAAGTATTTCGGCCAAATCGGCGCCATCGCGCCGCCGATTTCACGAATTTCGTACGTTTTCTGCTCGATTCTAATAGCGAAAATATCGGTGCCGGTCGTCGGGACGCCCGTCGTCGTTTTATCGACGCTTCCGCCGCTTTGAAGACTTTTTAACAGCAGAGTTTTGCCCGAACCCAAAGGCCCCAGGCACAGTATCATTATTCCAAATTTTTTCGAAACAAAAATTCCTTTCTATAGTTGTACTTCTAACCTTCTAACTATCCAAATCAATACACTTTTTCGAATATTTTCGTTTATTGAAAATAAACAGCATTTTTACAACGCTAAAACGAACAACCATTTCCACCATTAGACAATAACAAAAATAATGTTTTTGACAGTTGACAGTGTAGCCAACCAATTATTTTCAAAATCACCAAACCGGTTACTGAAGTAGGCAACACAACATACATACAATACAATTTAAAAATGGTACGTATTTAACAGTGCGGCCAACCTATTATTTTTTTAAAAATCACCATAGTGATTACTGATGTAGGCAACACAACATACGATACAAATTAAAAATTGATTTTCAACGCTTTGGCTGCCACAGACATCGAAATTCAAAAAAAAAAAAATGTGAATTTCCGGTGGCTGCAGATCCTTTATTAATTAAATCGGCTCTTCAAGAGGTTTATAAATACAGGGTATTCCATTTTAAAAAAACGTAACTTTGATACATATATATTTTTTGGGACGACCTGTATATGTGGAACTAATTTCCAATATTATAATTTATCATCAAATTTTAATTAGATTTTATCAATTCCAATTATTCCGATTAAATAAATATTTATACGAAAACATTTCCTCAATTAGCTCGATTGTATTACAAAAGCAAACTTTTTAAATTTGTGTACTTCGGGAAATACTCTTCTCATCTACGAAATCGCGTTTCTCAGAACTAAACGAGTGTTTGTTTAATACATTTGCGAGTTGTCGATATTTGCACACTTTAAATAAACAAATTTAGCGGCGTAGCGGGAATCATATATAAATTCGTTTCTTGTATAATTTTTCCGCATTGTTAAACGCAATTTCGAACAAGAAACATGATTAACAAATTGCGGGTAAGTCGATTAATCTTCCATTTATATTTTTATAATTAATTACTTCGGTTTATTGTGTAATAACGTAGTGAAATAAAAACATAAATAATAATAATAGTACTAATTAAAATCGGAGCTTTCGAAACGATAAAAAATAATAATTTTTGGAGACAAAAAAAATGGCTTTAAACTAATTTTCACTTAATTAATACAGCAATTAAAATTGTTTTTGTGACAATTTTTTTTTTAAATAAACCTAACACTAAAATTTGGCGAATTAAAGTATCCGCTATTTAAATAAGAACACCCTGTATCTGTATTAATTAAACGCAAATAAATTATTAATTGGGTTGATGTTAATCAATTAAAACTTTGATGTTACATAATTTTAATTGTAAATTTTGTATTTTACTCGGTTTGAATATTTTAATTCGAAATCCGGTTTTTAATTATTCTGTAAATAAAGTATCGAAAAAATGTTGAGCAACGTTTCGGATCATTAAACACTTGGATTATTTTAATCGTGTTTCCTTTTTCTATATTTAACCTTGAGTATGTTTTTTTTTTAATTATTTATTATGTAATCGTTTATTTTATTTAAAATAAGTCGCATCAATCTTGCAGAAAAAAAGTTCATTGGCTTTTTTCTGAAACTTCGTAGTGAATAATTTAATAAAAAGGGGGGGGGCTGGATTTTTGAACAATGTTGAGATAATAATTTTTTTAATTATTTATTAATATATTATTTATTATATTATGATTCAAAAATAAAGATTTTTTTTATAAAATATCCACGTCGAAAATAAATGTATGTAAAATCTTAAATTTGAATAGAAAATTTTTAGAAATTTCAATTTTAAAAACTGCATTTTCCATTTTTTACAATGTCAAAGTTCAAATACGAATTTTTTATAAAATTTCGACATCACGGAAAAAAATTTATGAAATTTTGCAAGTTGGTTAACATAAAATATTTAAAATAAAAAAAACAAGTAACAATAATAGTTGTCTTGTGTTTTTAGATACTTTTTATTTCGAAAACTAACTATTATAGAAATTTAATGATTAACACATTACTCACATATTTCTAATTTCTAATTTCAGATACTTGCAATTAGTTTATGCATAATTCAAACCAGTTACGCTGATTTGAACCAAGCAGCCGACTCCCAACCTCACGCCACTGGTTTGCGCCCTAAAAACAACCCAGATCAACCTCACGCCACTGGATACAATCCTCATCCCCAACAACATGAACATCAAAGGCATCAAAGGGACGTAAATCAACCTCACGCCACCGGTTTGCTTCCCAGAAAGAACCAAGATCAACCTCACGCCACTGGATACAATCCTCATCCCCAACAACATGAACATCAAAGGCATCAAAGGGACGTAAATCAACCTCACGCCACCGGTTTGCTTCCCAGAAAGAACCAAGATCAACCTCACGCCACTGGATACAATCCTCATCCCCAACAACATGAACATCAAAGGCATCAAAGGAACGTAAATCAACCTCACGCCACCGGTTTGCTTCCCAGAAAGAACCAAGATCAACCTCACGCCACTGGATACAATCCTCATCCTCAAGGACATGAAGACCATCAAAGGCATCAAAGAGACGTAAATCAACCTCACGCCACCGGTTTGCTTCCCAGAAAGAACCAAGATCAACCTCACGCCACTGGATACAATCCTCATCCTCAAGGACATGAAGACCATCAAAGGCATCAAAGAGACGTAAATCAACCTCACGCCACCGGTTTGCTTCCCAGAAAGAACCAAGATCAACCTCACGCCACTGGATACAATCCTCATCACCAAGGATCTGAAGACAACCACCAAAGGCATCAGAGAGACTTAATTGGTGCAGATCGTGGAAGGGATTTTCAAAGGCCAGGAGGAGATTTAATTAACGCAGATCATGGAAGGGACTTTCCAAGGGAGCGAGGAGACTTGATTGGTGGAGATGGTGGAAGAGACTTTCGAAGGCCAGGAGGAGATGCAATTAACGCAGATCATGGAAGGGATTTTCCAAGGCCAGGAGGAGATTTGATTGGTGCAGATCATGGAAGGGACTTTCCAAAGCAGCGAGGAGACTTGATTGGTGGAGATCGTGGAAGAGACGTTCCAAGGCATCAAAGAGACTTAATTGGTGCAGATCGTGGAAGAGACTTTCGAAGGCCAGGAGGAGATGCAATTAACGCAGATCATGGAAGGGATTTTTCAAGGCCAGGAGGAGACTTGATTGGTGGAGATCATGGAAGGGACTTTCCAAGGCAACGAGGAGATTTGATTGGTGCAGATCATGGAAGGGACTTTCCAAAGCAGCGAGGAGACTTGATTGGTGGAGATGGTGGAAGAGACTTTCGAAGGCCAGGAGGAGATGCAATTAACGCAGATCATGGAAGGGATTTTCCAAGGCCAGGAGGAGACTTGATTGGTGCAGATCATGGAAGGGACTTTCCAAAGCAGCGAGGAGACTTGATTGGTGGAGATCGTGGAAGAGACGTTCCGAACGCTTCTTATGGTTCATCTAGGCATAGAAGAGAAAATCAACCCGATGGTACTAGTTTTCTGCCAATAAACGAACAAAATGAACGTCACGCCACCGGTTACAATCCAAATGTTCAGGGGGCTGCTGATCAACTTACCAGAAAAAATCATCAAAGGAAAGTGAGGGATCTGATCCAGGCCGATCACGGGAGAGATTTTCGTCCAATTCAGAATGTAGATCCTGGATTCAGTAGATATCCAAGTGGATATAACCAGTACAGTAATGGACGAAACCAAGGTTACGCATCATATTCATCATATTAAAAAAAAAACATGCTTTTTATTACATTATTTTTATAAAAATCCGTTTGCTTTTCAATACGTTTGTTTTATTTTACGACTAATTTATACAGGATATGAAGGAAATAGAAAACGTTTGGTAAACCTTTAAATAATCATAAAACGAGATTTGTGAAACTAAAAAATAAAATTCGAAACGAATAGTTAATTAGACATTCAAAAACTAATTCACAAACTTCGGGAACGCATTAAAATAATTTTTCTTTTAGAGGTATTAATGCGTCACTTTTGCCGAACCCTGTATACAACAAACTAAATAATTGTATTACCGGTTGCCTACCCTCTATATTTATATAATAGATTGTGTAAGTTGTTTAAATACAGGTGATATTGACAGTGGCAAGAATGACAAGTGACATTTGGAAAAATAATTCACGTTAGTGACATGTCAGAAGTAACATGAAACGTCAGATTTACAATTAATAATGAATATTCAATAAAAAATCTATATATCCCACTTGTTCATTGAACTGCAGTATAATTTAATTATTAAGTTACGTTAATAGCAAATATAATTGTTTAATTAATCTAAGGTAGGAAATTATTTCGTTTTAATTTTGCAATAATCTTGTTTTTTTTTAGTGCTTTTAAAGACTTGTATTAACTTTTCGTCGAAATGCAAATTTAATTTGTTGATTTAATAGTATTACGCAATTTACATTAATAATATTACAGGGCAGAATCTAATTTATAACCTTACTTTTGATTAATTAGCGATTCTTGACATGATGACAATATCTATTGACAAAATCAAAATGTATAATTATTACTAAACCATAAAAATCAAACTTTGTACCTGGAACGATGTCAATTGTAAAGCAAACGTATATCGCCGATGAAAATAAAAGGAAACTATTTTCCTAGCCTTGAGTATCCTTGATCAAAGTTTATTGTTCCTTTACCGAAATAATTTTCTATTTTCTACTTTATAGTGAAATGGTGTCTTGCGCCCATGTCGCAGCGGCGGAATGCATTAACTCGGCCACTTTTCTAAACAATAAAGAGGTAAAAACCAACTTAAAACTAATATATATATATATATATATATATATATTGAAATAAAATTATTTATCTAATCGTTTCAGCTGGTTTGTGCCGACTGCGACTGCCATGGACCAAACTTATGGATATGCCTGCATAAAAACTGTCTTAAAATAGGATGCGCCGAAAAATCAAACGATCATAGTACACTTCATAATGCCGTAAGTTATAAAACTTAAATTTCCAAAAGTTATTTATCCGGAAACTTTGCAAAGACCGAATTAAAAAAAAATCTACTCCGCTTCCTTTAAGGGGACGCCCAGTATAATTCCAACTTATTTTATTATCCTCTGCGACAAGATTTACGGTAGTCTTTTATATATTAACTGAGCGATTCGACAAAGAGTGAGCATTGTTTTAACTTTCTTTGTTTTTTTTTTAGGACCATCCTTCGCACTGTGTTCACATGAATCTTTCGACTAAAAGAATTTGGTGTTACGAATGTAAACAAGAAGTTTTTATGGAATGCAACAACGACAGTGATCAAGAAACGGACCGATTCACAATTACAGATTCCGGCCGCGGAAGCTACAGCACGCTTAGGAATAATACGCTAGAAAAAAGTAGAAATTCTCCTCCTCGTATTTGTACACTCTTTTTTTAATTAACGTTCTGTACGTATTGTTTAGGTTCCGCGTTAGACAGAGGCGTCGCGGTGGGCATGAGCGGCGACGCCACCGACTCCAGCGGCGCCGAAGCCGAAGAGGAATACTCGGAGTACGGACCGGAACGTGCGGGCGGTTTAATAGGCCTCCAAAACATCGGCAACACTTGTTACATGAACGCCGCCCTACAAGCGCTCAGCAACACCGAACCGCTAACTAAATTTTTCCTGGATTGTTCCTGCATCGTTCAATTGTTGAGCGACGGCAAGAAACCGGGACTGAGCAGGACCTACCAAACGCTAATGAGAGATATTTGGGTAAAGAAAATCAACCAGGGATACGTCACTCCATCGGGTAGGTCCACACCAAATCTTACGTATTACTTAAACGCTTTAATTTAAACGTTGTATACCGTAGGCATCCTGTATGGGATCCGCAACGTCCACACGATGTTCCGCGGCTACCATCAACACGACACCCAAGAATTTCTGCGAAACTTCATGGACCAACTGCACGAGGAACTCAAACAATTAACGCCGCCCGAACTGCCTTCTTCGCTCCGCTCGTCGGCGTGGAACTCCGCCTCGGATTCGAGCGGCTCCGCTTCCTCCCCGGACGCGGACACTTTCAGTTTGGCGATGGAGGAGCCGAGTCACGTCGCCCCCTTCATGGAGACGCACGTTCAACTTAAGGAACCGTTCGTCGGTGCTTCGGGGTACGATTCGAGCGAAGGGGAGTACGAGACGTGCGATTCGGGCGTGAGCGAAAGGTCGAGTTTGAGCGACGATATGGAGAGGCCGCCGAGCAACGCGAAACGGAGATTGAGCAGGTGCCCGAGTCCTAATAGAAGGCAGAGGCAGCGCCTTCAAAGTACCGGCGTTATCGGTAGGATCATCGTTGGTTTTTTTTTTTTTTTTTTTTTTTTTTTCATGGAAATTGCTCGATAACTAAACTCGTTATTGTGATTTTTAGATTCTCAGCCGACTACATCGAAGTCCTCCGGAACGGGCTCGCAATTAAATAAAAAACAACCGAAATACCGATCGATAATTTCGGATATATTCGATGGGAAATTGCTTTCGTCCGTGCAGTGTTTAACTTGCGACAGAATTTCGAGTAGAGTGGAAACGTTCCAAGATCTTTCTTTGCCGATACCGTCTAGAGACCATTTAATCGTTTTACACGGAAGAACTACCGCCCAACAGCCTAACGTTGGTAAGTTTTTAGAAAATCGATAGTTGATTCGGCACTTAAATTTTTGTATCTATTTCGAAGGTGCCACCTGTTCGGAAGCCTTGATGCCGGTACAAAACGGATGGGTGTCGTGGATACTGTCCTGGCTGAAAAGTTGGTTCTACGGACCTACTATTACGCTACACGATTGTTTGGCCGCTTTTTTTAGTACCGACGAACTTAAAGGGGACAACATGTACAGTTGTGAAAAGTGTAATAAATTAAGGAACGGAATTAAATTCAGCAAAGTAAGCAGTAGCTCAAATATTTAGTAGATGTAAACTTAAAACGCATTGTTATTTATGCAATTTTACTATAAGCACTTGGTTTCTTATGTGATGATAATGATGGTAGAAAAAATAATTTTATTTATGTTTCAGGTATTACAGCTACCCGAAGTTTTATGTATACATTTAAAGAGATTTAGGCACGAATTAATGTTCAGTAGTAAAATTTCGTCAATTGTAAGTTTCCCTCTTAAAGGTTTGGAAATGCGACCGTACCTACACACGGATTGCGTCTCAAAAGTAAGAATATAAAGCGAGAGAGCGCTTCGCCCGATTAATCTTTCACAATAATATTTTAAAGGTATCTTCCTACGAACTATTCTCGGTGATATGTCACCACGGGACCGCGGGCGGGGGCCACTACACCTGTTTCGCCCTAAATTCGGGCCAATGGTACGAATTCGACGACCAGTACGTAACCAAAGTAACATCGGACAAAGTCCAAAATTGCGAGGCTTACGTTCTATTTTACCAAAAAGTCCGCGTCGGCGCTGATATCGTACGAGTAAAAGCGGACGAGATACTAGAAAGATTCGCCGACAAAAACGTGAAAGAACCGATCAGCAAATCGTACATTTCCAGACAGTGGATCAACAGGTAAAATCCGTTCCCATAGTTCACGCGTAGATTATAACTATAATTTTAAGAAATAAATCTTTTTGTTTAGGTTTTATTATTGCTCGGAACCCGGCCCGATAGACAATTCCGATTTTCTGTGCCATCACGGATCCGTCAGTCCGGAAACCGAAGTGAATATTAGTACGATGGCGATGGCGATCCCGTACGAAGTTTACCAATATCTGTACAACAAATTCGGGGGTTGCCCCCCTTCTAGCGACCTCTCGGTTTGTTCGGCCTGCGCCGCCCTTCAAAAGAGACTCTTGCACGAAATGGAGACATTTTTACAAGTGAGCCGAGAGGCGATAGCTCAAGAATTGCCGCGCACCCATTATTTATCGACGACTTGGTACACCCAATGGCACAATTTCGTGCAAAAACGCAGCCAAGAACCGCCTGCATCCATCGACAATACGAAAATTAATCCGGACCAACCGGACGTGAAAGAAGCCGCCGACGTGCCCGAAACCATATGGAACTTCTTTTACGACGTATACGGAGGTAAACTAATCGTTTTAAACCGAAATATTAGATACAATCATGTTTGATATCGTTTAGGTGGCCCGGAGATTCGGATTCGGTGTTTGGATGTTACTGAAGTGCCGGAAAATCGATTCGAAATCGTTGAAAGCGAAGAAAGTATTCCGGAGGCGCTCGAAAATGTCGATTCGCATTCGACGATTGGAAAACATCGAAGCGGCAGCGTATCCAAAAACCCGGCGAAAATTAAAAGAAGCGGGAAGAATGTGATTTACGGGCACGGGGAACCGATGGAAACGCAAGAAACTGCAATCGTGACGAACGGGATGCGCGAAGAAAATACAAACGAAATTAACGGGGAACTGGTGAACGGATTTGAAAATGATTTCGAGGAAAACGGGGAGAAACAAACCAATAGTGATTTTGTAAGAGGATTTTTTTTATTAAACCGTAAATTATTATATTATCGTTTATTAATATGACTATTTTTTGGGTTTTTGTCAATTTTTAGTCATTATTATTATCGATTTAAAATTGTTTTTATTTTCAGATGCCAAATAATATTAATATAAATAATGTAGATAATGCGTCGGAAGAAGGAGAAAAAGAAACGGACCAAGAAAAGAGGAGTCACAAGAGGCATCGAAGGAGAAGGAAAAATTAGCGATAGATTTGTACAGAAAATAATAATATGTAGCAATAATTAAATTTTTGGATTTACCGAGAAAACAATTTTTGTGTACCGAGAAAAATAAAATGCGGGAGGAATAATTGGTAAAAAATTTAAATCAAAATCAATTATGTCATTATTTATTAAAATAAAAACGGCGATAGGATTTTTGAAATTTCATCTTTTTCTTGTCGTTTTAAGAAATAGATTTAAATATATACTTCATTACAAATGTACATAAATAATTTGTTTAATTTTCTTTAAAACGGATAATATTTGTGATTTTTGTATTGCGTCATGGCAGACACTCTGTAATTTTGATTTCTATTTTTCAAATAGCAAATATCTTCATCAGATAAATCGAAATCGAAAATTTCGAAATTTTCCAAGATTCTCGATTTGTTTACAGATTTTGGAATGACCGTTATACCGAGAGAAACCTGCAAAAAATATATTTTTAAACTAGCAATCTTTTTTTTTAACAAATTTCAATCGTTTTACGTACCAAATATCTTATTACGACTTGGGCCGCCGTTTTATTATACTTTTTCCCAATTTCTATAACTTTTTGATCTAAAACAGTGGCTCCCGGATACCCCCCGTCTCTGCTTTGACCGATTCGCTCCAAAGGACAAAAACCCGTTACTACTAAATCCCTTTCTTTACAAAATTTTATCAAATCATTTTGACTATGATTTGGATTAACTTCCACTTGATTTACTACCTAAAAATATAAAGGCAATTAGTATTTTTATCATAATATATACTAACACTACATCGAGAATAAACTTACGGGCTTAATTTTGCAATTTTGAAGTACCCTATCGATTTGTTGTTCGTTAAAATTCGATAGGCCGATAGATTTGGTGAGTCCTTGCTTTATACAATCTTCCATTCCTTCCCAAGTTTCTAGATAATCTACGTCGCTGTAATCGCTGCAATCGCTCGGTAAAGGAGAGCTGGTTTCCTAAAAAAAAATGTTTCGCTAAACAACAATTGTTTGGAATGTTTAAGGAAAAAATTACCTTGAATCCGAATGGCCAATGAACGAGAAACAAATCAACGTAATCTAATTTTAACCAACTCAGAGATTCCATCAATTTCGGGACAACGTTCTTTTTATCGTGAAAATTATTCCACAGCTGGAATAAATAAATAGAAAACTATATAAAGAAAGGAGACGTTAACAAGATTTTAAATAGATTAATAGATTAACGATACTTACTTTCGTTACAATAAACAGATCTTCTCGCCTAATTTTACCTTCTTTAAACAGTTCGGTTAGAGCGTCGCCAATTTCTTTTTCAATTTCATAAAACCAGGCCGTGTCAATGTGCCGATAACCAA
Source organism: Hermaeophaga mercurialis (assembly GCA_951812935.1). Lineage (NCBI taxonomy): Eukaryota > Metazoa > Arthropoda > Insecta > Coleoptera > Chrysomelidae > Hermaeophaga > Hermaeophaga mercurialis. Next base: position 22,804,481 of record OX638366.1, read on the forward strand.
TTTCGACAGCGTATTTTACGACATCTTTTACTTCATTTACCGAAGACTAAAAACAGGTTTCAAAATACAATACAATAAAATTATTTTACGAAAATTAGTAAACATTACTTTGTAAGTGCCCAAACCTATTGTTGGTATCGTCAAACCGTTATTTAATTTGTAAGTTTTAGGTACGCAAGACATTTCGTTTAATCCTAAGGCAAATTTTACGTAATTTTAAAGAGATTATAATTATATTTAACCTTAATTTTTTTTTAACATTCTACATAAGGTTATATCTTCTTCTTTTTTGATATTTGATTAATATTATTGTACAACTAGCGCCATCTAAGTAACCTGTGTAAACCAATAATGTTCTAAATTTAGGGTTTATTTTTTTGCGACGTTGGTTGTCCTAAATCACCGACATTTTCTCTATTTTGCGACGTTGTCTTTTCAACAAAAATCCGATTTTTCTCTGTCATGCGACGCGTTATCAATTCTTAATAAATCTCCAAAAATTTCCGATTTTCCCCTGTTATCAAATTTGAACGAAAATCCTCAAATATACGATTTCTTCGTATTTTTACGATTTCGCCAATTTTAAACAAAAATCCCCAAAACTAGTACTTTCTTTATTACGCGACGTTGCCAATTCTTAACCGAAATTGCGACATGAAACGGTGTATAATGTGTTGCATAATTTTGTATATGTTTTAGGTTATAATATTAGGAGCGGATTATTATTTGTTTTTAAAATAATTTATATTGATTAGTTATATGAAATGACTTGTTTTGTACGGCACTGCAAAAACATTAAAAGATTTTGTATCGATGAAAATATTTCTTTTCACGTGTAAGTTGTTTAAAAACATTTTTTCTTTAATCGCAAATTACGTTTTAAAATGCGGAAATTTGCTGTAAAAAGCAAAATCCACAATCTGTTTTATTCGATAACGATGTTTCATTCTTTATAAAACCATCTTCAGTGCTCAGTGCAAGAGAAAGTCGATAAAAAGAATCAAAACTTTTCGTGCCCCGAGAGTGGTCTTAGAATTATTTTGCTTGTTTCGGCCCCTTTTCACCTCTAATAATTCTTTTTAGATTTCCCGCGGACCGGAAAATGCGCCAGCAATGGTTACGCGCCATCAAAAGAACCGAGTTGGATTTTGTACAATCAAAATATAGAAAAATATGTTCTGCGCATTTTACCCCCAACAATTTCATTATTTCGTCCGGCAGGCGCAGGGTAAAAAACGGGGCGATACCCAGTTTGGATTATCTCTATTTTGATAAGGGGGCTTTAAAAAGAACCAACAGCGACATGTACGTACTTTTCGTATTATCGTATTACGTTAAATTTAAAAGATAAATTGTACTTTTATGTAGCCAATAAAGATATAGATAATGCCGTAATTAGTAGAAATTTGTTAAATGGATTAAGAGAAATCAAAATAATTCGAGATAATAGAAAAAAATCCTCATAATAATTATTTTTTAGGGAAACTAATGACGAAGGACGTACAACTATTAACGACTTTGAAGATAGCGCAAACAGGCCAAAAAAATTAAAGTTAGATCCTGGTTACAAGTCGGTAGAAATGTATGTGAAAATAAAAATTTACACCTTAGTTTATTAGTTTAAAAATCAGTATTCGAAATAGAATTTAGCTCGGGCAATATATATTCAAAAAAAATGAAGGATAAAGGTATAAAATGTTGCAGGTTTCAAATAAAAATAATCAGTATTGTTCGCTTTGCAAAAATATAGAGAAGATTCTAAAAAAATTATTTTTAGGACTAATTACTTATCCTTAAAAGTGTAAGTTTGAAAACAAAAATCCAATTAAACTATAGTAGATGGGTCAAAATGTAAAAATTTATTCCAGAAAAACCATTGAACCTAAATCGATTTTTTTTAAGCCCCGAAGTAGCCCCCTAATTGCTCTTTGCTATAATCGATTTATTTGTTTTAGCGGCGACCTTAGAAGAATGAAATATCTGAGAAAAAAAAGACTAGCGACTATCAAAAAAATCGTTTCCTTCAAAACGTTACTCACAATCCTAAGAAATAAAAGATTATTATCGACGAACGCCATCGACCACTTATCCAAAACGATCCGATACATTCCCGACAACGTTTTCAATGAAATAGACGAGATTTTCAAAAGAATAATCCAATACGGAGACTTCTTCCCGATTAGTTACAAAGACGAGTTAAAAGCGTTCGCCGTCGCGCTTTTATTTTATTCCAACAAAGCGTACAATTATGTCAGAAAGTATTTGAACGTGGCGTTGCCCCCCCCGAAAACCGTACGAAAATGGGGCAACGTGGATTGTTGCAACCCCGGTTATTTGCGATTGGCCTTCGAAGCGCTCGAAGAAAAAATTGTCGACGCCGAAGCTTTAGGAAGGAAATTAATCTTCAATTTAATAGTCGACGAAACCCCGGTGAAAAAACGAATCGATCTAAACGGAAAACGCACTTGGGGCTACAAAAACATCGGTTTCGATATCGACACAGACGAAATCGAACCGGCCCAAAAAGCTTTAATATTAATGGTCGTTTGCATGAATTCCTCCTGGAAATTAATAATCGCCTATTTTTTAATCGACACTTTATCCAGCGAAGAATTATCCAACGTGGTACGGGAAACTCTAATCAAATTATCGGATATAAAAGCGACCGTGGCGGCGGTTTCGTGCCCCGAATCGCCCCAACATTTCGCCATGTTTAAACGACTCGGTTGCGATTTCGAAAATCCCGACGAACCGAAGGTGGGATTCCAACGGGCGATAAAACGAACAGTTTTCGATTCCACTAAAAACGTTTACGCGATTTTCGACGCGTCTCGTTTGCAAAGAAAACTCGGCTTCGCGCTCGCCCTCGAAGGCGCGTTTTTCGACCCCGAAGGGGACCCGATTAAATGGGACTACATTTTCGAATTGGATCTTTTGAAAACGATACTCACCAACAAACTTCGGTACAGAAATATCGAATTGAAACGGCGCGTAATGCGGGTTAGTTACCCCGTTACTATTTAACAAATAATTTATTTATTTATGTATTTTTAGGTGGACATTTCCGAACAACCCCTGAGCGAATACGTCGAGAAATCTCTGATTCTTTTAACAGCGGACCAAAATAGAAATCAATTCCACGGGGCATCTGCCACCATCAAATTTATACAAAAAATTAATAAATTAGTGAACGTTTTGAATTCTAGATTACCTTGTACGAACGAACCGAAAGGTCTATTGAAAGTTATCGGAGAGGATGAGTTTAGAACGTTTTTGCACGACACAGTCCGATATTTGTTGAATTTAAGGGACGCAGGCGGTACTTTTTTATGGCAAACTAAAGTCAAAACGTCGATTATCGGTTTCGTCGTTACTATTAAATCCGTTCTCGGTATTTACGACGAATATTTGAAAACGAACGTGTTGAAATATTTGCTCACGTACAAATTGGGACTCGATCATATGCAACAGTTTCTTTCGACGATTCGGTAAGTAGGAATTTCTTCAAAATACCGGTAAAAATCCGTTTTATTTTACAGATCGCAAAACGGTGACGAAAATCCGACTTGTTTGGAGTTGATGTTGTTTTTAAAAAAAGTACTGCTTCGTAGTTATTCGGACGGTATAGACAGATGCAAAGTATTAGAAGCTAGATCTTCGGACATATTTAAACTAATTTTGTAAGAGGACAATAAACATTAAAATATATATATAAAATAGTTCCATTATCGAGTTAATTATAAATCATTCATATTTTGATAAGCGCTGTGGTTCCAAACAGAAATGGAATTTTTATTACAAAAATCAACTAATTGTGTCGCATTCTGCATTAATAATTTACATACCAAATCGAAAATGAAAATAAAACACACATACTAGTTAAAAAAAAGTCAAATTGACTTGAATTTTCATTATTTTCCTATGTACTCGCTAAAAAGAGGCCATTTCAATAAAAAATCTTTACTTTCATTGTGCTATTCATTATTATTTTATTTTAAATAGTCCTCCTGGATATCTTTCTTATTAAAAACAGTTTGATAATTGTTTTTGTATTGATTTATTCTAATTACAATTGTTAATATATATATCCTAATATTAATCTAATTTTATGCCTTTATTTTTTCCAGTGGAATACTCGAATTGCAGGTCTTCGCTTAGCTTTTTAGCGAGAAAATATAATTCGGCGAGAGCTATGATCAAAGCGCAAATAATGCCCAATAAAAGTCTAAATCCAAAATCTAAATTCCCAATTAAAAGTTCTATTCCTAAGAAACCAAACACAAAACCTGCTATAACCGACATTATAAACTGGAAGATAGCTACGAGGTGTTTGTTCATCTGCTTCACTACAAAAAAAAAAAAAAAAAGAAAACAATCAGATAAAATCGTTATGGGAAAATATAAAAAAAATAATATTTCAATTACTTACGCTGGTATCCGATAGTGTCTTCTGGATAAACTCTCCTTTTGTTGTCTACGTTTTTGGTCATTTTGAAATAGTCTCTATTAGCTTGTTGTTCTTTTAATTGTTTGCATCTTTTGTCTAATTCTTCGTTTCGAGGAATCTCCTCGTTTTTGGGTAAAACGACTTCGGAGCCCTCTATTAACTCGTGCAGCCAAATCTTTTTATCATTATCTTCGTTTCGTTTTTGTATGAAACCGTAAAGCCAGTGTAAATCTTCTAAACTCAGCAATTTGTCGGTGATTTTAACTGTTGAAACTGCGTCCAAAGGCAGTTTCGTCAAAACGTTGGTCTTGTCTTCTAGATTTAAAGAATTCATGAAAGTTTCATCGTCTTCATTTATTAGACGGTGAATTTTAGAAGGGAGTTTATTCGCATCTTTAGTTTTATTTTTATAAATGATATTACTTATTCCGGGAGGTAGATCATCGCAAATCTTCATTTCACTTATAAAGTTTCTCAATTTCTGAGACGGTTTAATAAAAATTGATGAGTTCACAATAGGACCTACATTTGGTTGTAACATTTCAAAAAAACGTTTATTTGTTCTTAGTTTAGAGATTGATTTTTCTAGGTTTTTAACTAAAAAAAAAAAAAAAAACAGGTCAACATAACCCTCAATTTTTAATTACCTCAAACGTATATAAAATACATACAATTTCTAAAAATAAATATCCTATATAACGTACTACTCTGTTGTTTACATCTGGAAATAAAACGCAAGTTAAAATGAATTACAAAACGTAATTTTAACAGCACCCGCCCTGTATAGATCTTGTGATTTCTTCTTTGTTATTGTCGTTGTTATGACAACAATGTCATTTTGAGCATGTGTTAACAGGTGCGTTCTGAATCCGCACTCGGTGTTACTCCGAGCATAATAAACCCATTCTTGGACTGCCGTTAGTGTAACGCCGGTGTACTTTCAAAACGCACTTTCTTAATAAAAAGAAGAAAGTGACATTTCGAATTCTAACCTTAAAATACTCGCTCACCTAGAACTTTCTGGAATCCCAGATTAAATAAAATTCGCTAGTCGAACAAGCGATAAAACCGCAGTCGATGTCGTTGGTAAATACAGAAAAAAGTATGGCTTTGTTGCCCGTAGAAGAAGCTCCGAATCCGGGGGCCCCCGTTCCCGTGCAAAGACAACCGAGACAACCGACGAGTCTTAACGGACTCATCAGATTTTCTTTAGAAGCAACGAAACCTGATGACGCTCCGTCCGAAACGTTTGTTCCAATGGACGAAGAGGTGACCGTTAATTATTTATTTGGCATCATTGATATAAGTCAACTTGAATAATATATAACAATACTAGAAAAACTATTCAAAACTACCGTTATATATTTGCTTAGTAATTTTTTTCTTTTCAAATACCTAAAAAAAGGAACAACATTTAGAATTAAACTAGAACAAATAAACTAACTAAAATTAGAATCTAAAATGCATATTTTTAATCAAATTTAATTGATTTTTTCAGAGAAAGAAGTTCCTTGAAGAAGCCCTAAATTCTATGACGATTGACGTGGTGGAAATATTGCAAAAACAAATTAAAACCTTAAGAGGTATAAACCACATGACAGAAGATGAAGTGATTAAATATTTGAAAGCGTTAGACGTTATTATGGATTACGTAGACAATATAGATACTGCTAACGGTAAATTTTTAATAATAATTTCCACGGTCCGGTTTCTTATAATGTTATTATTTTCAGATTTCCATAAAATCGGCGGTTTTACGGTGCTTTATCCGTGTTTGAAATCGCCGTACGCTAAAATTAGAACCATGACGTGCGAATTGGTCGGTATTTTATGTCAAAATAATCCCTATTGTCAAAGAATCGTTTTGGACAACGAATTCGTTCCATTTCTTCTAAGCGTGATAGAAAAAGACAAAGACGTACACGTTATAATTAAAGCGATATACGCTTTAGGCGGTAAGTTTTAATTTTTCAATTCGTACGAATTACGAGCGTATTAATTCGCGTTATTAAAACAGCAAAACTTGCGCTCGGTTTCGTACGAGTTTATAACAATTAGTTTCTATATTTTAAAATGATTGAATTGCAGGTGTGGTACGAGAAAATCAGGAAGGCGTTAATCAATTTCTTCGTTACGATGGGCTTCGTATTATGTTGAAATGTTTAAAAGGCACCAACGACAACGTGATAATCAAAACTTGCTTTTTGCTATCTTCCATCATTCGCCTTTGTCCAAACATAAAAGGTAAACGCTATAGTTTTAATTTTGAGAGCCACGTTTGTAGTTCCATCCTTGTAACTATAAAAATATTGAATATTAATACGTTAAAAAGTAATTATATAATATTTCATTACAAAAGAACGGATTTACTTACCTAATAATACAAGATTAGAAGCAATTTGCACCAAAACCACTTAAACACTTCATAATAATTTGCTTATTATTATTATTTTTAAAATTTAATTTAGATAAATTCGCCATTATAGTATTAAAAATAAACTCGCCTTTTTGCCCCCCCCCGTTGATTGTTGTATCCATCGTCCACTTCATTCCATTTTCCATTCGGTCCATTATCCGGATTTTTTTATTGCCACACTCCCGAATTATCCCGTTTTTCTCCAATTTTCGGTCACTTTCGTTCTGACATAAACTCGCATTCCGTCGTACTTTAAAATTCCTACAGACCCGTTACCTTAATTGAACTTTTTTTTTAAATCCATTTAAGATCCCGGGAAAGTATTGCCACGGCCTCAGTCCAACTAAATTACGGAAATTCGATACACGAAATCGATTAATACAAATCGATTTCGATATCTACAAATCGATAACGTAGCTTGACTTTATTGTTTCAGAAATTTCACCGTACGATTCCATTTACATACACAAATTTTAATTTAAGCAAAAATGTATAATATGAAAAATTAGACTCGTAACTTAAAAGAACATTTTTACTGGATTTTTTTGAATTTTTTATGTAATTTGATTTCCATATTAAAAACAACAGTATTGACTGAAACGTTAACAAATTAAAAGTATTTTAACTAAATATTTTACCTCATAAGTATGATATAAATATTTAATGGAAGAGATCTCTTAAGTTATTTTATTTTTTTATAATTTAATTTTAATGAAAGTATTTCAACAAGCCTACAAGTTTGATATTAAATTATCATTTAATGTTAATATACTGCTCTTAACTTCACGATTTTCACTGAAAATTTAACTATTTTTTTTTTTAATTTAAATAAACGATATCAAATTTAAAATTTACACAAAAATCGATCACACATATTCTCTTATTTGCTCCACAATTATATCCATACTTATCTTTTGCCGAATTCCGATAAAATTTATTTCGAAACGAACGATCTGAAAAAGAAATCACATTTTAGAAAAATAATGTATAATAATAATAAATAATGATATGGCGAGCTAGAAAGACGAAACGTTGATAAAGAAATTCATTTTATTGCTAAATATTTTTGAAAATAAATGCGCTTAATGTTCATTAAAAACGTTTTTGTTACAATTTTAAATATTTTTGATAATTTTTTCTAGCGGTGCGCTACTGGGTTTTAAAGTAACTTTAGATCCTATATTTTCGACGCCGCTGGTTCCAATTCAATAGTGTTTATCGGTTTTTTTTTTTACAAAAATGAACTGATTTCAAAATATTTTATACGATTTTGATGGTATGATGGTTTTTTTGAGAGAAATGCAGAAAATATATTGAAATGTAATCTTTAAAGGTCCGTATCTGTGGGTCGCACTGTATATTTAAAAACCTGTTTATTTTTACAATAATCCACAGGAAGTTTCGAAATTCCCATCGCGCAAAATAAAACCTCAAATTGTTTTACGCGAATTTCACAAAAAAACTCTTTTAAACTGTTTCTCTTTCATTCGCAATCGACAAATTTAAATTCATAATAAAAAGAATACTCACAATATTACGTTTAATGATATTTGTAAGAGTCACTTTACACTAAATCACAAAACTAAAACAAATTCACAAACGAGCACCAAAAACTTAAAAAAGTGTTCAAATTGACAGCGTCGAACAAAATGGCTGCCCCTTCTTTCTTCTTTTCCAGGCATGTCTGTCTTAAATGATGTTTCTCGATTCTGATTGGTCGAAATCGTCTAACGCTTATTCTCTATTTTGATTGGTTCGAAACTTTTTACGTATGTAGTAGGAAAACAGTGTTGATTTTGATTAATTAATTAAATACACAATTAATTTTTTTAAAAATGAGTTGGTAGAATTTAATTTTAAAAAATAACTGCAGGGTGAATACAAATATAAATTAGAGTTCATACAAATCAAATAAGGATAATATACGGCAAAATAATATTTTCTCATGTAATGACGTCATTCCGAGAGCCTAAAATTTGACAGCTGTCAAATGTCAAAATTTGACGCGTGTCATCTGTCAAAGGGGTTTAAGCTAACTTTGTTATTTATTGTTTCGTTTTAGATCAATTAATAAAACTTGGTTTTATTAATCAACTTCTCACGCTTTTTATGATGGACAGATGTCCCAGTCACGAATACGTTTTGTCCTTTTTGGTTACAATTATGGAAGATTGTCCTGATGCGGTTAAGGAATGCATGAATTTTCAGTACAACGTTAGAGAAGTTTTACATAAATACGTGGCCAATATCAAAAACAAAGATTATAGTGTAAGTAATTAGAGATGATATAAAAACATAATTATTTGGATTGATTTTTTGTTGTATTTTCAGGATGACGAAGAGTATTGCAGAAGAATTCTACACATGTTAAATTCAGAACGATAAATGTAATCACTTTTCTTTTCGTTATATTTTCATATTTATTTTGAATAAAAGTTTTTCGTATACATACAGGTTTTTTTCTTGTTAGTTTGCTGACAAGTGACAAATGACAGGACGCCATCTTGGAAAGTGGAGGGGGGAGCGCCAAAGTACCGTAGTCATTACTGATTTCCTCGAAATTTGTGTTTTTAATTATTAAATTTAATTTATTTGTTTAATTTAGAGTCAATGTAACAGAAGTTTCCAGATTCGAGCGTCAGACGGCGCACCGACGAAATATCGAAGTTATCGATCGCATTCGAAGTAAATCGATTCGAATTTAACTATTACAATATCATATTTATTCCTTAATTAACGAGTTTTCAATAGAGTTGAAAATATTGTTCAATATTAATAGCGAAAATAAAATAATTTAGTTTCAGGTGTAAGTTAAACGTGTTGCCTAACTACCACTTTGATCGTCTTGATGCCACCTTTTGAAAACAACTTTTCTTTAATTTGTACAAGACGTTCAGCGATAAACATTTAAATACTTACCCGAGTAGCAGGCAACATGGCACACAGCAAACTGTAATGCTGGTTGCATACGACTTAATTGTTGATGTTATTAGTTAATAAAGTATATACTAAATTTAAAATAAAACGGTGTTATTAAGCAAAGTATTATAAATGTAGAAATACCGATATGCGGTTTAACAGCAAATAAACTTTAGATTTACGGGTCTTATCAGAAGACAATTTAAGAAAAGAAAGCAGGAAACACACCACACAGAGAAGTGAAAAGTGGGTTGCCTGACAATAAGGCGTAAAAATTGGATCTTTTATTAAAAAACAAAATAGGAATCAGTACGTGATGAGAAATAAGGTATTTGGGGATCCGGAGCAAATATATTTTATTGTAGTTCTGTATTTATATTTATTAATTGTACCGATCACCTGATAATGCTAATATGGTTAAAGAAACGCGCTATTGGGCTTTTAAGTGGTTCGAAACTGGGACATTAAACTAAAAAACGCTAAAAAGGCCTTTTTGTAAATGTTGCGGAGACACGAAACAGCGAAATTGACAATTAATTACGGATCTATTCTCTTTGTTGTCGCACGTTTTCGAGGAATAAACACGCTAAAATTTAGCGGAGACTGCGCCAAGATGCGGCATTGATTTTCTAAAAGCCGCATCAAAATGTAAAATTGCGGTTTGTTCCAGCTTTCATCAGTCACCGAACCATTAAAATCGGTCCCAACGTACATGCGTGCGTTTTTTTTATTTCACTGCACCGAATAGGATATCGTTTAGGTATAATTTAACATTTAATCCCCAGCTTTTTGTGCATGATTTGTCCACATCGATCCATTATTGTTATTTTTTCGTTGTTTATGTGAATTGTTGTTTTTTGATACGATTTATTTATTGCTTTTAGATTGACCTGCACCGCTCAAAAAAATCTCGATAAATGGCTAATGAGTACGATTTTAAAAGCCTCCTTTTCTGAGGAACTAAACTTAAGTATTAATTGGTACGAAATTATTTTTCTCTTGCAGCAGCATGCGATTTGTCTAATTTGCATGCGAACGTAACACGTTATCGATGTCTATATTGAAAAAGGGGTTTAAATCGATATATTTCGGGCGCCCCCGGTCGCTCCGCCGCTGGTATCGTATTTAATTTACCTGCGGCCAATGGGCGTCGAGTTGCCAGATGCCTCTGCCAAATGCCTCTGCGGCGGGCCAATGGGCTGCTTCGTTCTCGCGATTTTTGGCAGTTGGTCGTACGCGCCAGGGAGAAAGCTACCGAAAAATTGAATATCGCTTTATTCAACAAAATAATTAAATTAAGAAGAACGTGAAACGTCACAAATTGCACATTTTTTTAAACTTCTGAGTTTGTGAACTGTAGGAAAATTCACGTGAGTATTTTCGAAATTAAAGCGATTCTCGATAGCGTGTGCATGTGTTCGACAACGAAATCAATTTTTGCACGATAGATTTTTTCGGGAAATAATATATAAATATGTCGTGATTGTATCGATAAAACGGGCCTTGTTCGTACCAGTTATGGGCGAATTCAACGCCCGCGCCCTGGTAAGAATAAGGAACGCGAAAAGAAGGTGCTCGGTCCCGCGGCCCCCGTTTTTCCCCGTTTTTCAATGTATTTTCACGTTTCAGGTCCAGTCCCCAAAAAGCTAGAGAACCGAAAATGACTGACCGCAAAGCAGTTATTAAGAATGCCGATATGAGCGAAGACATGCAGCAGGACGCTGTCGATTGTGCTACGCAGGCCATTGAAAAATACAATATCGAAAAGGTAAATTTGGCTCAGTTTTATTGTCCCCCGACCGTATTTTTTCTATTGTAAAATTATTTTACTGTTTTTTCGGCGCTAAAAAGTGACTAAAATACACGTTTTTTGTGTAGGGGGTGTTTCCTGAAAAAATAACTAGGTTATGTCTCCTGCAGGATTTTTTAATTGTCAAATTTGACAATTAATCAATATTTTTAACCGGAAACCAATAGTTTTAATAAAGAATTATCGCGCCCTCAATTTTTCTTTATTTGAAGTCAATTTCACTCGAATTAGAAACTTTTGCAACTCAGTTTCAGTATTTTTGTGCATAGAATTCAATGAAAGTCCAAAACGCTCAATTTGAGGTAAATTTGTCCCCGTTTTATTGTTGCCAGAGCCGTATTTTTTCTATTGTAAAATTATTTTACTGTTTTTTCGGCGCTAAAAAGTCAATAAAATACACGTTTTTTGTGTAGGGGGTGTTTCCTGAAAAAATAACTAGGTTATGTCTCCTGCAGGATTTTTTAATTGTCAAATTTGACAATTAATCAATATTTTTAACCGGAAACCAATAGTTTTAATAAAGAATTATCGCGCCCTCAATTTTTCTTTATTTGAAGTCAATTTCACTCGAATTAGAATCTTTTGCAACTCAGTTTCAGTATTTTTGTGCATAGAATTCAATGAAAGTCCAAAACGCTCAATTTGAGGTAAATTTGTCCCCGTTTTATTGTTGCCAGAGCCGTATTTTTTCTATTGTAAAATTATTTTACTGTTTTTTCGGCGCTAAAAAGTCAATAAAATACACGTTTTTTGTGTAGGGGGTGTTTCCTGAAAAAATAACTAGGTTATGTCTCCTGCAGGATTTTTTAATTGTCAAATTTGACAATTAATCAATATTTTTAACCGGAAACCAATAGTTTTAATAAAGAATTATCGCGCCCTCAATTTTTCTTTATTTGAAGTCAATTTCACTCGAATTAGAAACTTTTGCAACTCAGTTTTAGTATTTTTGAGTTGCTTTTTTACTTTTATGGAAATGTTAAATTTTTATAAATTTGGAGTTAATCTTTCTGATTTACTGATTTGAAATCAAATGTTGAATTTAATTTTATTTTACAGTTTACTTTTCAACCTATTTTCTAATCGTACGTGGATTTCGAGATGTTTCGTAACAGCTGAAAAAACATTTACAAAAAGGTTCAAATTTTTTCGAAATTAATTAAGGTATTCGAGTTTTTGTTTAACTATTTAAAATATACCCCAACATTTTCCTTAGAATATTTACAGAAGGGTAATTTTTATTTGTAACATCTTCGAACTGTTTTGAATTAAATTCGATTGATTTAAGATGATAAAATGTTTAAATTAGTAGTAAATGACTCATATCATTATACGATTTTAAAATTAGTTGAAAAAAGTTTTTTAAGTGACAAATTGAATCCTCAATTTGATAAATTTTTGTAAAATTTAAATATCTCTAATTTGAAACGTTAATTTTTAATTTCATTCAATGTAAATCTGATAAATCTGTTGCTAACAAAAATTCTAGAATCTTTTTGTTCTTAAAAGCGGTGAATTTCAGCCAATAATAAAAATAATTTACTAAATGTCCGAAGAAAAACGTTTTGTTACATTTGATTTCCACAAAACGTAATTTTAATTTGCAAATATTTCCTAAGACACTTTTATTCAACTTCTACAGTTTGTATAAAAATTTTCTTGTAGAATTTGTTGGTTTATTTTGAATTTGGCGCTCTAACTTGACAGCTGTGTTGGTTTTAATGGCCTTTTACTGATTTGTTTTTTGATATAACTTCTTCCGGTGACAGTTCGACATTTAAAAAAGAAGAGAATAGAAATGTGGAATGTGTAGAAAATAAAATTTATGTAAAAACCAAAATATAATTTAATTCGAAAAAAATAGCCATACGCACTAATTTTAATTAATTGTTATTAATCTATTCGAGTGGCCAGAATCGTTTATTTTCAATTCGAAATAAGAAGATAAAATTATAAAATTTCTTATTAATTAAATTTTCACTAAGTATTTAGAATAGTTAAAGATTTATGTAATCGTTTGATTACTTAATGTATATATTTAAATAATCTTAAATACAGTGTAAATATTTTACGTTTTAATTCCCGTATAAATATCTGTTTGTTTAAGATAATAATACTAAAATAGAGCTGTTAACTACATAATAATTATATAATTTGTGCGGGTATTTTTCTAATTAAATTACACTTTGCTTTTTACATAAAATTTATACGCTTAAAACAAAAAACAAGTCTTCTTTTTTAAAACTAGACTAAGTTTAGAACAGAAGAAGTTTTGACAGGAAACGAACTAGTAAAAGGCCGTCGAAATCCATAGAGAGCGCCAAATTCAAAATTAATCTAAAATATTAATAAGGGGGGTTTTACAAATATAATTTTGTTGCAACATTGAGTGGTTTTTGTATTTTTGTAACGTTTTATTGGAAATTACATGAAAATATTTGTGGATGTGGGAATTATTTTTTATTTTTCGAATGGTATTAATGTTGGTTTTGTTTTTTGTTTTAGGATATTGCGGCGTATATTAAGAAAGAATTTGATAAGAAGTACAATCCAACATGGCATTGTATCGTTGGTAGGAATTTTGGATCGTACGTGACCCACGAGACCCGCCACTTTATTTACTTTTATCTCGGCCAAGTGGCGATACTGTTGTTCAAGAGTGGTTAAATTTACCCCCCTAGAACCCCCCCCCCCTCTCTCTCTCTCTCCCCATTTCATCCCCGTTTGGCCTTTTGTCCCTGTTGTCCATCATTCCAACCCCCCCAATCTCTTTCAGTATTCCTGTTAGACTTTTTTTTTCAAAAAACTATGTACACTTTTTTCGTTCTCTGGTACATTCTTTTAAAATTTACTTTTTGGGGTGCAGACAAATCACGTAATTGACTTTGGATTTTTGACTTGAGCTGCGTTACCGGGAAAAAGGTAATTTTTAATTGAATGTATTTTTGGTTTTTCGATGCGCACTCACCAGGGTCAAAAAATTTCATTAATCGAAATGTGCAGTGAAATTTCCAAGTTTTTATTTTTGAACGATAATTTTATACATTTTTTGGAATAAAATTATTTTGTTGATGTATTAAGCGTTTTTCATTCTTGGGATGTAGGGAAAAATCGCGCACAAAACACTTTTATTTTGATCAAATTCAAAAATACGAAACGTATTGGTTTGGGTGCTAAAAAATATAAATCGATTTATTGTAAATATCGTCCTGCCGAGTTATCGAAGAGGATCGAATACTTTGCGTATTTTTGAAACCGATTTAATATTGGGCTCGAATTATTTTTGAATTGCGCTTAAAAAAAAAAACATTCCTAATTGGCTGTACTCGAGTTGTTTTGGGGATTTTTGGCCGCACAAAAATAATTCGAACTAATCTAAGTTGTTAATTAACAAAGAATATGGAATGAACGACATCTTTAAAGGCTTTTCCTGGCCGATTACCATTCGATCAACTATTAAAAAGTGTTTTATTGGTTGATTAGATTAAATTAAATTAAATTAAAATTTATCGTTGTTGATTGAATGGTGACCCGCCCAAATCTATGAAATGTTCTTGTTATTGATGGAAAAACTGTCTCGCTGTACATATGTTTTCTGCTCTCTTTAATCTTCGCCCCGAAATTCGAATTTAATCGGCGCAAATGAAAATTATTAAAAAAATCTAACCTCGCTGCGTACTAAAAAATATTGAAATGGTGCTAACTCGGTTCGAGATTATTTTACTAAAAGCGAAATTCGGCGTTCGGGCGAACGTTAAAGAGCGGCTTTTTCTAGCATTTATTTTTATTTCTTCAGACTTATTTTGACAGTAATCTTCGTCCACTTAAAATTATATAAATCTATGTATTCCACTGTGAAATCTATCGCAATTTTTGGATTTGGTCTTTTAAAAACCGCTGGAATCGAAGAATATTGGGGCATTGATTTTGCCAAAATTGTTCTATCAAAAAATGCGGCGGTGGTTTGGTTTTTAAAAGAACAAATTCCGGAATAAGCCTGCAAGTAGATAGTTTTTGTATTTGTTCGAAGGGAAGAAACGGTTCGTTTTTATTCATTTATCGGTTATAATTTCACTATTAATAAATTAATAAAAAGCGTTTGGCGATAAGTTTTTGCGGCTCGAATATATATATATATATTTTTACCAGATTAGAGGCGCTCCTACTGGGCGCGTTGCGTTTTATTTGCTTTGAATGAAAACTTATTGTCGAACGTTGGACAAAATTTAAAATTCTCTACGATTTAATTTCATCGATGTGTAATTGCCCACTGATTTCGTGAAGAGGAAAAATGTTTCACTTCGTAAACATATTGTTGTTTAAAAACTGTATTTCTCAATGTAATAATATATGGTTACAGACTAATTGTGTTTTTTGGCATCTTTACCTTCAAATTTTTGAAAATCCCACTGTTTTTGATATATAAGGAGATAAAGTTTTAGTGAAATTGTGACTATTTCTACAGACCGTTTATGTTTAAGTTAAAAATAAGAGTAGATTGAGGAATAAACGAGCAGACTCTAAATGCGTTGAAAGAAAATAAAAAAAAGTTCGATAAGTTGTCGAGAAATTCTTTCTGGAAGAAAAAATATAAATTTTGCGGCTTTTTTGTCGAAAAATGCTTCTAATTTTCCCAAAAAGTTTAATGCAAAATCAAAACTCATAAAATTGCGTTTTGGGATCAAAATTTCAGAAAATTATAATCGTAAAATCCACTTTTTAAATGTTTTTGGATTTGAAATAATTTTCATTAAATCGCGAAAGTAAAATGGATTTTTTTTCAATATTAAAGTCTAGATTATAAAAAAATATATTTTAAGAACTAAATTTGGTAAAATTATGATCTCAATTAATTTCTTTATGCTACTTAGTATTTTTTTACAAATGATTTTTGTAGTTAAAAAAACAATTTTCACCAACAGTTAAAATAATAATATTCACTTTAAATAGCATGTAATATTCTACTGTGGTAGTACAAAAACAATATTTGAAGTGGTAAATTTTTATTCTATTTAAACTTCCCAAGAATTCATCCCCTCAAACCGGGATTCCCCCATCAATTTTTTTAAATGATTCTCCAACGTGTAATACTGGTTGCCTTCATTAATGTGTTAAATGGCTGCCTAATTTTATATTTTTATCAAATAATTTTGAAACAACTTTTTTTAAATAATTCATAGTTAAAACGAATTACAAAATAGTTTTTATACAAATTCAATTTTACACACTTTTAATATTCGCACATTTCCAATCACACCCTGTATTAAAAACCGGGATTTTTCTCTAAACAATTCAATCTATTGGCATCAATTTAAAAATATATAAAAAATGCTGGGAATTTATAGTGCACAATCTGGAAAAGTTGGCATTTTATATGAAAAATTGGGAATTTCAATCAATTTTTTTAAATAATTCTCCAACGTGTAATACGGGTTGCCTTCATTAATGTGTTAAACTGGTTGCCTAATTTTATATTTTTATCAAATAATTTTGATAATCCATAGATTTTTGTTAATTAAAACGAATTATAAAATAATTTTTATACAAATTCAATTTTCCACATATTTCCAATAACATCCTGTATTTAATTTGGACACTATTTAAATAAATGAAATACACGGTTTAAGTAAAAATTATTTTGTCGAATGTAATTTTTAAAGTCGAGATTTCAATACATTTTTATTGTATTTCGACTTAGAAGTTGGAAAATTTTGCAAAAAATGGTGCGTTTAAACAATTGGAAAAAATCTTGATTTTAATTAGAAAATTTTACAAAATATCCGACTTTAAACGTGAAATTTAATCGAATTTCAACTTCAAAAATATTATCTAATAAAGGGAATAAAAATGAAAGACAATTAATTGTATTCGGTTAAATCGCATATTTGTCTGTATTTACAAAAAAATCGTAGAAAAAAGATAATAGCGTCCATTAAAAAAAAAAAAAATCAGTAAACTTTACAAATATTAATACAGCACCTAAAACTCTATAAATACATCTAAAAAACCGCTCGATAAAAAAATTATTTGCTTAATATTTTCAAATATCACAATAAAAAGTATATCTAAAGCTAGGCACATTTTCATAAAACGGGAAAAATTATATTGGAATGAATGCTTATTAAACATAAATACTACTTTTATCACAGCATTAATTATTTTTCAAAATTTTACATTACGTAGGTAATAAATGAGATTTTTACTTAAAAAGAATCCTCAACAAAATATTAAATCGTTTATAAAAATTGTCGAACAAAAAGAAATAATAACGTTGATTAATTATATTTATATATAGACATGTTTGGATTAGTGTATTTACTATATTGGAATTATTTTAAAAATTGGAAGTAGTTTATATCGTTGGCAGTTAAAAAAAAAAGTACGATACAACATAAAATTCGTAAAATGGAGGCAATCGGGGGGTTAATTTTTTTTAAATCCCCCCCCCATCAGTCTGTCTATTACCAGAAAAATATGATATTCATTCTGTCACTAGTTATAGAAAGAAAATGCATGCAAAAAACAAGTTTCAGAATAAATATTCTCTCTCATGAGCGAGAATTTTTACATTTTATTGTTAAAAACTTGCTTAATTTTT
Organism: Hermaeophaga mercurialis; assembly: GCA_951812935.1. NCBI lineage: Eukaryota > Metazoa > Arthropoda > Insecta > Coleoptera > Chrysomelidae > Hermaeophaga > Hermaeophaga mercurialis. The sequence goes on from OX638366.1 coordinate 22,822,671, forward strand.
GAAAAATGCACTTTAGTCGAGTGAAAGTAGCAGATTGGAGGGAATTGTACTAAAAAAATCAACGGTAAAGCGTTGTGTCCAATCGAAACTATCAAATACTGAATAAAAAAGTTGAATTTTAACGAAACAGTTCGTACAATCGAACCGCGTTAAAATTCACAAATTTATGAAAACCGTTACGTTCTAATTTACGTTTTGAAAAATTGAAAAAATTGAATTGAATGTAGCATTAAATACAAAAATTGAGTTGGTACATCTAAAATTATATTCAAATTTTCAATTTTTTCGATTTTCGCTTACAAAATCGTTGTAAATTTGTGGTTCAATCTTGAGCGTTTTTCAATCGATTTTCATTAATTTTCAATTAGTTTTTCTTATTTTTTAATCAGTTTCGGGTCTTTTTAATTTGGATTTCCGAAAAAACTGTTTAAAAACCGGGATTTTATTGTAAAAAATTTGAAAAAGTTGGGATTTTATGTGAAAAATTGGGATTTTCTTAAAAATTTAAACAATAATTGGAAATTTCTTGAAATAAATTGATAAAAGAGTTGCTTTTTTTCCAATTTGTGAAAAAATCTAACAATTGTGATTTTATAACAAAAATTTGTATATAATTCAGTTTTTCTCTTAAAGCATTGTTAGAATTAATTGAAAAATGTTGAAAATTGATTGAAAAATTACCAAAATCGATTGAAAAAGAAACAAAACCAATTGAAAAACTCTTAAAACCGATAAAAATCGAAAAAAAATCAATGGAAAAGTTAAAAAAAATTGATAGAAAAAGACTCAACACTGATTAAAAAATACCAAAAAAAAGGCATTTTCCAATTTTCACTTATAAAATCTTAATAAATTTAGTGTTTCGGGGTAACGACAAATCTTGAGCGTTTTTTAATCGATTTTCATTAATTTTCAATCAGTTTTTCTTCTTTTTTAGTCAGTTTTGGGTCTTTTTTATTTGGATCACCGCAAAAAATTTAAAAAAATTGGGATTTTCTCTAAAACATTTCAATTTATTGGCAACAATTTAAAAATATATAAAAAATACTGGGATTTTATGGTAAAAAATCTGAAAAAGTTGGCATTTTATTTGAAAAATTGGGAATTTCAATCAATTTTTTTAAATAATTCTCCAACGTGTAATACGGGTTGCCTTCATTAATGTGTTAAACGGGTTGCCTAATTTTATATTTTAATCAAATAATTTTCATAATTCATAGATTTGTTAATTAAAATGAATTATAAAATATATAAAAAATACTGGGATTTTATGGTAAAAAGTCTGAAAAGGTTGGAATTTTATGTGAAAAATTGGGATTTTCTCAAAAATATTAACAAGAATTAAAAAAAAAACTGGAAATTTCTTGAAATAAATTGATAAAAGTGTTGATTTTTTTCCAATTTGTGAAAAAATCTAACAATTGTGATTTTATAACAAAAATTTGAAATCAATTCAGTTTTTCTCTTGAAGCATGGTTATAATTAATTGAAAAATGTTGAAAATTAATTGAAAAATTGCCAAAATCTATTGAAAAAGAAAGAAAACCAATTGAAAAATTCTTAAAACCGTTTAAAATCGAAAAAAATCAATGGAAAAGTTAAAAAAATTGATAGAAAAAAAAAATGGTAAAAATCTGAAAAAGTTGGCATTTTATTTGAAATATTGGGATTTTCTCAAAAACATAAATAAAAATTAAAAAAAAAATTGATAAAAATTCTAACAATTGTGATTTTATAACAAAAATTTGAAAGTAATTCAGTTTTTCTCTTAAAGCATTGTTAGAATTAATTGAAAAATGTTGAAAATTAATTGAAAAATTGCCGAAATCTATTGAAAAAGGAAGAAAATCAACTAAAAAATGATCGATTGAAAAACTCTTAAAACCGATTAAAATCGAAAAAAATCAATGGAAAATTTATAAAAATAGATTAAAAAAGTACCAAAAAAAAAAAAAGGCATTTTCAAATTTTCTCTCCCAAAATCGTACCCAATTTGTTGTTTCATGGTAACCGATGAATCTTATCTTTCAATTCTAATCAATTTCCACAACAATGTGCGTTACAAATTAAACATTTCACAGCACCGTGTACTCAGTCTCGGGGGGACTGGCCCTCCCGCCCCCCTTCTTCAGCTCCCCTTTAGACGAACCGCTCACTTTCAAAGAACACCGCCCGAAATTACTTCTATTCCCGAACCCCAACCCCCCTTTTCTATTCAAACTCTCCACCATATTCCTGACCAAACTCCCGGAGGCGGCGGCCCCCAAAAACGCCGATTTTCTCCCCAAATTCCCCCCCGTTTCCTCCAAACTCAAGAACCCCGTTCTTCGTTGCAAACTCGGCGTGAATTTCGACAGCAAAGAGGGTTGTTTCCTGGGGTTTTCCTTCGAATTCACGAATTTCTCGGTCACCGTAGAGGGGCGGCTCGTCTTCAATTCGATACTGTTTAAATTCAAATTCAAGTTCGTCGTTTTAATTTTGTCTTCTTCGGCCTGGTTTTCCTTCATCTCTTTGACCAAACGGTTTCGCGTGAAATTTTTGGGGGTTTTTCTCAGGTGCGGCGAAGGGTGGTCCCTTAGATTGTTCTCGGGTTGGCGAATCACTTTTTGCGTATCGTTTTTCGGGAAATTTACGTTTTCGTAGTCGGGAAAATCTTCGTACGGTTCGACGCCTCCTGGAAAATATTTTATTTCGTTAATAATTGTTTGGGGGAATAAAAATAAATTAATTAGTAGCGAAAATAAATGGCGAAATAAGAGGTAATACTTGTGTAATTTTATTATTATTATTATTATTATTATTATAAAAATAGTTTGCGTTTTCATTACTTAGTAAGTGTCGTTTTAAACGGTTTTTGAAAATATGTATTTAATCATTAATTCGTTAAGTTTTAATTTGGTTCTGTTTTACTTAAATTTTCGATCAATTTCTTCACTTTTTTCTTTAATTTTTACCGAATTTTACATTTTTTCCGGATTTATTCTTTTCTTAATTTAATCTTTTTTGATTATCTTTTATGTTAGTTTTTTCTTTAACTTTCATAGTTTCGTATCTTGCTTCGCTTTAATTTTTACCGATTTTTCGACTCTTTTTAACCGAATTTAATTCTCTTTTAGTTTCGTTCTTTTTTACTTAAATTTTCGCTCAGTTTCTTCACTTTTTTCTTTAATTTTTTACCGAATTTTACATGTTTTCCTGATTTAATTGTTACTGAATTTATTCTTTTTTTAGATTTGCATATTCGACATTTAATTTTGTCCTTTTCTTTTTGAGTTTTATTTTTTTAGTTTCGTTCATTGTTAGTTAAATTTTTTATGAAATTACCCCATTTCTAAATTTGTGCTCTTTAAAGTTCAATTCTTTCTCAATTTTGTATAATTTTTACTGAATTTGATGGTTTTACATTCGTTTTTTCTAAATATTTTCTTTTTCTTCTTCAATTTTTGCCAATATTTAGTTTATTTTTTCCTGTAGCTTCGATTTTTACTCAATTTCGCCAGTTTTTAACAAAATTTTTATCGAATTTGATTCTCTTTTTGTTTCGTACTGTTTAAATTTATTTCTTTCTAAATTTCCAATTTTCTTTTTACCGAATTTGATTATTTTCTAGTTTCTTTTGTTAATCATTCTATTTTGCTTAAATTTCCTTTAATTTTTACCGAATTAGATCATTTTTTAGTATTTTTATTTCCGAGTTTAATTATTGATCCTTTTTTTTTGGTTCCAGATTTCATTGTTACTCAGTTTATTCCTTTTTTTAGTTTCATGTTTTTTTAGTTTCGTTCTTTTTTTACTTAAATTTTCGTTCAATTTCTTCACTTTTTTTCTTTAATTTTTACCGAATTTTACATTTTCTCTGGTTTTAATTTAATCGTTTTTTAGATCCGCATTTTCGACATTTAATTTTATCCTTTTTCTAACTGAATTTTTACTTAATTAACTTTTATGTTAGTTTTTTCTTTAACTTTCATAGTTTCGTACTTTGCTTTGCTTTAATTTTTAATAATTTTCGACCTTTTTTTAACTGAATTTAATTCTCCTTTTTGAGTTTCTTTTTCGTTCTTTTTTACTTAATTTTTCGCTCAATTTCTTCACTTCTTTCTTTAATTTTTACCGAATTTTACATTTTTTCCGGATTTAATTGTTACTGAATTTATTCCTTTTTTAAAGTCATGTTTTTTAAGTTTTATTTTTTCTTTTTCAGTTGGATTTTCAAAGAGTTTGATCTTATTTCAGTTTCGACAATTTTAAATCTCACTGTTTCTTAGTTTTGCTTCAATTTTGACTTGATTTCGTCTATTTTTTAGTTTAGCGGGAAATTAAAAATCCATTCTAATCTAAAACAGAGAAATTAAAAAAAGAAAAATACCAAAGAATTAATTGATTCATTAGTTTCGTTCATTATTATATGAAATTGGCACTTTTTTCAAATTTGTGCTCTTTAAAGTTCGATTATTTCTCAATTTTGTCTAATTTTTTACTGAATTTGGTGTTATTTAATTGCGTTTTTTATAAATTTCTTTTTTTTTATCAAGTTTTGCCCAGTTATTTGTGAAATTTGTATTTTTACAATCTTTATGTTTTGTTTTTTTTTTTATAAATTTTTAATTTTCATTCCGTTTTTATTCAGTTTTATTCTGTTTAATTTCTTTATTTACGAGCTTTAATTTTTACTTAGTTTTGTCCTTTTTTTGATTTTTTTAAGTTCTCTTTTAACGGGATTTTTATAGAGTTTGAGTCTCTTTCTAATTTTCTATTTTTCTTCCTTTAATTTAACTTTTTTTCAAGCACTAATTTTCGCTTAATTTCGATCATTTTTGCTTTAAGTTTTCCTAAATTTAATCGTTTTCTAGATCCGCATTTTCGACATTTAATTTTATCCTTTTCTAACCAAATTTTTACTTAATTATCTTTTATGTTAGTTTTTTCTTTAACTTTCATAGTTTCTTACTTTGCTTCGCTTTAATTTTTACCGATTTTTCGACTCTTTTTAACCGAATTTAATTCTCTTTTAGTTTCGTTCTTTTTTACTTAAATTTTCGCTCAATTTCTTCACTTTTTTCTTTAATTTTTATCGAATTTTACATTTTTTCCGGATTTAATTGTTCCTTGAATTTAATCTTTTTTGATTATCTTTTATATTAGTTTTTTCTTTAACTTTCATAGTTTCTTACTTTGCTTCGCTTTAATTTTTACCGATTTTTCGACTCTTTTTAACCGAATTTAATTCTCTTTTAGTTTCGTTCTTTTTTACTTAAATTTTCGCTCAATTTCTTCACTTTTTTCTTTAATTTTTATCGAATTTTACATTTTTTCCGGATTTAATTGTTCCTTGAATTTAATCTTTTTTGATTATCTTTTATATTAGTTTTTTCTTTAACTTTCATAGTTTCTTACTTTGCTTCGCTTTAATTTTTACCGATTTTTCGACTCTTTTTAACCGAATTTAATTCTCTTTTAGTTTCGTTCTTTTTTACTTAAATTTTCGCTCAATTTCTTCACTTTTTTCTTTAATTTTTATCGAATTTTACATTTTTTCCGGATTTAATTGTTCCTTGAATTTAATCTTTTTTGATTATCTTTTATATTAGTTTTTTCTTTAACTTTCATAGTTTCTTACTTTGCTTCGCTTTAATTTTTACCGATTTTTCGACTCTTTTTAACCGAATTTAATTCTCTTTTAGTTTCGTTCTTTTTTACTTAAATTTTCGCTCAATTTCTTCACTTTTTTCTTTAATTTTTATCGAATTTTACATTTTTTCCGGATTTAATTGTTCCTTGAATTTAATCTTTTTTGATTATCTTTTATATTAGTTTTTTCTTTAACTTTCATAGTTTCTTACTTTGCTTCGCTTTAATTTTTACCGATTTTTCGACTCTTTTTAACCGAATTTAATTCTCTTTTAGTTTCGTTCTTTTTTTACTTAAATTTTCGCTCAATTTCTTCACTTTTTTCTTTAATTTTTATCGAATTTTACATTTTTTCCGGATTTAATTGTTCCTTGAATTTAATCTTTTTTGATTATCTTTTATATTAGTTTTTTCTTTAACTTTCATAGTTTCTTACTTTGCTTCGCTTTAATTTTTACCGATTTTTCGACTCTTTTTAACCGAATTTAATTCTCTTTTAGTTTCGTTCTTTTTTACTTAAATTTTCGCTCAATTTCTTCACTTTTTTCTTTAATTTTTATCGAATTTTACATTTTTTCCGGATTTAATTGTTCCTTGAATTTAATCTTTTTTGATTATCTTTTATATTAGTTTTTTCTTTAACTTTCATAGTTTCTTACTTTGCTTCGCTTTAATTTTTACCGATTTTTCGACTCTTTTTAACCGAATTTAATTCTCTTTTAGTTTCGTTTCTTCCCAAGTTTCCGCATACATTTCTCCATTCTTAGTTTAAATTTTTAAATCATCTGAGTTAACGTTACTTTCTAATTAATTTAGCGGTTAAATTGAACCAAATATTGTTGTAACTTTATCAAAAGACAAACGAATCGAAAATATTTTCCATAAAATAAATAGTACCTGCTATCTCCAATGAATAATCACCACTAATTTTAATACTCGGTTTAACGACACTTTCTACTTTTATTATCGGTCTCAAATTCTCGGTACTTTTATTCATTTTCTCCGTACTTTTATTCATTTTCTCCGCACTTTTATTCATTTTCTCGGCCCCTTTTCCGCCGCTATCCGAGTACAATTTCTCCGAACTTTTCTTGATATCGGCCATTTTTCCTTCGCGAATCGGCTCCAAAGCGGGGCTCCGGTGGCCGGGGGGGATGCCCTCGGGGGTGGTGCTGCCCGACGAACAGGGGCTGATTCCCCTGTAATGTTGGATGTCGAACAGCAAATCGGGGGGCAAGGGCATCCCCACGGAAAGGTGCATCGACAGGGACTCCAACCAAACTTCAGTTACCTCGAAGGGGGGCCTAAAAACACAATAAAACGTTAAAAAAGAAGAAGAGCGTTTCGTTCGTTTTGGGGGGGGGTTTATTTGAAAAACGTTAAAAAAGAAGAAGTGCGTTTCGTTTTGGGGGGTTTATTTTGAATTTTACGTATTACGATTATGTTACGTAATTACGTATGAATAATTAAATAATAGAATTAGGTATTAGAACGGTTTTTAAAATTATATTTTCTCGATTGGGGGTTTCTTTTATTATATTTGAAGTTCGATTATTTCTCAATTTTGTCTAATTTTTTACTGAATTTGGCGTTATTTAATTGCGTTTTTTATAAATATCTTTTTTTTTTTTTTTAAGTTTTGTGCAGTTAAATGTGAAGTTTTCGAATTGGTTTCGAGCGCTTTTCGGTCGAATTTGAGATTTTTTTTTTTTTTTATTTTGTTTTCGGCTTCTGGGAAACCGTTTACGATGGATTCTTTTACTTTTTTTTTAATTCGATTAAGTTTTGAGCAGGTTTTGATCGATTTTCGTTGCTTTTCAATTAGTTTTTCTTATTTTTTAATCAGTTTTGGGTCTTTTTTATTTGGATTTCCGAAAAAACTGTTTAAAAACTGGGATTTTCTCTGGAATTTCAATTTACTGGCAACAATTTAAAAATATACGAAAAATACTGGGATTTTATTGTAAAAAATCTGAAAAAAGTTTGCATTTTATGTGAAAAATTGGGAATTTCAATCAATTTTTTTAAATAATTCTCCAACGTGTAATTGTGGTTGCCTTCATTAATGTGTTAAACTGGTTGCCTAATTTCATATTTATTTCTTGAAATAAATTGATAAAAATGTTGCTTTTTTTCCAATTTGTGAAAAATTCTAATTGTGATTTTATAACAAAAGTTTGTAAATAATTCAGTTTTTCTCTTAAAGCATTGTTAGAATTCATTGAAAAATGTTGAAAATTTACTGAAAAATTGCCAAAATCTATTAAAGAAGAAACAAAACCAATTGAAAAACTCTTAAAACCGTCTAAAATCGAAAAAATATCAATGGAAAATTTATAAAAATTGATAGAAAAGACCCAACACTGACTAAAAAAATACCAAAAAAGGCATTTTCCATTTTTCACTTATAAAATCATAATAAATTTGGTGTTTCGGGGTAACGACAAATCTTGAGCATTTTTCTATTGATTTTCATTAATTTTCAATCAGTTTTTCTTCTTTATCAATCAGTTTTGGGTCTGTTTTATTTGGTTTTCTGCAAAAAAATTAAAAAAACCGAGATTTTCTCTGAAATAATTCAATCTATTGGCAACAATTTAAAAATATATAAAAAATACAGGGATTTTATGGTAAAAAATCTGAAAAAGTTGTCATTTTATTGGAAAAATTGGTATTTTCTCAAAAACATAAACAAAAAATTGGAATTTCTTTAAATAAATTGATAAAAGTGTTGATTTTTCCAATTTGTGAAAAATTCTAACAATTGTGATTTTATAACAAAAATTTGAAATCAATTCTGTTTTTCTCTTGAAGCATTGTTAGAATTAATTGAAAAATGTTGAAAATTGACCAAAATCTATTGAAAAAGGAAGAAAACCAACTGAAAAATTATGAAAATTATTTCAAAACCGATCAAAAAATGCCCCAAATCGATTGAAAAGAAACAAAACCAATGGAAAATTTATAAAAATCGATAGAAAAAGACACCGATTAAAAAAATACCAAAAAAAATGATACTCTTTTAAAAATGGATCAAAATTAATTATAAAATACTCAAAATCTATCAAAAAAAATGCTCAAAAACAGGCGAAACCCCGGTCGAGAAAATACAATACCGCGAAAATTCAAAATAAGCACGATTCATCTTTTTTTTTTATATTCATTACGAATACAATTCGCAAAGTAAAAGTTTCAACAATTACAATAAACAGTACATGGTACATTTTGTAGTAGTGAATTTTTTTAAAAATGCATTAACGTTCTACCTTTTATCCGGATTAAGATCGGTGCACAAAAAAGCGACTTTATAAAACGGTTTCGGGCAGGACGCGCAAAATTTTTCTTTAAACGCCATCTGATTCAATCCGAAATCGTTCGATCGAGGCATAAAATCCGGATCGGCCTGCACTCTACCAATTATCTAAAAAAAAAAGAAAAAAATTTAAAAAACGTCTCACATTGCAGAGTATTTTCATAAATGTGTAATACTGGTTAGCTACATTCGTGCGTTATACTGGTTGCCTACATTCATTCATGCGTTATACTGGTTGCCTACATTCATTCATGCGTTATACTGGTTGCCTAATCGCATGACTGTTACGTTATGGGAAATTGCGTTAATTCGAGCGAAATCTAACTTAATTATTAATAATATTTGAAGGAAAACGTATTCGTACCTCGCACAAAATAATGCCGAAACTAAATATATCGACTTTTTCGTCGTATTTGTTCCCCTTCATCATTTCGGGGGCCATCCAATACGGATTTCCGACTACGGTGTACCGTTTTTTTCTTTCTTGTCTCCTCCCCGCGTTCGTATTTTTCGGCGAAACTTTCCTCGTACTATTCGTGGCGTGCGAGATGATCCGGGCGAGACCGAAATCGGCCACGATCACCGTTTTGTCGTCTCGTACGAGACAATTTTGCGAATTGAGATCTGAAAAAAAAATTAAAAAACGAACAACGTAATCGTTTAAAAAATATGTTGTTCCTACCTCTGTGAATGATATTCATGGAATGTAAATACGCCATGCCGGAGGCGATGTCTTTAGCGAACGAAACTCTCTGTTCCCAGGGCAACGGTTGGCCGGAATCGTGAAGTAACTCGGTGAGGGCCCCCCCGGATATATATTCCGTAACTAAATGTAAACGCCTCTCTTTGTACAAAACTCCGATGAAACGGAGCACGTTATTGTGACTCAAACTTCTCAATACGGCCACCTAAAACAATAAAACTATTTAACGTCTTTTAAAACGCAAAAAACGCGCAGCTGCTACCTCTTTTAGAAAGTTTTTTTGCGCTTCCTCGTCCACTCTGTACAATTCTTTTAGTACCATAACTTCGGCCGTGTCTCTGGTCGTTACTTTGTACACTTGTCCGAAGAAACCTCGGCCTAAAAGTTCGCCTTTTACTAAATCCGAGGCTCTGAATACTCTTTGTTGGGGTCTCGGTTCGAGAAACGAATACGCCCTCGACAGTTCTAAACATCTTTTCGGGTTCGGGGATCTGGAATAAATGCATTTCGAATTAAATTAAATAAATATAATATAATGTTAAGTATGTGGAATTTTGTATGTTTTTTCGGCGACACTGTTTTAATTTCTTGTTTAGGAAGCTTAATTTCGTCTTAGATTCTTTAATTTTTATCGAATTAGATCCTTTTCTAGTGTTTTTATTACTTAATTTCGTTATTGATCTTTTTTAAGTTTTATTTTTACTGTTTTGGTTGGATTTTTTAAAGACTTTGATTTTATTTCAGTTTCGTTCTTTCTTGCTTAGTTTTGTCCTTTTTTGATTTTTTTAAGTTCTCTTTTAACGGGATTTTTATAGAGTTTGATTCTCTTTCTAATTTTCTATTTTTCTTCCTTTAATTTAACTTTTTTTTCAAGCACTAATTTTCTAAATTTAATCTTTTTTTAGGTCCCCATTTTCGACATTTATCCTTTTCTAACCGAATTTTTACTTAATTTGATTATATTTTATTTTATTTTAGTTCTTTTTAACTTTCATAGTTTCGCACTTTGTTTTGCTTTAATTTTTACCGAGTTTCGATTCTTTTTAACCGAATTTAATTCTCTTTTAGTTTCGTTCTTTTTTTACTTAAATTTTCGCTCAATTTCTTCACTTCTTTCTTTAATTTTTACCGAATTTTACATTTTTTCCGGATTTAATTGTTACTGAATTTATTCCTTTTTTAAAGTCATGTTTTTTAAGTTTTATTTTTTCTTTTTCAGTTGGATTTTCAAAGAGTTTGATCTTATTTCAGTTTCGACAATTTTAAGTCTCGCTTTTTCTTAGTTTTGCTTCAATTTTGACTTGATTTCGTCTATTTTTTAGTTTAGCGGGAAATAAAAAATCCATTCTAACCTAAAACAGAGAGAAATTAAAAAAGAAAAATACTAAAGAATTAATTGATCGATTAGTTTCGTTCATTATTATATGAAATTAGAACTTTTTTTTAAATTTGTGCTCTTTAAAGTTCGATTCTTTCTCAATTTGTTATATAATTATATAATTTCATTGTTACTCAATTTATTCCTTTTTTAGTTTCATGTTTTTTTAGTTGGGTTTTTAAAGACTTTGATCTTATTTCAGTTTCGTTCTTTCTGAATCTAATTTTTTTTTCACAGTTTCGTCCGTTCTTGCGTTATTTTTAGTTTAATATCTTACGAAATCGATCGGAAATTAGAAATCTAATCTAATATAAAACTGAAGAATTAATTGATTCATTAGTTTCATTTGTTATTAGTTAAATTTTTTATGAAATTGCCCCATTTTTAAATTTGTGCTCTTTAAAGAGTTCAATTATTTCTCAATTTTTACTAAATTTGATGTTTTTACTTTCATTTTTCCTAAATCTTTTATTTTTTTTTTCAAGTTTTGCCAATTTTTGGTTTATTTTTTCCTGTAATTTGTATTTTTATACCTTTTTCGTTTTGTTCTTTCTAAATTTTTAATTTTCATTCCGTTTAATGTTTTGGTTTCGTTTCTTTGTTTACGAGCTTCGATTTTTGCCCAGTTTCGCCTTTTTTTAACTAAATTTTTATCGAATTTGATTTACTTTTAGTTTCGTACTGTTTAAATTTAATTCTTTCTAATTTTCGACCTTTATTGGTTTAATTTTGCCGAATTTTATGATATTCTAGTTTCTCATTTTTTAGGCATCAATTTTCGCTGAATTTCGTTCATTTTCGGTTTAAGTTTTCGCTAAATTCGTTAGTTACAAACGGAACAATCTTACTCATCCAAAAGTCTGCTCATAGACGAACTCCTTTCTTTATCCAAACACTGATTATCCGACAAATGATTTTTCCTCCTCAATTGCCTCGACCTCGTTCCGCTCATGTACCCCTCATCTTTTCTCTTAAACAACCTGTCTTTATTTATTCCTTGATTGTTATTATTGTTCTGCGGCGATTTATCGGGGGATTCGGGGGGCGCGGCCGCCCCAAACACTTTTTGATTTTGTTCAAGGGAATCCGTGGACCCGGAATATTTCACGTCCTGTTGATGTTTCATCCATGGAATGTTCGTATCGCTCGCCGTAGTCGTTAAAGGGACGTTCGAATGCCTCGAAGCGGTGAATTTCGCTAAATTTCTCGATATCGTTTCCGGGTCGTGCTCTATTGTCAACTGAAAAAAATATTTTCGTGAATGTGTAATACGGGTTGCCTACATTATAATGTGTTATACTGGTTGCCTAATTGTACATCGCAATATATAACTGTTAAGTTGGTAGTAACGTGACGTTTTTGACAGATAGAGGTTATGTTTATGTTTTGAAAATGTTCGCAACGTTACTTTTCGATGTTTAGTTTGGCGAAATATTTATTTAAGTAAACTTACTTGAAGAACCGTGTCGGAATATCGCAACAAATGTTCGACGTTTTCTACAGAAGTGTCTCTAACGGGCATCCCATTTATTTCTAAAATTTTATCGCCGATATGTAAGGACATCAAGTCGTTATTCACATCCAATCTAAAAACCAATAATTATTATTATTACTAATAAAAGATTGTGAAATTTCCGTTTTGCGTACCGAGAATGATCGCTTAAATTTTTTTTATATCGTATTATTTTTGTACTGTTTTTATTATTAAAGTTAAAAAAGCATTTCGACGTACCTATAAGGTGGTAAAAAATAGCAGCATATATTAAAAGCAGATGTTAGAAATGCGAAAGCCACCTGCAGCAACTTTCCTTGTATTTTCCATAAAAACCTGAATCAATAAAAACAAACTTAAAACTGTTCTACCAATTTTTTCTCATTAAAACTATATTTCTTGGTAAATTCAGTTCGAATAACTTTTACTAACTGCAAAGCAATTTAATTATCATTAAAATCGGTATTATTTTATCTGATACATACAGTTTTGTTTATTTATTATACGATAATACAATTGTACATTTCACATCAACAAATTGTTAATTGTATAAAAAAAAATGTTGGAAGATACAATTCACATTGTTTGGCATTATGTTCAATTTTAGGTAATTAGAATAAATTGTTTATAAAAGTTTAAATTTGCTTTCTGTTTAGTTATTAGATTATGTTAACGGCCCCACAAGCCAACACAGAGGCCAAATTGTAACTGTTTGTTGTGTTTAAAGTCATGTGTTATTTTAATCAAACTAAAATAAACTAAATTGGCCTTAGAATGAAGTTGTTGAGTTTTTGCGATTTTAGATCTCGCACAAAAAGTATCAACTACCAATAGAAATCGCCGGGGCGCACATAAAATCGGTGCAAACTGAAACAACGAAGAAATAATGAGTTCTTCGAAAGAGAAGGAAATACAAGCGCCACAAAATGTGTTCTTTTTTTGTATTTTTTCTATACCCAGGGCAAGATTTCTTCGGGTTTTTGATGTATTGTATCTTCTTGTAAATATTTAAAAATAGCTCGCCAGCTTCCCATATTAATTCCCATCTACTGTTAAGATATATAAAAAATAACTCATGCATTGTTATTTCGTCTTTACTTACTCCGATATAGTAAAACATTGCGCATTGCATCCGGATTGCAGGAAATTTTTCGACAATTTTATCCCCTTTTGACCGCCCGGTATTTCCACCAGTCTTATAGAATGGGGTTTCCTGGCGAACGGAAAACCCGCAGTTTTCTGCAACGGTTGCATTTGCCGCACGTAACATTGCCCGCTAAAAACAATTTACAAAATTAGCAAATGAATTATTTGGGGGAAATATTTTTTAGGTACCAGTAAAGTTTTACAAGTTTAGCAAAAGAATTATTCTCGAGAAACATTTTTAGTACCAGTAAAGTTTGGATCTTTCGACGAGCGCGTACGAGTCCCCATCTCCGATGAAAGCGTTGCAGGAGCCGCAACAAAAACATTCAGGGTGGAATTTGTGCTCCCCGGCGACCATCACAGGCCCAGTGATTATCTAACAAAAAAAAAAAAAAAAAAAATTAGTGTAACGTACACGATTTTATTAAATAAAATTTACCTGGTTGCATTGTTGACACGATTCTCCGTATCTCGTCCAATAATCGTCTTTGCAGAAGAGCAAACCTTCTTTTTCGAAATACCAATTCGATAGGGCTGCGTCGCACGCCGAACACCTACAGAAAACGCAAGAAAATCATTAAATTAAAAAAAATTTGTAACTAAAACAAGGTAACGTAGAGTTCGGAAATGGAAAAACTTTTTTATTTGTAGATTTAGAAGGAAATGTCGTTCTTTATAAAAGCGTCTGTTTGTATCGAAACTGCGATTTCTAGTATTAGATTTGTGGTTACTATACAGGGTTAGTCGGAAAAAACGTTTTTGGTTTTTTGGATTTCGTTTAAAACTAATTTTACATACAAAAAAAGACCTGTTGTCGCTTTTCTACTTTTATATCTGGTCGAATAACGATTTTGTTGTAAGAAAACTATTTCTTATTTGTATTTTTATTATTACATTGTCATAATTTCTTCCATTTTATTCAATCAATGCGGTTAGTGGCTGTGAAATTAACCGCTTTGAGAAAAATGTTTATTAAAACTGTTATTTTCGAGGTACTTTGTATACTAATCGTAAATGTGATATTCTAGAATCGTAGTTTCGACACAAGCGCACGTTTTTATAAAGAATTACTTTTTCTTCTAAATCTACAAATAAAAAAGTTTTTCCTCTTCAAAGAACTCTATTCATAGACATATTGTATATAAAAAAATTAATCCACAACAACCTGAAACACTCTGTATGCCATCCTTGGCTTAGAGCGGACACGAATTCTTCCTCCTCTACAACGTTCAAACATCCAGCGCAAATTATTTCGGAATTAGGAATGCTGCAGTTCTCAGATTCTAAAAAATAAAAAAGCAAATTAAAATCGAATTAGTTTTCGAAATTACTATGTGTTTAATATATTAAATAAGGTGAAAACGAGGATTTTTCGTAAAATACAGCTAATTACTACAAATATAAACGAATTCAGTGAAACATATTAACAAATACATTGTACATTGTGGGGTAATAGCAATCATTACACTCTTGTCGCAAAACTATGTATAGAACAAATACAGAATTTTTATAATAATGTAGTTACACATAATTCAGCTTATTGCTTCGATTAATATAAAGATATAGCGACTCGATTGTTTATAAATGTGTCATTTTATATAAACAACGTTAAAATATTCACTAGATTTAAGTTGTGCCACGATCAATCAAAACTAAAATTTGCGCACCGCAGAAACAATTTTCTCTGAATTAACGCGTCCCAATTGAAACGACGATAAGTATTTTAATAAAATTAAAAACATATTTTCCTGACAATTCTCGCCCACGCATTTTAACACTCTGTATAAATGGGTGTAATATCGATAAATAAAAACGTTTCGTAAAATGGACGCTCGAAATGTTACGTAAAACGACGAGTAATTTACCGTTTTCGCTTTGGTCCTGCATATTTCCGATTATTTTTCAATTAATTAAACGGAACACACGAACTCCATTTTAATAACAACTAATTACGCAAATGACAGTCGTAGGGATTTTTCGGGTTACTCGGTTGGTAGTCGGTTCAAATTGTGGTCCAATCGAAACGCGAACGGGAGACGCCATGTTTTGTTTAATCGCGATTCGATTGGTTCGTCGGATACGTACGTGTTAGGATTTTTTGTTAGTTTAACGTTGGTAGGAGTGTAACTAACTAAGCGCGCCATTTGCCAGTTGTCACACATCTGTGTACTGGAAACGTAAACAAAAACAATTTTTAAAATTTTTTTCGAATCACTCACTACCTTGAATGACATCAGTTGTTCAACGGAGAGAAGAACACACCGCAGTTAAAATATTACCAATTATTATTATTATTATGTTTTCTTAGCAATACCGTCCGATTATTACATAAAAAATGGTGCGAGGTAAGTCGACGATTTTTCACGAAATTATACGCATTTTCCGTTTATTACAACGCGCAATAGATTACAAACGAAGTAACGTTATTTTTAGGGGCCGCTAAGAAACCTGTAGCTAAGAAAAAACCCGCCCCACCGGCGACTCAAAGCCACAAATTAACGGAATATTTTAGCGTACGAAAATCCGATAGAAGAACGAACCGAGAAGTTTTGGAAGAAAAACGTCGCCTCGTCGAATTCGCGTTAAAAAAAGGAGTCGAAGACGGTTTGGAGGTAAAAAATCCCGAACAAAATCGACCATAACAAACCGATTTTTTTGTTAGTGTTGCTACGTTTTTTGTAGCCATTAATGTTTTTGCTTTAATTAGTTCAATATCGCTCGAATTAATCGTTAGTTTGTGTGGAAATTATGTACTTCCTAATTAAGTACGTTTGTACTGAAATTTATTTAGTTTTAAAAACAAAATAATGTTATGTATAACAATTAATTTTCATTTGGCTTTGAAATGAAAAAAATTGTATCTAAGCTTCGAATTTTGTACTATTTGACCCCCTAAACTTTAGTAGAGTTTAAGAGCTTTTTTTTTTATTAAAAAACCCTTTGTTTTAGGTGAAATATATTCAAGATAAGGGAAGGGGCGTCGTCGCTACGAGGGATTTTTGTAAGGGCGAATTCGTGGTGGAATACAGCGGGGATCTCATCAACATTCAAGAAGCGTACAAAAGAGAGGAAATGTACGCTCAAGACGCTAAAAAGGGATGTTACATGTATTATTTTAAATGTAACGAACAACACTATTGGTAAGCGATATCGAAATAAAGATTTTTCGTTTGTTTGTATTGTTATTGACAATTAAAACAAGTACTATAGTTCTATAAGATAATGTGCTGGTTAGAGAGCAATTATACTCTTATTTGACATAACAACGAATAAATCCTCTTCGACCATTTACTAAGTCAGTTCCTTTTCAGTTTTCTTGTATTTTTGTGGTTCCAAAAGTGGACGGAGCGGTCTTTTTACGTGGTTTTTTAGTCCGTTGTGATGGTTTGTGCTTCGCTCTGCGATTTTATAAAGAGCGTTTGGAGTTTTTAAGTCTTCGTGTGGGTTCGCATTAAACCATGGTGCATCTTTTATCGTTCCGAGTATTTCGGATTAATGCTGAGTTTGATTTGCTCCCACATCCCCGGAACTCGATACCGAATGTCCAAATTGCTTTTGTAGAGGAGGAGGTTATTTTCCGGTGCCAATTTGGATTTTTTTTCCCATTAACACCAGTGTAGATTCTTTATTTGCAACTCAATTTGTTTGACTGTACGTTCTTTCCGATTGAGTCTTGAATCTGAATGAATTCCCGGGTATTTTGTACTTGTAGTTTGTGGTATTTGAATATTGATTAAAAATACTGGAGGACGTGGGTTATTTTGTTAGTGTGAAAGTCACTCGGGCTGATTTTGTCTCGTTTACTTTTATTCTCCATTCGAGGTAATTGAGTTTGTGTATCGTTCAAGTGTTTTTGCAACATTTCTGAGCTTTTCTTGGCTTGCAACTATGAACTTTTGTCATCAGGAAATGTTCCCTTCATTATTTCGGTATTTATTAGTAGATCCGCTGTATATAAAACACGTACAGTAAAAGGTCCAAGTGTGGAACACCTCATTTTATTTGGGAAATTGTCGGACATACTTAAATTCAACTTAATCAACTTAAATTATTTGGCAAACGCCTGAAATTACTATTTTAAAAGCTACTAGAAAATAAATGAGAAAACTGATAATACGTAATTAACAATGATAAAACTAAACTTGCAAACTGTTGTAATGTTGTAGAGTTGTACACGTTGATTTCACATTGAATTTTGATAAATAAATATCGTTGCAGTTACTGTATGCAGCACCTACAGGAATATTATTTCAATTACATTTACAAAATTAAAATTAAAAATCAGAGAGTTACGATGATTGCATAATTACATCGAACAATAATGAAACTATTTCAAGATCAATAACATTTTAATGTTTAATACGTACGAAAATGTATTATTAGTTGATGAAAATCTCATTGTATTACATTAAATTTTCTTGAAGATCAACTCGTTAAGTCGAAACATCAATTTAATCATAAAACTGTAACCTTCTACTTATGTGCATTGAGATTAATATTAATATTAATACTTTCGTTTACTTTTGTTCGGAATTATTATCTTTGGTAAGATTTTAATAGTTTGAAGTAAGTTGTAGGGAGATGTTTGTTGATTTTATAAATTAAACCCGTATGCCAGACTTCATCGAAGGTTCGACTAACATTTAGGAAAGCAGATGTACAGTACGTTTTGAATTCCGGGGCTAAATTTATTCTGTGAAAATCGTTGCCCAGTAGAGTGTTCTTTCCTTGAAGCAGAATCTGTGCGGCCCTCAGTATCCGGATCAGAATTTATTCCTTGCAACAACAATCTCTAAAGTGTTTCAAACGTGATTCGTAAGAAACTCGTAGGTCTGTACGAGGCGACATTATTAGAGTATTTGCCTTGTTTAGGTATCGAAATTATTCCACCAGTTTTGAACAATTTTCGCCAATAGTTTAGGCCAAGTACAGCGTTGAAGATAAATGTAACATTGGCTAGCTCCCTTTCTACCTCTATATTTTAATCATCGTTGTTGGGTGTAAATACCTTCTGGATTTGGTCCTAGTTCGTTACTAATTTAAGGAAACTTGAGTTTTCGGTTTCTTGGAATGTTTTTATCGGTTTCCTTATTGAGTTGTATCGATTTAAGTTGCTTATAGAATCTTATGAATCTTTGATATTGGATTTTAGTTGATTTAATGTTGTTTTGTCCGCTCGGATATGAGTTCAGTGCAATTTCGCTCTTGCTTTTCTATCTTTTGCGATATAATTGTCTCTATATCCATTGGGATGTTGTATATTTTACTCCCTGTAGTTGTTTGTGTGTAAATGCGTTATTTAGTGTTAATAGTGCTCCATCAATTTCAGTTGGAGATTTAAGACTTACTCGCAGATTGATTTTGTTTCGTTGTTTCGTTACTCGTTCCCATTTAGTTTTATTTGATATTCTGTGTACAACAAACGCTAAATATAGTTCCTATTATAGGTGAGTGACCAAATGAGAGATCCTAACTCGGATTGATTTCCGTGTAATTAGCAGATAAATTAATAAAGTAAAAAAACGTGGATTTTTTTTTGTTTTTAGCGTGGACGCGACCGAAGAAACGGGCAGACTGGGCAGACTGGTGAACCATTCACGAAACGGCAATTTAATAACGAAAACGCTGCTCGTCGACGGTATTCCTAGGCTCATACTTATCGCCAAGTCGTACATTAGAAATGGGGAAGAGCTTTTGTACGATTATGGGGACCGATCGAAAGTATCCATCGAACACCATCCGTGGCTCGCTTTTTGATGTTTTCGTCCACGATTCGTAGTTTAATTAGTCCGGTACTATTTCGAAGTTCAATTACATTCTAATTGCAAAAACAAATTAGTAAATTTTAATCTAGATTCGGTACAATAATGTTTACGTACGTACGTCGAACACGAAACCCGATTAATAAATAATGTCGTTAATTTTTAGTATTTCGTTTAAAAATTTAGTGTGTGACTGTATAAAATTATTGTAAATCGGGTGGTGTCGTTATATTTTGGATAAATAACGTTACCTAGTGACAATAAGGTTACGTACGCCCCTTTTTTTTTGCATTTATATTTCCTTTCGATTAAATGAAACGACGATATTCAAATCATTTTTGTGTACCAAATATTAAAATATTTAGAAAAAGAGTGCGTTAACCTGTTGTAATAAAGCGACTAAATTCTATCGCAGAGAATAAATCAAATTTTTAGATCTACTTAAATTTATTTAAAATTGTTTCCCCGTTTACTGCTTAAATATTGTATTTATTGAATTTTTCATATTCATAATTGTAAACATAAAATTGATGTTTTCGTTTGATTGTAACTTTTTAATTTATAGTACTACGAACTTAATCTTTTATTTTTTAGTATTTGACGAAAGTTTATTTATGAACGATTCAATTTTTGGGATTTAGCACCCCACATTTTCGATCATAATTTATAAAAATTATATATATATATATATATATATAACGTTCGATATTTACATCGTTTATTGTTTAAAAGTACAAAATTAAATTGAGGGCGTTATATCTATATACAGAGTGATTATAACGGTTGTTTTATACATTTTCCTGTATACTTTTTTGTTAGTTCACGTATAAAATAAACTACTTTTATTCATTTATTAATATATTTTTAAAAATAATCGCCTTGTATACAAAAATATTTTTATAAAAAATGATGCATTCTGTATATTGATTCATACTAATAAGTATTAATTTTAAATAGTTGTTTACCAGTTTTTACAGGTTTTTTAACGGCATATTCTGGCCGAAACTTACTGCATTCATGAATAGTTTATTAGTTTTTGTAGTTTTTTTTTTTTTTATCAACACGGTAAATAATGTAATCACGCCGGGTCTGTTATGCTTAAATTATTGTATTAAATTGCATAAAATGTCAATAAAAATAGAAAAATATGTTTCTTTTTCAATGACCTTTTAAGTGAAATCCAGCAAAGTATTTAATTTTTTTTTGAGCAGCAATTTTTAGTTCTTGTTTTGTAACTAATATTTTTTTTTTTGTATAGTTTCCCAATTTATGAACCTTATTTTGAAATTTTTTTATTATATACTTTTAAACAATTAATGTAGTAAAATATGGAAATATTTATTGCATTAATAAATAACTCAAAAATCTTTGTATAAATCTTTAATATTAAATATAATTTAAAATAGATACAAATAAACTAAATCTAAAACGAATAAAGCTACTATTCACAAGCGAAAAGTAAAAGAAAATTGTGTAAAAATGACCAAATTCCTTTTCAAAACCGCAACAATTTGGAAAATTTAATCCAAATAGAAATACTTGGATTTTTAATAAATAAATATAATTTGTCATCGGTCATTTCGTGAAATATAGTATTTTTAATATACGTTTTACAATGTCAATATTTTTCAAACCACCCTGTAAAAATACACGAAATTCTGACGTTGTCGAAATAATAAAAATCCCATTCAATTTCGATTGAGTTGACCTTTTGGTTAAATCACCTTGGCCCTTTTTGACGTGTATGACGTCATTATGCTTGACATTTCTGGAGCTTGAGCTAACCTTATACTTATCGAACCTTGGCATTATTTGACGTATAAAATTTTATAGTTGTCAATCTAGTCCAAGTTTTATTAAGTACAAGGTTGGCCCGTTTATAAATAAACGCATTATTTACAATTTTTTTCTCTGTTATCAATTTCCAACTTGTTTTCGGTTGGCATATTAAAAATACTATACCGGGTGGCTTTGCTAAATTCTTTTTATTTCACGGTCTTATAAACGGATTCCGGGGCTTCTGGACGCCACGAAATTTAAAAGTTCTTCGCTGTCTTCGCAAACGAACGGTTTGACGTGGTGACAGGCGACGTCGTGCCATTTTAATCCGTCGTTGTAGAAATTGTTGAGAATCGAAAGACAAGATTCGTCGTTACCCTGAAAAAAAAAATAAACTTTATTACAAAATTATAAGGGGAGAAAATTGCAAATTTGGGCCGTTTCTGGGACATTGAGCTAACCTTCTACTTATCGAACCTTGGCGTTATATGACGTATAAAATTTTATAGTTGTCAAACAAGTACAAGGTTGGCTCATTTTAATTTATCATCATGTTTTTCTTTAATAAATTAGAGAATTGTTTATTGTTTTTAAAACTATTTAATACTTTTGATAATGCATAGTTTCTTTTAGAAATAAACCATTATAGATTTTTAAATCAACATTTTGACACTTCCGAAGCTTGAGCTAACCTTATACTTATCGAACCTTGGCTTTATTTGACGCACGAAAGCGCGGTGATTTATTCCAATGAGCCAACCTTGCACTTAACGCACCTTGGACACCACAGTTCGACATTTGTTAGTTGTCAAACGAGTCCAAGGTTTGTTAAGTTCAAGGTTGGCTCATCCGAACATTTTTTTAATAAAAAAGGAACTGTTAAGGCCTTATTTGACGTATAAAATTTTATAGTTGTCAAACTAGTCCAAGGTTTATTAAGTACACGGTTGGCTCGTTTGAGTAATAGGTCAAGAAATCGGTTTTTATTAAAAGATACAAGTAACGGGACGTTATTTTTTTTTTAAATTTTAATTTAAAATAATCAAAATAATCGATAATCCTTACTTGAGCGGCCTCCCTGTTATCTGGTTGCGCTTGTCCAAATCCACCCGTAAAACTCCAATCGCCCGTGTTCCTTTGGGTGGTCGGTCCTATTTTAGCCCCTGATCCGGACCAAAACCATCCGTTGATGTTCGGGGGTTGCAAATCGGTGCGCTCGCACCCCGCGAAATTACATTTCCTCCCCGACGTCCAAATGTAACGAACGTTACCTAAAAAACAACGTTAAATAAACGTTAGTTACGACTCTACAACGTTAAATAAACGTTACACGACTCTACAACGTTAAATAAACGTTAGTTACGACTCTACAACGTTAAATAAACGTTAGTTACGAGTCTACAACGTTAAATAAACGTTAGTTACGACTCTACAACGTTAAATAAACGTTACAAGACTCTATAACGTTAAATAAACGTTACAAGACTCTATAACGTTAAATAAACGTTACTCCGGCTTAAATTTACCTCGCGCTAATCTCTGTTTAACGAACTCGTTTTCCTGGGGCGTTTCTAAGGAAACGGCGTCCATACAGTGCCTCCTGCAGATATTTCTGGCGTCCAACCAATCTACCTCCAATCGGCTCGTCGGTCCGTGTTCCCAGCTGAAGAAATAAGAGTGGGTGACGCCTCTGGCGTCCCGGTACGTCGCGTGACGAACCCCTTAAAATTAGAAAAAAAAACAATCGTAAAACTAAGTTAGGTTAGGTTAGGTTAAAAGAAGAAGTGAGGTTAGGTTAGGTTAGATTGATTTAAAATGGAGAATTGAGGTTAGGTTAGGTTAGGTCAAGTTGGGTTAGGTTAGGTTAGGTTATGTTAGGTTAGATTGATTTTAAACGAAGAATTGAGGTTAGGTTAGGGTTTTGTTTTAATAAAACACTGCGTAGAACAATACAGAACCAATCATTTTGGAAAAACCGAATTTTTTCCCGAAAAATCCGATTTCCCGGAAAACTATATCGTTTACGGAAAAACAAATGCGAAATTCGAATTCCGGGGGTGAAAATACGTAAGAAAACCATATTTTTCCCATGTTTTTACTATCATTTCAATTTTACCCATTTTCGAGCAAAAATCCGAAAATTTTCGAACATTTTCAAACACGCCTACAATTAAAAGTGAATAACTCAAAAACTATACGAGATATCGAGTAGAACTAAAAAGTAGTAGAAAGGCAAAGCATAAGGCTATTCGAAAACCGAAATTTGCTTTCTTCGATTTAATATACGACCAAGTTATTAAATTTTAAATCCGGAAAAAAATTTTTTTGGTTCTTCGCTCGCTTAAAAAATCCCCGCGTCTACGCCATTGGAATCGAAACAACGAAACCGCATTCATTTTAAAGACGAATCAATTCTCTATCGAAACGTACCAAAAACTCGGCCATATCTTAAATAGTAACAAAATGGCGGACGATTCAAATTTGGATTTCGAAAAAAAAATTACATTCGAAAGGGTCCCCCCTTGAATGAAAATCGTTGGAAAATTTTTTAATTTTTGATTTTCCTGAAACTTCGCATCCGGGTCTTTGCGAACTCGATAAATTCAAAGAAACGGTCCGTTGATCAAAAAAAAAATTTCTTCATAGAAAAATTGGAGAAAATTTCGGAAAAATCCAATTTTTCGGAAAATGATATAATTTGCGGTAAAACAAATGTCAAATTCGAACTGCGGAGGCGAAAATACTTGGAAAAACCACATTTTTTTATGCCTTTACTGTGGATAAAATTTTTTCCATTAGCTACGGTTAGGTTAGGTTAGGTTAGATTGATTTAAAAAGAAGAATTGAGGTTAGGTTAGATTGTTTAGGTTAGAGTAAGTTGGTTTAAAAAGATGAATTGAGGTTAGATTTAGGTTATGACAGGTTAAGTTAGGTTAGGTTAGGTTAGGTTAGGTTAGGTTAGGTTAGGTTAGGTTAGGTTAGGTTAGATTGATTTAAAACGAAGAATTGAGGTTAGGTTAGATCAAGTTAGGTTATTTTAAGTTAGGTTAGGTTAGGTTAGGTTAGGTTAGGTTAGGTTAGGTTAGGTTAGGTTAGGTTAGGTTAGGTTAGGTTAGGTTAGGTTAGGTTAGATTGATTTAAAACGAAGAATTGAGGTTAGGTTAGATCAAGTTAGGTTATTTTAAGTTAGGTTAGGTTAGGTTAGGTTAGGTTAGGTTAGGTTAGGTTAGGTTAGGTTAGATTGATTTAAAACGAAGAATTGAGGTTAGGTTAGGTCAAGTTAGGTTAGGTTAGATCAAGTTAGGTTATTTTAAGTTAAGTTAGGTTAGGTTAGGTTAGGTTAGGTTAGGTTAGGTTAGGTTAGGTTAGGTTAGGTTAGGTTAGGTTAGGTTAGGTTAGGTTAGATTGATTTAAAACGAAGAATTGAGGTTAGGTTAGATCAAGTTAGGTTATTTTAAGTTAGGTTAGGTTAGGTTAGGTTAGGTTAGGTTAGGTTAGGTTAGGTTAGGTTAGGTTAGGTTAGGTTAGGTTAGGTTAGGTTAGATTGATTTAAAACGAAGAATTGAGGTTAGGTTAGATCAAGTTAGGTTATTTTAAGTTAGGTTAGGTTAGGTTAGGTTAGGTTAGGTTAGGTTAGGTTAGGTTAGGTTAGATTGATTTAAAACGAAGAATTGAGGTTAGGTTAGGTCAAGTTAGGTTAGGTTAGATCAAGTTAGGTTATTTTAAGTTAAGTTAGGTTAGGTTAGGTTAGGTTAGGTTAGGTTAGGTTAGGTTAGGTTAGGTTAGGTTAGGTTAGGTTAGGTTAGGTTAGGTTAGGTTAGGTTAGATTGATTTAAAACGAAGAATTGAGGTTAGGTTAGATCAAGTTAGGTTATTTTAAGTTAGGTTAGGTTAGGTTAGGTTAGGTTAGGTTAGGTTAGGTTAGGTTAGGTTAGGTTAGGTTAGATTGATTTAAAACGAAGAATTGAGGTTAGGTTAGGTCAAGTTAGGTTAGGTTAGATCAAGTTAGGTTATTTTAAGTTAAGTTAGGTTAGGTTAGGTTAAACTTACTATTCGCGCAACTTCTGGGATCAGGAAGCGCCAACCTTCTTTGGGACATAACGGCTACGGCTCCGACGAGGAGCAACATCAATTGACGCCACATGTTACACTGAAAAATGAAGAAAATATAATCTCAAATTGGAACGGAGCAGGTGCGGAGCGAGAAAAATTCGCCCCTCCCGTATTTTCGGTTTTGTGCGAAGTAAAATTCTTGTTCGCGGCGAATTATCGAAGTTGTTGAATAAAAGGCGGATTTGTGGTTTTTCTATGTTTAAATCTGTTCGGAAATTGACATAATGGATCCTCCAGCTTCGTGGTTGTTTGATTTTTATTGTGCGCCGGGTCAATTAGAAAATATTGATCGCAATCTAACCTAACCTTAATTCTTCTTTTTAAATCAACCTAACCTAACTTAACCTGTCATAACCTAAATCTAACCTCAATTCTTCTTTTTAAACCAACTTACTCTAATCTAACCTAACCTCAATTCTACTTTTTTAATCAACCTAATCTAACTTAACCTGTCATAACTTAAATCTAACCTCAATTCTTCTTTTTAAATCAACCTAACGTAATGGAAAGTATGTTTATGGATGTTTTTCGTTTACATGTGTTTGAAAGCGATTTTTGTTGTTCGCCGAGTCAATTTGAAGCTTTTAAGGATGATCTTTTTAAACATTATTATAAATTTAATAAAAGATTTTAAAAAATTGGTGGGACGCCATTGATTTAAGGCGGCGAATTCCGATGGTCTAGCGACGTTTCTGGGTCATTCGTTGACCCCCATCCGGCTGCTTTCACGGTCAATCCTCTACCGGAATTCTTCGTTTGTCGTCGACGTTTTACTATTTGAAAGCGACGATTTTTCGCCGAAACCGAATAAATCTCCGCTACGGATCGAAATTTGTGCCGATTCTCGAATTTACGATGAAAGTAAAATTTGCATACCCGCACCTGTTGTACTGCGCTTAATTACCGAAAACGTTTGACGAAAACGGTAATTTGTTCCCGTAAATGTCAGCTTTCCATAATTTTAAATTATTTCATTATTGAACGATTGAAGGAAAATGTCGACTTATAATCTTATAATATAATATAATTGCAAATTTGGGCCGTTTCTGGGAGATTGAGCATTTATGACGTCATTGTTTTTGAGCATTTTGACATTTTTGGAGATTGAGCTAACCTTATACTTAATAAACCTTGGCTTTATTTGACGCACGAAAGCGCGGTGATTTATTCCAATGAGCCAACCTTGCACTTAACGCACCTTGGACACCACAGTTCGACATTTGTTAGTTGTCAAACGAGTCCAAGGTTTGTTAAGTTCAAGGTTGGCTCATCCGAACATTTTTTTTTTTTTAATAAAAAAGGAACTGTTAACACTTTGTACAGTTCTTATTTTCTATATAGAAGTAACTAATTGATTACAGATTTTTCTCAATGAACGTTTTAAGAATTCGTTTCACTTTTAAGTTAGCGGTCGTTAATTTTTTATCGTAAACATTCACTGTGAAATTGGAAACTTTCTCGTGTGCGGCTCCACTACAAAAGTTTTATCAGGTATTTGACATTGTTTCATTCGAAGGCTTAAATATTTCATACAGGGAGTGTTACGAATCCAGTTTCTAATATTTAAGAAACGCAAATACGATTAGAATCGAATACAGAGATAAATATGCAAAATTACTACTTTCTCCTTGAATTTTTTTATCTCAAATCATTAATATTGCCGATAGGAAACGTTCAAAATCAGATTCGCGCCAATTTAAGCAACTTTCTAAGATTCCTAGAAAAAAAATTAGACAATAGGCCACCCCAAACACAGTTTAGAGTGGCCGAATGGTCCGAGCGGCCGAGGCCCTATAAACTATAACAGAAGAAGAAGAAGAAGAAGTATTTCGAGTGGTTTTTCCGTGTCGTTCGTCGTTTTTTTACGGCGTTGCGCAATCGAGACGAGTTCTTTCGTTTTTCGATTGTTAAACACGGTTTAATAACCCGCAGAATCGGATCGTTCACACGGCGACCCGGTTTCGAATAAGTTGAATTACTCGTTACGTAAACGTAAAGATTCCGTTGCAGGTAATAAAAGAGCATCCTTCTCCGTAAAACGTTAATTTATAACAGTACAGTAATTGATCGTGACGTCATTGCGATGTTGTCACTTTGCGGTGATTTTTATTCGCTGCTTAAAGGTTATACGTCAAAAAAAGCCAAGGTTTAATAAGTTTAAGGTTTGCTCGAGCTCCAGAAACGTCAAAATGCACAACGTTTATTAAACGCAATGACGTCATAAATGTCACAACAAAAGGCCAAGGCGATTGAATCACAAGGTTTACTCAATCGACAAAAATGTACTGCGTATAATGTCAAATAAGTCCAAGGTTTAATAAGTATAAGGTTAGCTCAATCTCCAAAAATGTCAAAATGCACAAAAACAATGAAACAATGACGTCATAAATGTCAAAGAACACCAAGATCTCTTAAGTAAAAGGTTTATTCGAACGAAAAGTGTATTATTAAGTGCGAGGAATGTTTATACGTCAAATAATACCAAGGTTTAATAAGTATAAGGTTAGCTCAATCTCCAAAAGATGTCAAAATGCACAAGCACAATGACGTCATATTCTAACGCACTTTCGAGCACTCGCAATACTTAATCTACTTGTGGAATTTTCATTAAAATCTCCGATTGCGAAATTCGAATTGCCTTAAGCGAAATTAAATTATTAACATTAAATTGTTGGCCAATGTTTTTTATCTAACATTAAAATTGCATTATTTTTAATTGTGTTCAACCGTTGCGCAAAAAATGTTAATGAGCTTTCGGAACGAATAATATGCGGGTCTTTTCACGATTTCCTGGGCCCGAACAATCGCCTAGCGCAACATCCTTTACGTTTTAAACGAATATTAAAATGTAAAATATACGAATATCGATAAATAATTTTATAATATTATAATAAAATTATTTCGCATTTAAACGGTCTGACGCAATTTCCTTTACTTTATGTAAGTTAAACTCTATTATAGTCTGGGTTCGGTGCAAATAATAATAATAATAATGATAATAATAATAACAATCTGGTTTGTACGTTCGAAAGCGTTTTCTTCTATTTTATTTTCGATTTTGTGGCCTCGGCTACCGGAGCTGGCCGGTCAAATTTCCACAGACACACAAACGTCAAAGGAAGTCAAGGTTCGTCAGAATAAAAAAGGTTAGTTCGTTTTTTAATTACGGGCTTTGCACAAATAATGCCAAAAATAGTAAATAACTCGCTTGTTTGTTAAAAAAAAATCAAATAAGCCAACCTTGTACTTAAGAAACCTTGGACTCGGTTACCGACTATAAAATGTTATACGTCAAAAAAAGCCAAGGTGTGATAAGTATAAGGATTGTTCGAACTCCAGAAATGTCAAAATGCACAACTTTTATTAAGAACATGACGTCATATATGTCACAAAGGCCAAGGTGATTGAATCACAAGGTTTACTCAATCGATTGATGAGTATAAGCTCCAGAAACGTCAAATATTGACGGTACAAACGTCACAAATGTCGTTTAAATACAAGGTTTGTTTAAACGACTAAAGTTTATTAAGTGCAAGGCTGGTTTAACTGTTAAAATTAAGTATAGAGTTGGCTGAATAAGCAAAAATGTAAAATGCAACGTTTGTTAAGTATAATAATTCACTTATTTAACAAAAAAAAGTGTGGTGAAAATATGCTCGCTAAATAACCCACAAGGGTGAAAGCCTATATAAAAAAAAGAAGAAGAAAAGTGGGGGTTTAAACGTCACGAATGTCAAAGAGCGCTAAAATTTGAACGATTTTAAAATAAAAGACAATTTAAAAAAGAAAAATGTAATTAGTGTCGTAATGCGGTATTACGCAATTGTTCGTTTAGTTTATTTAATGAGAATATTTAATTTTGCGTATCGTTTAATAAACTGTGGGTATTATTTTTCACCGACGATGTGGGCGGATTTCATTTTATTAAAATTACTTTCATTTTATTCGCTTTTCACAATTCCACGTCTGCAATTATAAATTCGCTTAGCGGATACTCGAAAAAAAAAAAAAAAAAAAAAAACAAATAGAATCGACTCTAAAAATTCGCAACTTTAATTGAAATTGAAGCGCGGCAACGCCGCTTTTCTATTTTTTCCTCCGGGTTAATTATGATAATGATAAAAGATTGCGCAACGCCGATTAAGAAAAGAATTTAACGAGAAGGTGCGAACAAAAGATGTTGCAAAATTTCGAAAAATTATATATTGCGTTGCGCTAACCCGTTATTATCTCCCGATAAATTAAACGTCGTTAGAATGTAAAACGAGCGAATCTCTGAACCTTTTCGGTACTTCTAATCTGAAATTTTGTAATTATGGCGTTTCTACGATTAATTGACCGTGACGTCATTGCGGTGTTGTCACGTTGCGGTGATTTTTATTCGCTGCTTAAAGGTTATACGTCAAAAAAAGCCAAGGTTTAATAAGTTTAAGGTTTGCTCGAGTTCCAGAAACCTCAAAATGCACAACGTTTATTAAACGCAATGACGTCATAATAAATGTCGCAACAAAAGGCCAAGGTGATTGAATCACAAGGTTTACTCAATCGACAAAAATGTGTTACGTATAATGTCAAATAATACCAAGGTTTATTAAGTATAAGGTTAGCTCAATCTTCAAAAATGTCAAAATGCACTAGCACAATGACGTCATGAATGTCAAAGAAGTCCAAGATTTCTTAAGTAAAAGGTTTAATCGAACGAAAAGTGTATTATTAAGTGCAAGGGCTGCTTATACGTCAAATAATACCAAGATTTATTAAGTATAAGGTTAGCTCAATCTCCAAAAATGTCAAAATGCACTAGCACAATGACGTCATGAATGTCAAAGAAGTCCAAGGACTCTTAAGTAATAGGTTTAATCGAACGAAAAGTGTATTAAGTGTATTAAGAGCTGTTTATACGTCAAATAATACCAAGGTTCGATAAGTATAAGGTTAGCTCAATCTCCAAAAACGTCAAAATGCACAAGCCCAATGACGTCATAAATGTCAAACAGCACCAAGATTTTTAATTACAAGGTTTGCCCGCCCGTTATTTAAGCATAAATTGACAATGACGTCATCATAGTAATACTGTGACAGATGTGCCTCTTTTTATCGAATATTATTTTTGTTTTGTCTTATTTCAATTAGTGTTTTTTCATAAACTTTAAAGAGAACCGAATAAAAACATGCGAATACAAAAAGATCTAACCCAATCAAAATTATTTTGGCAATACTGCAACAAAGTATTACCAACTTTTAAAAGTTAATTTCCCCCGTTCGTTAAGCGTACATTTTTTTTTCGATTCTGTCGACTACAAAAATAATTCAAAATCATTTCGTTGCGTTAAATCGGAAACAATTTAATTCATAACCGTACTCGAATAACCGTAATTAATTCTTGTTTTCGATTTAAGCGTGTTACGCGGAAAGTGTAAATCGTTTCTAGTTAATTACCGTTATTAAGGTTTCGTAAGAGATTTAGATTTTCGTCGGGGGGGAGAGGGGCGTTGCGCCCGATCGGAAAATCCGGGAAAATCCAGGAAAAACGGTCCGTTTATTCGGAAGAATTCGATTGGAAAATCGGCACGTACGTGAAAGTGGATTTCACGGTGACCTCGAACGCCTCGATTCATTTAATTTGTCCGCTATTTAATTTAATTTTACGAATTTCTATTTATCCGCGGAGAATCGACGAAAATTCAATCGAAAAAATTCGAAAAAAAATAAATCTATAATCGAACTAGGTTGGGGAATTTAAATGTTTGGGGTTGGTACTTCGTTTTTTAACCTTGAAATTCCGCGTTTTTACGTCAAATGACGCCGAGGTTCGGTAAGTGCAGGGTTGGCTCGATCATCAAAAATGCATATACGTATTCATTAATCTTAATAAACCTCGGACTTGTATGACGACTACAAAATTGTATACGTCAAATATTACCAAGTATTAGGTTTGTTCGAGCTCAAAAAATGTTAAAATACGCAACGTTCGTTAAGACCAATGACGTCACGAATGTCAAAAAGGGCCAAGGTGTTTGAATCTAAAGGTTTACTCAATCGGCAAAAGTTTATTACGTATAATGTCAAATAATGCCAAGGTTCGATAAGTATAAGGTTAGCTCGAGCTCCAGAAATGTCAAAATGAATAATGTTTTTAGGTACGATGATGATTTAACTTTTTTTGATGGAACATTATTAATTTTTCACTAAAATAACATAGAGATTAATTATATACTGAGTATTTTTTCATAAGAGAGATATTTGATCTATTACAGGGTGGCAAATATTGAATTGCAACGTTACGGTTTAAGAAACGATAAATATCAGGAGTAAAAATCATTATAATTATATTTTCATCACCCTGTATACAATATTTTACGTTCTATAAAAAGCGGCGATAATTAGAATGAATTTTTTGTTATTATTGTCAAATTTAAAAAAAAAAACTTTATTCAAAAATTGTAATTTTGACTATATTAGTAAAAATATATATCGAATTTTATCGAAAAATAAAATTTTTTCATAAAGTAACGTTGTCAAATCATGATATAATTACTTATATATTCGATTTGTCAATAAAAATTTAAATTTTAGGAGCAAAAATCGAGTTTAGGTAAAAAATTATTTAAATTAAGAATAATTCTGACAGTTTTTTCATAAAAAAATTGGTACAAATAATCGATATGTTTCAAACTAAAATGAAAAGAAACTTAAATGAAGATTTTGTTCAAATTTGACAGTTCAAAAAACTGTGAAAATGCAGTGTTACCAACTTTCACCCCAAAAATGGCCTTCACCCTAACCGGTTATTCGATACACAATTTATGAAAAAATTCTTAAATTTTAGTCGGAAAAACCGAGTTTAAGTAAAAAATTATTTAAATTAAGAATAATCCAGACAGTTTTTCGTATTAAAAATCGATACGAAGAATCTGTACGTTTCAAACTAAAACGAAAATAAAGATCAAATAACATTTCTCAAGAATTTCCCAAATTTTGACAGCTCAAATCGCAGTGTTACCAACTTTCACCCCAAAAATAGCCTTTACCCTAATAAGCTATCCGATATACAATTTATGCAAAAGGCCTTAAATTTAAGACTAAACACAAAAAAACCGATACAAACAACCCTCATATTTCAAACTAAAACGAAAAAAAAAAAACAAAGACTCAATTTCTCAAAACGTTTCCAACCTCCGAAACGAAAAAAAAAACTCTCACTGCCCCGCCCCTCATCCTCACACACCCCCTCGTCGACACCCCTCCCTCCCCCCCCCCCCGAATCTCGATATCTCACTTCACTTTTCACAGCCGCTTCACTTACCAAATGTTAAAAAATAGGGCGCAGCAACGAAACAACTCAGAACATGAACTGGCGTCCGCGGTCTCGTCCTCTGTATATATTCTCGGCCTACATCCCCACGGAGCCGCCGTAACCTACATCGGAGAGGACTCTGGCCCGGGGGGGGGGGGCGGCCCCCTCCGCCCCCCCCGCCGCCCGCGCTCCTTTCGAACCGAAGATTGTTTCTATTGTTGCTGAGCAGCTGGTTTTACGTAATGTGGACGACGTAGCTGTTTGCCGGTAGCGGTGAAGGCCGGTTTTGGGGTGTGAGTTGGTAGCACTGCGATTCGAGCTGTCAAAATTTGGGAAATAATTGAGAAATGTCATTTCATGTTTTTTTTCGACTTATTTTGAAACGTACAGATTCTTTGTGTACGAAAAAGTGTTTGGATATTCTTAATTTAAATAATTTTTTACTTAAACTCGGTTTTTCCGACTGAAATTTAAGACTTTTTTCGTAAATTGTGTATCGAATAACCCGGTAGGGTGAAGGCCATTTTTGGGGTGTGAGTTGGTAACACTGCGTATTGACGCGTTTGGTTATATTTTTTTAGAATTCAAATAATTAAAATTGAATATTTTTTTTTTAATTCATATAATTCGATAGCGCTGTTGCAATCAATTATTATTTCATGAAATATAATGCGTGAAAATGTTTTTATAATTATCAACCGTCTTAGTGCAACTTAAAATAATTAAATTATAATTGTAATGTTTTTTTACTCTTCACTTATTTTCGAAAAAATAGCTTTTTCAAAACAAAAAATTATAATTTCACTCTAAATTCATTAAAAAAGTAAAAAAAAATTTACTTTTCGCTCTAAATTCGTTAAAAAATATAAAAAATTTGAAATCTTTTGCTTCTAATTCATTAAAAAAAGTCGAAAATTTAAAATGTTCGCTGTCAACTCTCCAAAAAAATGCCAAATTGAGTCGAATTTTCATTATTTAAAAAAAAAAAATGTAAATTTTCGCTCTGAATTCGTTAAAAAAAGTCAAAAAATTTGAAGTTGAATCGAATGAAAAATAATCAAACGACATTTCTCAAGTATTTTTTAATTTTGACAGTTCAAAACGCAGTGTTACCAACTTTCACCCCAAAACTGGCCTTTACCCTTGCGGGTTAAACAGTATACGAACCAGTTATGTTTATATTTTGTTATATACAAAACGTTTTTCGTAAAATAACGTTTCCGAATTTTGAAATAACGAAATAATTAATTAGATCCGCGATTTTTATGCTAAAAACTTAAATTTCTTTATTAAATTCTTTAAAACGAACAAAACTCTTACACTTTTTTCACATCGAATGACGTTTCTCAAGAATTTCCCAATTTTGAC
Source organism: Hermaeophaga mercurialis (assembly GCA_951812935.1). NCBI lineage: Eukaryota > Metazoa > Arthropoda > Insecta > Coleoptera > Chrysomelidae > Hermaeophaga > Hermaeophaga mercurialis. The sequence goes on from OX638366.1 coordinate 22,856,653, forward strand.
AGCTCAGAAAGCATTGTTACCAACTTTCACCCCAAAACTGGCCTTCACCCTAACGGGTTATACAGTATACAAAAACCAGTTGTAAACAAATCTCAATCTACTCTCATAATTACGATTTTTTTTTGTACGTGAGATGTCACGGATAACGGAGATAATGACAGAAGCAAAATTAATTTTATTAGAACCGTTTCGTCACTTTCGAATCCTTTAATCGAACAGAAAATTAAGTTTATTGACATTTTTTTTTGTTTCGAATTCTACTCTTTGACCCACTTCCTAAGAACGAGTGCGTTACTTAATACGAAATTATCGCGCGAGTTGCGCAATTTCTATTGTACGCTACGGGTCTTATTTCCGACAAAATATTATAAATCATTCCGAGAGAAAAAAAAAAAAAAAAAAAAAAAAAAAAAATTCCGAGAAGAATAACCCCGGATGCGTATTTAACATTTAAAATTCTAATTACGAATAGCATTGACGGTGAAATTAACGATTCACACAATAATAAAAACTTAACGAAGGATATTTATTATTTGTCACGTTCTCTTCTATAATCGAAAATAAATACCAAGTTTCATCTCGACGTTTTTTTTTTTTTTCTATAATCGAGCGAAATCCGCATATTTCCGAAATTGGAGGAAATTTGGCAACGAGCAATTTTTCGAAAATAGGTTACGTTTTATAAAATAGAAGATTTTGTGAGGTTACGTCAACGTATTACCTTAAACAAAAACAAAAAAAGAAGATTTTGTGAGGTTACGTCAATGTATGAGCTTTAATAAAAAAAGAAGAAGAAGATCTTGTGAGGTTACGTCAATGTATGAGCATTAACACAAAAAAAGAAGAGGATTTTGTGAGGTTACGTCAATATATGAGCTTTAACAAAAAAAAGAAGAAGAAGAAGAAGAAGAAGAAGATTTTGTGAGGTTACGTCAATATATGAGCTTTACCAAAAAAAAGAAAATGAAGATTTTGTGAGGTTACGTCAATATATGAGCTTTAACAAAAAAAAGAAGAAGAAGATTTTGTGAGGTTACGTCAATATATGAGCTTTAACAAAAAAAAGAAGAAGAAGAAGAAGATTTTGTGAGGTTACGTCAATATATGAGCTTTAACAAAAAAAAGAAGATGAAGATTTTGTGAGGTTACGTCAATATATGAGCTTTAACAAAAAAAAGAAGAAGAAGAAGAAGATTTTGTGAGGTTACGTCAATATATGAGCTTTACCAAAAAAAAGAAAATGAAGATTTTGTGAGGTTACGTCAATGTATGAGCTTTAACAAAAAAAAAAGAAGAACATTTTGTGAGGTTACGTCAATATGCTTTATTGCGCCGCGCTTATTTCTAATCGAAAAGATAAAGACGAAGAAAAATCTGCGTTTTTGAAAAAAAAAAACAAACGTTTTATTTCCTTATTTATCGGCATTGAACTTATCGAACATTCGGTTGTCAACCTTTGAATTAATTCCGAATATTTAATCGAGTCGCGTATAAAAAAACTAATACGCGAATTCCTAATTTATTGCCGATAATTCTTGCGAAATCGTCGAATTTCTCCAACGAGCGGAACGTTAATTGTAAAAACAAAGAGATTTTTTTTTTAATTTGTTTATTTGCCATTTTTCGGCCGAATAGTCCCGGCGGCCGAGGCCGAACGAAATAAAGAGGAGGAAAAGAAGAATGCGTAAGTTTGATTTTATTAATTTCGTTTGTGTTCACTGTTTTTTTTTTTAGTTGTTTTCATTAAACGACTCGTATTTTTTAAAATACTTTGGTAAGTTTTTAACTTTTTTTTTTTGGATAATGTAAACAAATATCAACGAAGCAATAAGTTGTTCTTCTTTCCCATTCGGACGAAAAATTTGGCAGTTCAAAACACGTCTAATCTCAGTGTTACCAACTTTCACCCCAATACTGGCCTTTATCTTAACAAGTTATACAGTATACAAACCAGTTATGTTTATATTTTATTATAAACAAACCATTTTTCATAAAATAACGTTTCCGAATTTTGGAATAACATAATAATTGATTAGATGTGCGATTTTTATGCTAAAAACTTAAATTTCGTTATTAAATTCATTAAAACGAACAAAATTAGCAGTTTTTTCACTTCGAATGACGTTTCTCCAAAATTTTTACAATTTTGACAGCTCAAAACACAGTGTTACCAACTTTCACCCCAAAATTGGCCTTTATCTTAACAAGTTATACAGTATACAAACTAGTTATGTTTATATTTTATTACAAACAAAACGTATTTCATAAAATAACGTTTCCAAATTTTTTAATAACGAAATAATTAATTAGATGTGCTATTTTTATGCATTAAAACGAACAAAATTCTTAGACATTTTTTCACTTCGAATGACATTTCTTAAGAATTTTTCAATTTTGACAGCTCAAAACGCAGTGTTACCAATTTTCCCTCAAACCTGGCCCTCACCCTAACGGGTTATTCGGTATAAAATCCGAGCGAACGATTAATTGAAATGGGATTTCTAATTGACACCGAAAAATGTTAAGTGCACTACATCAACTCAATTGAATTAGCGGGTACCTTGAAAATAGATGTTCAATTAGACGAATATATATATATAAGGAAAGTGTACTGCGGCCTTGTCATCGTCTTCATTAAGGCCGATTCTATTTTTACCGCTGGACCGTAACGAATCTTTTTAAAATTATAACTTATTACCAAAAAAAACGAGATATTTAATGGAAAAAATCATCGGAGATTCGGATACATTTGGCAGAACGTGGCAACAATTTATACTGTTTAACCCGTTCGGGTGAAGGCCTGTTTCGGGGTGTGAGTTGGTAACACTGCGTTTTGAGCTGTCAAAATTGGAAAATTCTTAAGAAACGTCATTCGAAGTGAAAAATGGTCTAAGAATTTTGTTCGTTTTAATGAATTTCATAACGAAATTTAAGTTTTTATTATACAAATCGCACATCTAATTAATTATTTCGTTATTCCAAAATTCGGAAACGTTATTTTATGAAATACGTTTTGTTTGTAATAAAATATAAACATAACTAGTTTGTATACTGTATAACCCGTTAGGGTGAAGGCCAGTTTTGGGGTAAAAGTTGGTAACACCGCGTTTTGAGCTGTCAAAATTGAAAAAAAATCTTAAGAAATGTCATTAGATTTTTTTTCAATTTAGTTTGCGATGTATCGATTCTTTGTACCGATTTTTTTTAAAAGATTCTCAGAATTGTTTTAAATTTAGAGAATTTGAATTGAAATTTTTGCTCTAAATTCGTTAAAACAAGTCAAAAACTTGAAATTTCCCTTCTAAATTCGCCAAAAAAATCCAAATTGACTCGAATTTTCATTATTTTTCGACAAAATTTTGAAAATTTCCCTCCGAACTCGCTAAAAAACGTCAAAAACCCGAAATTAAATTTTCCCGAAAAAAAAATGCGGGGGTTTTTCCCTCGCCCCCCGAACGCTCGCGCCGGCCCTGCCCTAATCCGTCCGGGACAGGGTCTTCAACTCCATAAATTACGAGGCGGATCGTTAATAAAAAAAAACACGATAAACACGAAACGCACGACCGTCCTCTAATATTTCGCGCCGCAAAGAAAACAAGCGAAAAAATCAATAAAAAAAAATTAATTGAAACTTTCCCGCATTTCTTCGGTGAATCGATTCGATCCCGACGACCTTGTGCGATAAAATAATGGCGAATTATTATTGCGGTCGAGAGTCGTAATGGAAATCTTTGACTTTCTATTTCTTCGAACGCCAGGACCGACCCGGGAAAAATAAGGGAAGAGCCGCCCCTGGGCCGAGTTTTTCGGGTTTCGTTCCTTGGGAACGGTTCCGGATCGGCGCGGCCATCTCTACGTTTTCCAAATTTTTTAACAGTTCAAAAAGCAGTGTTACCAACTTTCACCCCAAAACTGACCTTCACCCTAACGGGTTATACAGTATACAAACTAGTTATGTTTATATTTTATTATAAACAAACCGTTTTTCATAAAATAACGTTTCCAAATTTTGGAATAACGAAATAATGAATTAGATCCGCGATTTTTATGCTAAAAACTTAAATTTCGTTATTAAATTCTTTAAAACCAACAAAATTCTTAGATTTTTCTTCACATCGAATGACGTTTCTCAAGATTTTTCAATTTTGACAGCTCAAAACGCAGTGTTACCAACTTTCACCCCAAAACTGACCTTCACCCTAACGGGTTATACAGTATATAAACTAGTTATGTTTATATTTTATTATAAACTAAATATTTTTCATAAAATAACGTTTCCAAATTTTGGAATAACGAAATAATGAATTAGATCCGCGATTTTTATGCTAAAAACTTAAATTTCGTTATTAAATTCTTTAAAACCAACAAAATTCTTAGATTTTTCTTCACATCGAATGACGTTTCTCAAGATTTTTCAATTTTGACAGCTCAAAACGCAGTGTTACCAACTTTCACCCCAAAACTGACCTTCACCCTAACGGGTTATACAGTATATAAACTAGTTATGTTTATATTTTATTATAAACTAAATATTTTTCATAAAATAACGTTTCCAAATTTTGGAATAACGAAATAATGAATTAGATCCGCGATTTTTATGCTAAAAACTTAAATTTCGTTATTAAATTCTTTAAAACCAACAAAATTCTTAGATTTTTCTTCACATCGAATGACGTTTCTCAAGATTTTTCAATTTTGACAGCTCAAAACGCAGTGTTACCAACTTTCACCCCAAAACTGACCTTCACCCTAACGGGTTATACAGTATATAAACTAGTTATGTTTATATTTTATTATAAACTAAATATTTTTCATAAAATAACGTTTCCAAATTTTGGAATAACGAAATAATGAATTAGATCCGCGATTTTTATGCTAAAAACTTAAATTTCGTTATTAAATTCTTTAAAACCAACAAAATTCTTAGATTTTTCTTCACATCGAATGACGTTTCTCAAGATTTTTCAATTTTGACAGCTCAAAACGCAGTGTTACCAACTTTCACCCCAAAACTGGCCTTTACCCTAACGGGTTATACAGTATATAAACTAGTTATGTTTATATTTTATTACAAACAAACCGTTTTTCATAAAATAACGTTTCCAAATTTTGGAATAACGAAATAATGAATTAGATCCGCGATTTTTATGCTAAAAACTTAAATTTCGTTATTAAATTCTTTAAAACGAACAAAATTCTTAGACCATTTTTCACTTCGAATGACGTTTCTTAATATTTTTCAATTTTGACAGCTCAAAGAGCAGTGTTACCAACTTTCACCCCAAACCTGGCCCTCACCCTAACGGGTTATTCGATATAAAATACGATTGAAAATTGATTTTTTCGAGCGAACTTAGAGCGAAAATTTCAAGCTCTTAATATTTTTACATTCTTTTTTTTTGAAAAATTATGAAATTTCAAGTCATTACATCTCAAATTTGATATCTGTCAAACTCGTAGCGGGTTCAGAGCGAATTTATTCGAAATTTTTAAAAATAAACAAATAATTCTAAACTCCCAATTTTGCAAAACCGAATATAATAAATAACGTTATTTCGAAAATTCCAACACCAAAACAAAATTTTTCAATTTTTCGTTCCTTAGTAACGGTTCCGATTTGACGCCACCCACCTCTACGTCATTAAAATCCGCCCGGAATCCCGTTAAACGAAATCAATTACATAAATTATTATTTAATATATTCTAATGACCGAACCATTAATCCAGTAAATCGAAAAAAGAGCCCGAAAACCGTCCAAAAATATGTTTATTAATTTTTAATTAGAGATGCGATCCGGCAACCTCGATTCGCGATTCTCAAAAGCGAACAAACAGGAAGTAAAAAAACCGTTAAATTGGATTTTCGGAATAAATAACACATTGTTATATCTTTGTTTACCGAGTTTAATTTAAATAATATACAGGGTGTTCCGCAAACAGGGATCAAATTTTTTTAAATTTTTTAAAGTAATTTTGGGCTTTTTCGACGAATTCCGACGAACGATTTTTCGTAGAAATTAGGAAACGTTAAAATTTACATCCGTTAGCGAAACTATGAACTTTCCTTTCGTCTGTTACGTTCTCGTTTGAATAAGGTCGGCACTTAAGTGAAAATTGTGTTCGGTTTTAATTGCAAATCGGTTACGACTTTCGTTTTTTAAAAGCGCGTACACCGAACTTTACTTAATAAAAAAAGTACACTCGAAAAAAAGTAGTTGTTCGCAGTAAAATCGGAATTGTTTCGAGAAAAAAAAATGTTCGGTACGAGTGCACGCAACCCACCTTACTTAGCGGAGAATAACTGGTTGCATATACGCAATTTTCGGTAATAAAAATAAGAAGAAGAAACCGATATCGTAAAAAATGTATAATAAAGTCACGAAATAATAAACGTACGGCCTAGATTTACATTTTTTATCAATTTTTAAAAAAGCAAGGTATATAAATTTGTTGTAATTGTATACAACCAACCTTACTCGAAGCGGAATAGGTGGTTGCATACGTACATTTTTCTAGTAAAAATCACCGGGAGATACGGATTAATAAAAAAACTAATCGTTTGCTTTTTTTCAGTGTAAAATACCGTCACGAAATAAACATTTACGGCCTATATTTTTCGGCCTTCAACCTTATAAAATACGACCTTCGCCTTCGATATGTTTTTCCCATCCAATAATATGACGTAATTTATTATTAATTATTAAATAGCATACATCGCCCCGGGTTATCGAAACAGTAACGATTCTTCGTTATTCAATACATTAAAATAGAATTCATTACGAAATTATAAATAAATAATTTTAATCCAATACAAAATGATATAATAAATTTCCAAAAAATAAACTGTCGATATTGGATTAGTAATTTATAGCGACATTAATAGTAATTACAATTGTAAAAATGAATTATTAAAATACTATTTAGGCTAAATTTTAATAAAAAAAACTCCAAATTTGATACTCATTAATATACTCCAAGAGTATCGTCTTAGTTATAAGTAAAAGGCCAGTGAATTAAGAATGAAGTTAGTTTCAAATTCAAAATGGCGTCGTACATTTGGTAATGATTAAACTTTCGCAATCGAAACGTTACGTTTTTTTTCAAACAATATTTCTTACGTAAAAAACCACCCGTACGATTTATTTGTACGAAACCAATAAATTTCACCGAATTTCGACAAATACAAAAAGAACAAAGAAGCGGCCGCACCCTTACGGAAATGGGCTCGGCTCGTTTATATTGAAACTACGGGAACGTAAAACTTCGCATCCTGTTTTCTTTTTGTCGCAACTAATATCATCGAGTCGATTATATTTTATTTCCTCGTTATACAGATCGTACCAAAAAAACAAATACGGTTACGGAACCGCGAACGGACATCGAGCCACTCCCAACTTTGACACATAACCTACAAATTTTCGCTCAAAACTACTTATTTTGAGTCGCGAAGTTTCATTTAATTTAAAAAAAAATACAAAGAAAACGATGGTGTATTACTTCGAGAGCGCCGCAGTCTCGCCCCCCGTTCTACTATTCATGGGATTCGACAAGTACGAGAGTCAGTATTTCTGTACATTGATCATTGATACATAATTTTTTTTTTTTGGTTTTTTATTTCATGAAACTCGTTTTCCAGATGAAGATTTGATAAAATGGGGCTGGCCCGAAGACGTGTGGTTTCACGTCGATAAAATCTCGTCGGCGCACGTCTATTTAAGACTCGGACCGGTACGTACAAATTTTTACAAAACAAAGACTTGTTTCGACTTTTTTCTATCGTTTTTTAGGGTCAAACCGTAGACGAGGTGCCCCCTTCGGTCCTCGAAGACGCCGCGCAACTCGTCAAAGCGAACAGCATCAACGGCAACAAAATGAACGACATCGACGTAGTTTACACGATGTGGTCGAATCTGAGAAAAACCCCCGACATGGAGGCGGGACAAGTCGGTTTTCACAAAGACAAAGACGTGAGAAAGATCAGAGTAGCGAAACGGATAAACGAAATCGTCAACAGGCTGAACAAAACCAAACGGGAGGAGCGTCCCGGTAAAAAAAACGACTCGACCGAGTCTCGGAAACTGTACATACGAAACTGAATATTGTTTTATTGTAGATTTTAGGGCGGAGCGCGAGAAACGGGACCGATTAGAGCGCGAGGACAAGAAGAGGGCGATGCGCGAGGAAAAAAAGAGGGAACAAGACGAGGAGAAAAAGAGGAAAGAAGAGGCGGAAGTGTGGAGCTACAATTCGTTGATGAACAGCGAAACGATGAGCAAATACGAAGACGACGGGAACGATTCCGACGATTTTATGTAAAATCCGGACGAAAATGACTTGTTATAAAGTGAATTGTGATGTCGGCTTTACAATTTTTATTAAGAAATTTTTCTTATTTGGGTAAATAATAACAAAAACATACTTAAATATTCGTTACAATAAATTTTTTGGTCGCGAAACGGTAACAAATTCACAAATTTAAAACTAAAATCCTAGTTTTCTGAATATACACAACAAATAAATGCAATCTCCTTAGTTTTACTAATACTTTGTATTATGACTATCGTTTCGTTTTTTGTTAATTTTGGATGTTGCATTCAAATCAATTCACACCCATTTGACTTAAAATTTGACTAAAACCCCGTTATTATTTAGACTATAGAATTATCACAATAAATCGATATTGACGGCCTTTAACGAATCGACGATCCAACCCGGATAATCCTTATCGGGATAAACTCCCCACATAAATTCCCTTACGAAATCTGGGAATCTGTCTTCGGAAATGCTGTCCCTGATTTTCTGCATCAGCCTCATTTGAAAGGCCAAATTGTGCTCCGTTAAAAGCGACGACGCCACTGGCAATTCCGTCACGATGCCCCAAAGATACGCCCTTGTGTAATTTTTGCAGGTGGTGCACCAACAATCTTTGTCGATCGGTTGGAAATCTTTGGCGTATTCTTGCTTTTTCAGGTTTATTTGGCCAGTCATCGTTAAAGCGCAACCAAATCTCTGAAAAAAAAAAAAAAATAATATAAAATACTTCCGATAATGTGTAATACGGGTTGCCTAATTGTGTATTGCAATATATAGTGTTAAGAGTTTGTAGTACTCGGAAGTTAGAACCAAAGTAGAAGAAGAAGAATTACAAAGGTTAGGTTTAGAACTTTTCGATTCGAGAAGTTGAGTTTATTGAAATGAGATATATAAAAATACAACGAATTAAAATCGTTTTCTAGCTAGTATAAAGCGAAATTTTTGATTATTTTTAGCTAGTTCTAAGCGAAATATCGACAATTTCATTGGAAAATAATGAAACTTTGATTTTTTCAAGCCAGTTTAGATGGAAAATTTAAAAATTCTGACTTTTTAGAACAAATTGCGATTAAAAATTAACTAATTTAAACGGTTTGAAGCGAAATTTTTAAAAAATCGACTTTTTTTGTCGAATTTGGAGCAACAATTTCACTAAAAAGTTGTGAAAATTCTAGCGAATTTGATTAATTTTGACAAATTTAGAGAGAAATTTCAACAATTTCATTGGAAAATAATGAAAATTCGATATTTTCAAGCCAGTTTACATGGAAAATTTAAAAATTCTGACTTTTTAGAACAAATTGCGATTGAAAATTAACTTATTTAGACGGTTTGAAGCGAAATTAAAAAAAATCGACTTTTTTAGAATGAATATTGACTTTTTTGGCGAATTTGGAACAACAATTTCATTAAAAAATTGTGAATTTGATTAATTTTGACAAATTTAGAGAGAAATTTCAACAATTTCATTGGAAAATAATGAAAATTCATATCAATTTCAATCTTTTTAGCAAGTTTGGAACAAACATTTGCGTTACACGAACCCAAAAACGTTATCTAACTTTTCGATTTTAATTTTTTGGGAAATTGTATTTCTCCTACAATAATTAAAAACAATATTCTAGAATTACAAAATTTAGAAAAACGCTACATATTAATTTCGTCCTACAAACAATTTTAAAGAATTCGATGTCGCAGTTTTTATAGAATTTACGGAAATCGCCGATTTCCGATATCGTTTTGTTCGGGTTGATTTAGCGAAAACAGTTTTTGTGGTGGGCCCCACTTACCGCCGTTCTCGTCGGAAAAACGCAATCGAACATGTCGACGCCCAAAGCGGAACAAACGACCAAATCAGTTGCGAAACCCACGCCCATTAAATATCTGGGTTTATCTTTCGGCAAATAATTCGTACACAGATGCACGATTTTCCAAAAATCCTCTTTACTTTCGCCTCCGCTACGAGAAAAAGGAATTTATTTATAACGAAACGTACGATATTAATTAGAAAAGATAAATACCTCAAACCTCCGATAGCGAAACCGTTCGTGTCCCTTTTCGTTAATTCGTCGATGCTGATTTTTCTGAGATCTTCGTGGAGAGTGCCCTGTACAATGGGGAAGATATTTTGGGTGTCGGGGTTGGCGTGAGCTTTTATGCATCTGTCCAACCACCGCGTCGTCCTGAAAGAAACGGTTTTTCTTGTTTGTTTTGTAGAACGAGCGTTCGAAAACCGAAGAAAAAATAAGGAATTTCTCCAATTTACGGTTTACTTGTGCTGTACTTTGTCTAAAACTATTGGCGAAAATTGTTCAAAACTGGTGGAATAATTTCGATACCTAAACAAGGCAAATACTCTAATAATGTCGCCTCGTACAGACCTACGAGTTTCTTACGAATCACGTTTGAAACACTTTAGAGATTGTTGTTGCAAGGAATAAATTCTGATCCGGATACTGAGGGCCGCACAGATTCTGCTTCAAGGAAAGAACACTCTACTGGGCAACGATTTTCACAGAATAAATTTAGCCCCGGAATTCAAAACGTACTGTACATCTGCTTTCCTAAATGTTAGTCGAACCTTCGATGAAGTCTGGCATACGGGTTTAATTTATAAAATCAACAAACATCTCCCTACAACTTACTTCAAACTATTAAAATCTTACCAAAGATAATAATTCCGAACAAAAGTAAACGAAAGTATTAATATTAATATTAATCTCAATGCACATAAGTAGAAGGTTACAGTTTTATGATTAAATTGATGTTTCGACTTAACGAGTTGATCTTCAAGAAAATTTAATGTAATACAATGAGATTTTCATCAACTAATAATACATTTTCGTACGTATTAAACATTAAAATGTTATTGATCTTGAAATAGTTTCATTATTGTTCGATGTAATTATGCAATCATCGTAACTCTCTGATTTTTAATTTTAATTTTGTAAATGTAATTGAAATAATATTCCTGTAGGTGCTGCATACAGTAACTGCAACGATATTTATTTATCAAAATTCAATGTGAAATCAACGTGTACAACTCTACAACATTACAACAGTTTGCAAGTTTAGTTTTATCATTGTTAATTACGTATTATCAGTTTTCTCATTTATTTTCTAGTAGCTTTTAAAATAGTAATTTCAGGCGTTTGCCAAATAATTTAAGTTGATTAAGTTGAATTTAAGTATGTCCGACAATTTCCCAAATAAAATGAGGTGTTCCACACTTGGACCTTTTACTGTACGTGTTTTATATACAGCGGATCTACTAATAAATACCGAAATAATGAAGGGAACATTTCCTGATGACAAAAGTTCATAGTTGCAAGCCAAGAAAAGCTCAGAAATGTTGCAAAAACACTTGAACGATACACAAACTCAATTACCTCGAATGGAGAATAAAAGTAAACGAGACAAAATCAGCCCGAGTGACTTTCACACTAACAAAATAACCCACGTCCTCCAGTATTTTTAAATAATATTCAAATACCACAAACTACAAGTACAAAACAGCCGGGAATTCATTCAGATTCAAGACTCGATCGGAAAGAACGTACAGTCAAACAAATTGAGTTGCAAATAAAGAATCTACACTGGTGTTAATGGGAAAAAAAATCCAAATTGGCACCGGAAAATAAACTGCTCCTCTACAAAAGCAATTTGGACATTCGGTATCGAGTTCCGGGGATGTGGGAGCAAATCAAACTCAGCATTAATCCGAAATACTCGGAACGATAAAAGATGCACCATGGTTTAATGCGAACCCACACAAACACTTAAAAACTCCAAACGTTCTGTATAAAATCGCAGAGCGAAGCACAAACCATCACAACGGACTAAAAAACCACGTAAAAAGACCGCTCCGTCCACTTTTGGAACCCAAAAATACAAGAAAACTGAAAAAGAAAACTGACTTAGTAAATGATCGAAGAGGATTTATTCGTTGTTATGTCAAATAAGAGTATAATTGCTCTCGAGCCAACACATTTGCTCATAGAACTGTAGTAATAACTGTATAAGAATAAGAAAAAAAGAATAAAACCTGTGCACCGATTCTTCTACTCTTTCTTTATCTTTCGAAGTTGTCTTTACGACGTCGTCCAATTGCATGACGATGTCGGCGCCGATCGCGTTTTGAATTTCGACGGAATGTTCCGGCGTCAACGTGATTTCGTCTTTTTGCGAATTCAACGACCGGAATTTGACGCCGTCTTCGCCGATTTCGGCCAATTTTAACAGCGAAACCATTTGAAAACCGCCCGAATCCGTCAGCAAATTTCCCTGCCAGTTCATGAATTTGTGCAGACCGCCCGCCTTTTTCAATACTTCGGCCCCCTAAAAATACAAATCAGCGATATATTTTCCTTTTCCAATTATTTCACACTGCAACAATTAATTACGTACCGGTTTCGCTCCTAAATGATAAGTATTCGCCAACATAATTTGCAGCCCCATATCGTTCAGTTGTTCGGGGAGCATCCCTTTTAGCGTGCCCTTCAAATAAAAGTATTAAAAGAAAAGAAAAAGGAAAAAGGAAAAAAATCGTGGGTTACCTGCGTCCCGACCGGCATAAAAACCGGCGTGTCGACGGGGCCGTGCGGCAAAATCATTTTAGCGACGCGAGCTTTGCTCGTTTTGCATTCCGCCGTTATAGCGAACGTTAAAGGTTTACGAACGTTCGACGACATTTTCGTGTTTCGGTGCTGAAAAAAAAATCTTCTTCCCCGTCAAAACGATTAAAGTGAGGTTAAGAGTATATCGTGAAACAAGAAAAAGAAGAAGAAAAAGAAGAAACGCGCTCCTCGGCGCGCTCGGTTTTCGGCGCCCTCTGGCGACGACGCCGCTATTTATTATCCGCTATTATTTCGAAACGGAATAAAAATTCGAAACCGCGTCGGAAAATTCGGTTTCGCGTCGCGAAATCCTCAAAACGAGCGTCGCTTCCGTAAAAAAAGTGGAAAAAAGGTCCGGGTCTGGCCGTTTCGGCCGGGCTGATGCGGAATTCCTGCTCCCAGGCGCGATCCCGCTACTGCACGACGCGGAGACTTTTGGCTGCTGAGTTTCCCCCCTGGCCCGGTTCGCCTCTCTTTAGCGGACCTGGACGCGCCCGGACTCCTCCGGGACGGCCATATCGACGCCGTGCTTAGCGCGGACGCCCGGTCGACGTAGGAGACGCCGCACCAGGTCTCCCGGCCTCAGACCATCCGCCGAACCCGGCCTCGAAGTCGCTCGATTACAGGAGACGCCACGCTCCCGGCCGCTTTTAAATCGCCGAAACGGGTTTAAACGGTACCGATTTCGGTTTTCGGAGGAGAAGAATCCTCGAGGGTTCGCTAATCCGTTACGAGAGACGGTTTTGCGTGTCGAACGGTACGTTTCGTTTCGAAAATACGCGACGTTTCGTCCGGTAAGCGTCGTTTTTTTTGTTAACGGATCCTACGATATAGGCAACCAAACAAACGCAATTACATAGGCAACCCACCGTACGAGGATACACGAAACGGTTTTTTTTTGTTCGTGTAAAGTTCGTTGTAATTTTATTTAATTACGTCGTTTCGAATTCTTTTTCGGGCGATATTTTATAAAATATCGACTTTGAAACAGAAACTTTTGAGAATAGATTCTCTTATCGGGATTTAATGCTACACACTTTAATCAAACGTAATCAAGTTACATAGGCAACCAAACCAAACAATAATAGTTAAGCGCCGACGAACGCCATCTAGTTACTCTTTTATTAGTTACATTTTTCTTCAACATTACCAGACTTGCAAAACTTAATCGAGATCTATGAAATAGTATTTTTTTTTTTATGACTAATATATTTCTATTTTATACGTTGCGGCAAAACAACGTTTCTAATAAAATATTAAACTCTTATTTATTTACCTTCTAAATAGATACATTTTTAATCGTCTCCGGCGCCATCTATCGAGATTGATCGCATATGAAAATTCGAAAATTTTTACACAGATGTCGCAACGGTGTTTTTTTTTGAATTGCAATGAAAATATGGGTTTTAAAAGAACACTGTAAGAAAGTTGGGATTGTCATTTCAAATTTGATATAAACTGCACTTTTTTTAATTTTTGTTTATTAATAGTATATGAAAATTCAAAATTTTTTACACAATGTCGCAAGTGTTTTTTTTTTAATGAAAATGGCGAATTGGGTCTCAAGCGCCATCTATGAACTATTTGTCACAAGTGAAAGTTCAACAGCTTTTTAATAGATGGCACTACAACAATTTTACACAATTGGGGAAATATAGGCAACCCAACGCACAGGGATAAGTGAAAACTGTTTAAAAAATGAAAAGAAAATTAGGATTTTAACAGAGAATTCGAATTTCAATTGGAAAAATTGCGACTTCTTCCAAGAATGAAAATGGCGAATTGGGTCTCAAGCGCCATCTATGAACTATTTGTCACAAGTGAAAGTTCAACAGTTTTTTTTTTTTTTTTTTTTTTTTTTGAATGAAAATGGCGGACTGTGAGCATCTATTATCATGGTTTCCATTGCGAGACGTCGTCAAAGTTCGGCTACTAAAATCCGGGTACATTTACCGCCGTGAGGACATTTAGGGACGCCAGACCAACTTTCTTCACTTCAGATGATGTTTAGTGTATTACGAGGGTAGTTCTATAAAAAAAATTTGTGTCAAATGCAATTACAGTAATATAATTTTACTTTTTTGAATTTTGGATTGGTACATGTTAAATAATACTAAAATATTTTCTACTTTTGCCAAAATTCTTGGGAGGTCATCGACCGAATGACCCAATGGAGAAGCCGCCACTGGATAGTACTGACATATAAAGGCCTTAAGCTTATTTAAAATTCAACTTAAATTCCACTTTAACATAACCTGCACTAAAATAATAATGAAAAGTAAAGAGAAAATGAAGATACATTTCTTTAAATTAACTATGTAAATTCTATGGTATTTTTTTAGTACCAAAATGTACAATTTTGGGTTTTCCATTTTAGTATTTTATGTAAACATGTTCCCGTTCCTGTTGTCTGGCATGCAGCTGTTCCTTCAACTTTTCCAGTTTATTTATTTGGAAATGCGTTAAATCGGCTTCAATTAAATATTATTATGAAACATTTTTCTTTTCACCGCTATGAACAAGCAAATGCTGGTTTAAATTACTTTTTCGAGTAAATGATATTTCGCAAATGGAACACTTATATTTTTTTTCACCACTATGAACATCCAAATGCCGTTTTAAGTGGCATTTTTGAGAAAATGATTTTTCACAAGTTAAACACTTGTATTTCTTTTCAACACGATTTAATGAGTGCTTTTTTCCTGGAAACTCAAATTCTTCGTCTGCGGAATCATCTTTTTTTAAATCGTTCACAGCGTCATCAGGTTCAGAAAATTTTGGCACAATGTCTTCATTTATTTCTTGTTTAATTTCAAAGTTGCCACAACCATTATTTAACACCATTTCATCTTCATTTTCTTCTTCTTTAATCATTAATTCTTCTTGTTTGATTTCAGTGGTATAATTATCACTAATTAACGGATTTCCTTCGCCACATTGCATTATTTTTTTTTCGATTTTTTCGATAACAATTGTACTTTTCTATACACATAAAATATTGTATTAACTTATGGCACAACACAAGTTTTGCTTAGGACCCAACTATGTAATGTACTTATTATTGTAACACGTTGTATTGTTTATTCAATAAATATATTGAAACATGTAGTATTAATTTTCCACTAAACCAATTAAAAAAAAAAACATCAAAATTTGAGCACTTTATATATTTTTACAAGTTTGATACACCAAATGCTTATTTAAACAAGTCCTTTATACAAATTATTTTTTATATATCGGGCACTAATTTTTGGTAAATGTGAAAAATATTTAAATGAAACATTTTAATAATCCTTCAATATATGTTCAAGAAAAGGATTTTTCCCAAGTTCAACGCTTGACATTTTTTTCATTAGCATGGACAAGCAAATGTTCATTTAAACTGCTCTTTATAGAAAATGCTATTTTACAAATGACACACATACATTTTTTTCCACCACTATGAACAAGTAAATGCTGTCATAATTTTTTCGTGGAACCAAAATAGGTCCGCCATAAAAATTTTTAAGACTATATACTTCATCATTTCTTTTTTATTTTGTTTTGTTGTCTTGCATTATTGCAATATAAATACTTTATTGTATATTAATGGTCAATAAATAATACTACTACATTTTATTTAAACAAACAAATGATTCATATCATTTTTCACAAGTTGAACACTTAATATTTTTTTACCAGTATAAACAAGTAAATGCTTATTTAAATCACCTTTTCGAATAAATATTTTCTTACAAATGGAACACTTGAATCTTTTTTTACCAGTATGAGTAACCAAATGCTTATTTAAATTACCTTTTTGATAACATGATTTTCCACAAATTGCACAAACAAATTTTTTCTCGCCAGTATGAATAAGCAAATGCTGATTTAAATTGTATTTACGAGAAAACGATTTTTTACAAATAGAACATTTGATGTTCCTTTCACCAGTATGTACAAGTAAATGCCGATTTAAAGTGCTTTTTCGAGTAAATGATTTTTCACAAATAGAACATATAAATTTCTTATTACCACTATGAACAAGTAAATGCGTATTTAAAGAGCTTTTTTGAGAAAATGATTTTTTACAAAGAGAACATTTAAATTTCTTTTCCCCCGTATGTACAAGTAAATGCTCATTTAAATGCCATTTATGAGAAAACGATTTTCCACAATTAGAACATATGAATTTCCTTTCACCACTATGAACAAGTAAATGCTGATTTAAAGTGCTTTTGTGAGAAAATGATTTTTTACAAATTGAACATTTAAATTTCTTTTCACCGGTATGTACAACCAGATGCTGATTTAAAGTGCTTTTGTGAGAAAATGGTTTTTTACAAATAGAACATTTAAATTTCTTATCACCACTATGAACAAGTAAATGAGTATTTAAAGAGCTATTTTGAGAAAATGATTTTCCACAATTAGAACATTTGAATTTCCTTTCACCACTATGAACAACCCAATGCTGATTTAAAGTGCTTTTGTGAGAAAATGGTTTTTTACAAATAGAACATTTAAATTTCTTATCACCACTATGAACAAGTAAATGAGTATTTAAAGAGCTATTTTGAGAAAATGATTTTCCACAATTAGAACATTTGAATTTCCTTTCACCACTATGAACAACCCAATGCTGATTTAAAGCGCTTTTGTGAGAAAATGGTTTTTTACAAATAGAACATTTAAATTTCTTATCACCACAATGAACAAGTAAATGAGTATTTAAAGAGCTACTTTGAGAAAATAATTTTCCACAATTAGAACATTTGAATTTCCTTTCACCACTATGAACAACCCAATGCTGATTTAAAGCGCTTTTGTGAGAAAATGGTTTTTTACAAATAGAACATTTAAATTTCTTATCACCACAATGAACAAGTAAATGAGTATTTAAAGAGCTACTTTGAGAAAATAATTTTCCACAATTAGAACATTTGAATTTCCTTTCACCACTATGAACAACCCAATGCTGATTTAAAGCGCTTTTGTGAGAAAATGGTTTTTTACAAATAGAACATTTAAATTTCTTATCACCACAATGAACAAGTAAATGAGTATTTAAAGAGCTACTTTGAGAAAATAATTTTCCACAATTAGAACATTTGAATTTCCTTTCACCACTATGAACAACCCAATGCTGATTTAAAGCGCTTTTGTGAGAAAATGATTTTTTACAAATTGAACATTTAAATTTCTTTTCACCGCTATGAACAAGCAAATGCTGGTTTAAATTACTTTTTCGAGTAAACGATTTTTCGCAAATAGAACATATAAATTTCTTATTACCACTATGAACAAGTAAATGCGTATTTAAAGAGCTTTTTTGAGAAAATGATTTTTTACAAAGACACACATTTAAATTTCTTTTCCCCCGTATGTACAAGTAAATGCTCATTTAAATGCCATTTATGAGAAAACGATTTTCCACAATTAGAACATATGAATTTCCTTTCACCACTATGAACAAGTAAATGCTGATTTAAAGTGCTTTTGTGAGAAAATGATTTTTTACAAATTGAACATTTAAATTTCTTTTCACCGGTATGTACAACCAGATGCTGATTTAAAGTGCTTTTGTGAGAAAATGGTTTTTTACAAATAGAACATTTAAATTTCTTATCACCACTATGAACAAGTAAATGAGTATTTAAAGAGCTACTTTGAGAAAATAATTTTCCACAATTAGAACATTTGAATTTCCTTTCACCACTATGAACAACCCAATGCTGATTTAAAGCGCTTTTGTGAGAAAATGGTTTTTTACAAATAGAACATTTAAATTTCTTATCACCACAATGAACAAGTAAATGAGTATTTAAAGAGCTACTTTGAGAAAATAATTTTCCACAATTAGAACATTTGAATTTCCTTTCACCACTATGAACAACCCAATGCTGATTTAAAGCGCTTTTGTGAGAAAATGGTTTTTTACAAATAGAACATTTAAATTTCTTATCACCACAATGAACAAGTAAATGAGTATTTAAAGAGCTACTTTGAGAAAATAATTTTCCACAATTAGAACATTTGAATTTCCTTTCACCACTATGAACAACCCAATGCTGATTTAAAGCGCTTTTGTGAGAAAATGGTTTTTTACAAATAGAACATTTAAATTTCTTATCACCACAATGAACAAGTAAATGAGTATTTAAAGAGCTACTTTGAGAAAATAATTTTCCACAATTAGAACATTTGAATTTCCTTTCACCACTATGAACAACCCAATGCTGATTTAAAGCGCTTTTGTGAGAAAATGGTTTTTTACAAATAGAACATTTAAATTTCTTATCACCACAATGAACAAGTAAATGAGTATTTAAAGAGCTATTTTGAGAAAATGATTTTCCACAATTAGAACATTTGAATTTCCTTTCACCACTATGAACAACCCAATGCTGATTTAAAGTGCTTTTGTGAGAAAATGGTTTTTTACAAATAGAACATTTAAATTTCTTATCACCACTATGAACAAGTAAATGAGTATTTAAAGAGCTATTTTGAGAAAATGATTTTCCACAATTAGAACATTTGAATTTCCTTTCACCACTATGAACAACCCAATGCTGATTTAAAGCGCTTTTGTGAGAAAATGATTTTTTACAAATTGAACATTTAAATTTCTTTTCACCGCTATGAACAAGCAAATGCTGGTTTAAATTACTTTTTCGAGTAAACGATTTTTCGCAAATAGAACATTTAAATTTCTTATCACCACTATGAACAAGTAAATGAGTATTTAAAGAGCTATTTTGAGAAAATGATTTTCCACAATTAGAACATTTGAATTTCCTTTCACCACTATGAACAACCCAATGCTGATTTAAAGTGCTTTTGTGAGAAAATGGTTTTTTACAAATTGAACATTTAAATTGTATTTTCCCAGTATGAACAAGCAAATGCTGGATTAAATGACTTTTTCGAGTAAATGATTTTTCACAAGTTAAACACTGCTTTTTTTGTCCAACACGTTTTAATGAGTGTTTTTTTCTTGATGATTCATATTCTTCGTCTGTAGAATCATCTTTTTTTAAATCGTTCACAGCGTCGGGTTCGGAGACTTTTAGCACAATGTCTTCATTTATTTCTTGTATTTCAGAGCTCCCGAAACTATTATTTGAAATCGTTTCATCTTCATGTTCATCCTTAATAATTAATTCTTCTTGTTTTATTTGAAATATATAATTATCACTAATTAACGGATTTCCTTGGCAACTTTGCATTATCTTCATTTATTTTGATAAATAATTTAAACAATAGTTTGATTTAACCTTATTTTCTTCTTTTTTAATCGTCACTTTTTCCCGGTATGTACTTAGAGCTCAAATTTTGACATATATTAGATGATTTTATTCCTATGCTTTTTCTAATCGATTAAAAGTTTAATTATGAATTATAGAGGAATTGTTTAACTCAGTAGTTGCGTTTCTTTAATTATTTATATAAAACGTGCGTTCGAAAGGATTATGATATTTTTATAGTTTACCTGTTTATGTTCAATTTATTAATGCAAGAAAGAAGAAACGTTTTCTAACGCTGACTTCACTCACATTATCCATTTTCTCTGATAAAAACAGGGGTGATCTGGCCCATTTCTCCTTCAAAAAAGCATTTCCTATTTTTGTCGTTATTTTATCGACATTATTGAAAATTCGAACTAACCTTTTTAAAAACAGTTACTTAACACTTCATATTGTATATTTTTCTAATTTATTAGATGCCTTACAACCAAAATAATTTAACTACTTGATGTAAGATTATTTTTTGTACTTCTTATAAATACACCCTAAATTTAAATTCATTTATAAGCAATTTTAATTTGTTTCAGTTCAAAACTAAATGTACGAGAAAGAAATGGTTGAATTTGATTCACATAAACATCGGCTTTTTAGTAAATAAATATGAGACTTCAGAAATCTTTTTCGAAGATTTTTGTTTTGAATTTTAGAGTATCAGAACATTCGCTAAAGGAAGAAAATTTAAAATCTATTTCGCTACCACAAGATGCACATTTTTGTAGAAACTCAATTGAGTATGGCGATATAGATACAATTATAAAATTTATCATCTAAAATTATCAGCTTACTCAATAAAATTTCATGCTGAATTCTTTGGTCTGTCTCTATTTACCCAGTGAAAATCTTATTTTAATTGACCCCCAGATTAACTATGTCAATAACGTTTTATTGGAAAATTATCAAAATAGGTGATGTTTTAATAAAAACTAGAGATATTGTTACCTTTTATTAGATAGTACTGACATATAAAGGCCTTAAGCTTATTTAAAATTCCACTTCAATATAACCTGCACTAAAATAATAACGACAAGTAAAATGTGTATTGATAATGGCATTTCCAATATTAATTCAGATTTATATGGTGAAAGTGTGTGACCTAGTTTTTCAGATCATGCTGGCCAGTATTTTTTTCTAAAACAAGGTACTGATAACAGTTGGGAGGTTTTCAGGAGAAGTATCACTAGAAATGGTATAGAGAAAATGAAGATAGATTGGATTTTTTCTCAATTAACTAACCATGTAAATTCTATGTTTTTTCTTTCTAATACACATCAGAAATGTATCGATACCCATTATTCTTTGAAAAGAGATTCAAGTTCAACTCACCACCGACCGTATGGTTTACATAATTAATAACTAAGAAAATATACAGAACTTTTCTAAAATTATTTATAACGCTACTCATTCTTTAGATGACACCAATTATAAAATATTTACAAATATTTATATTATTACGTTTTAAAAGATTGGTATGTGACAATTACTTTGATAAATCCGCCAATAATTCAGAAGTTTCTTGGGGCTTAATTATTTACAAAAGGAAAAGCATAATTAATCAATACATTACCGATCATTTATCTCTTAGTGACTTCAATAATTTCTTGCAAGTATAGGAAAAATACTGTCAAATGTGTCTGGCGACGATCAACTTTTAGTTTTCTAACGTTACCCGCACTTTCTTCATCGTTGTTCTTATCACCACTTACTGAAACTGAAAGAAGTTATAACTTCAATGGAAAATTTAGCTTGTCTAGGTAGTAACAATATTAATAGTATAATAAATAAAAATACTTATCATATACTTAGTTTTAGGTCTTCTAACAACTTTAATAAACGCTACGTTTTACGTGGTTGTCTTTCCAACTGTTCAAAAAAATGGTAAAGTTAATTGGTCTGTCGAAGGCGTTCGATTGTGTCCCTCGTGAGATCTTCATTTCAGATAAAACTGGTATATAATGGAGTGAGGAGAAATGTCTTGAAATATATACTTTATTAAGAAATCGTTATGAAGCGATTTGTTATCAAGAAAGTACATCATATTAACGTTAGTGTTCCCCAAAGTCTAGTCCTGGGAACCCGGGAATTATAAAAAGCAATTTACATAAATGATCTTCAAAATGCAGCTCTCTGTGATTTATTTAAAGATGATACGACTTAAAAAAACCAGTAAAACTTTGGAAAATCTTATACAACACTTGACTGACATTGAGAATAGAACAAACTTAAATTGAATAAACAAAAAAACACAAAAGATGGTTATTCCAGCGTTCCTAACTTTCGCTATTTGTTAACATGTTTTTATGCAACGATTTGCTATAAATACTTTACTGTGTATTAATAGTCAATAAATAGTACTACAACTAGTATTACTACATCCTATTTAAAAAACTTATGGTTCTTAAAATTATTTTCGATTTTGGTTAATTATTTTCGAAAATAAATAGTTATTGGGTTCGCATAAGGTTTTTGTTGTTTCACGTATCACGTTTTCTGCAAATTTTTTAAAAATGTAACCGTGACTACAATGAAAATATAAACAATCGATCTTTCAGAAAGGCAGTTTGTTATCGAGTATAAAAGAATTCAAATAAAACATTATTTATCAAAAACTAAACATATTTAAGAAGTGTTTCAACTCTAAGAGATAGACAATAGACAGTTTTAAATCAATAGTAAGAGTAAAAGTATCTTATCCAAAAAAATATACATTACAAATGTTTTTTCACTTTGAAATACTTACTGTTTGTTTAAATGTTTTTTGACAAAAAATCTTTTTTACATATATTTTGCGAATGAATTTTTTCAAATATATAATTCACAAATGACCCGTTTGACAAAATCGTTTTTCACAAGTCAAACATTTAATTTTTTTTAATCCACGTGAATAAGAACATGTTTGATGAAACTTTAAGAAAAAATGTATTTTACAAAGGAAACATTTCATTGTTTCTAGCCATTATGAACAAATAAATGTTCGTTTAAATTGCCTTTTTGAGAAAACGATTTTTCACAAATGGTACATTTAAATTTTTTTACTCCGCTATGAACAACTAAATGCTGATTCAAAGTGCTTTTGTGAGAAAATGATTTTTTACAAAGAGAACATTTAAATTTCTTTTCACCGCTATGAACAAGCAAATGCTGGTTTAAATTACTTTTTCGAGTAAATGATATTTCGCAAATGGAACACTTATATTTTTTTTCACCACTATGAACATCCAAATGCCGTTTTAAGTGGCATTTTTGAGAAAATGATTTTTCACAAGTTAAACACTTGTATTTCTTTTCAACACGATTTAATGAGTGCTTTTTTCCTGGAAACTCAAATTCTTCGTCTGCGGAATCATCTTTTTTTAAATCGTTCACAGCGTCATCAGGTTCAGAGAATTTTGGCACAATGTCTTCATTTATTTCTTGTTTAATTTCAAAGTTGCCACAACCATTATTTAACACCATTTCATCTTCATTTTCTTCTTCTTTAATCATTAATTCTTCTTGTTCGATTTCAGTGATATAATTATCATTAATTAACGGATTTTCTTCGCCACTTTGCATTATATTTATTTATTTCGAAAAATAAGTAAAACCAGCGCTAGATTTAACCTTATTTTCTTCTTTTTTTAATCCAATGGCCTTCTCCTATTTGGTACTTGGTTAGCTTAGATTTTGGCTTAGATTGGATGCTTTTATACCTATTCTTGTTCTAACGGTTTCAAATTTTAATGATAAATTATACCAGAATTGTTTAATTGAATAGTTGTTTTTATTTATTTATATTAAGCGTTGCGTTCGATTGATTTGTTAAATTCTCTAGTTTGGCGTATTATGTCCGTGTTCACAAGTAACCAAAGAAAAAGACGATTCTGTTACTGACTTCACTTCCATTGTCCATTTTCACAAATAAATACAGGGATGATCTGGCCCATTTCTCCTTCAAAAAAGCATTTTGTTCAAAATGTATTAGAAAATAATCATACGACAGACTCACTGCGGCATATTTCGTATTCGATTTATTCAGGTAGAACCTTTGTTCACCCAAGTAGTGATACTAGGCCGCTTTTGGCTCAAATTTGACCTTGAAAATAGCCTTTAAAGTGACCTTGGTGGTTTTCCTCGGAAAATGGCTTTGGAAAATTTTCTTTACCGCCGCCCCCGACCTTGAAATGAGTCTTGAAAGTGGTCTTGATGCTTGTGGAAGAGCAGCCTTTGGAAAATGGTCTTGGAAAATATCCTTTGCCGCCGCCCCCGACCTTGAAAATGGCCTTAAAAGTGCCGTTGATGGGTTTTTTGGAAAAGTGGTCTTGGAAAAATGGTTCGCGAGCCTTGATTCTTGGAAGAGCCGCCTCTAAAAAGTGGTCTCTAAAAAAATGAGGCTTTTGAGGCCCACCCCCCAGAAATTATTCCAGCGAGCGTCACCGCTGACGCCGGCACTGTGGAGCGCAGACACTTTTGCTGCATAGACAACCGACCGTTTTACGTTGTAGCGTAATGTTGGTTGCCTATGCATGCATTCATAATTAAACCAATAATAAGAGATTTATTTTTTTTTATTCAATATAATACAAATAGAAACGTATTGCCATTTTTTTAATCACAAATAGATATTTTTCACTTTTGATTCTTCTGTAAACTGCATGACGACTGACTGACTAATTTCACCGGAGAAAGTCTTAATATTTATTAGTAAGAAAAAAATGGGTGGGGATTCTATATTTCTTAACTCCATAGCACATTCGGTGTGTTAGACCTGACACGTGCCTGAATGGTATTTAGCTTTCCCCATTTTATGGTACAACCACATTTAACGGATTTTTCAATACAGTTTATTTCAATTTTGACTATTTGTTTAATTTTCATTCAGCAACCTTTTACTCATAAATTAAAAAACCTTTTTTTGTTTTAATATGATTTATTAAGGATATCTAAACATTATTGAATAATTATTTTCACCGTAATTGGTACAGTTGCATTTTGTAAAGACTCCTTCTGCCCACGGATTGCTGCAAAATGTTGTAAACTGATTCCCCGTTTTCATCAGATGTTGAACTATTTTGCATGCGTAACCTTTTCTTCTGTGTTTGTCAAATGTATATATATAATTTAATATTCTGGGAACGTCATGTTGTCCTAATGGATCGAAATCACATCTTGATAATAAGGCGAACGTAATATTTTATTTACAGCTCTTTTACCTATGAGAAATTCAATTTTTTCCATCTCGATTGTTTAAGAACGAACGACTTGTGTTAATTGTACTGTCTGTTTTATTTCGTTACCACATATACAAATGGAAAGATAAAAAAGTGGGTGGGGGTCTAATAATCACGGTATGTTCACGTGAAAAGGAGCTTTTTCGCTATGTTTTAAGAAATACTCTAAACAACTATTATAATAAACGCAAATATATTACACGTTCTGTTATAGAACTTTTCGATAAAATACGTGTTTCTAGGTTATCACTTCATTCGCGGTTTTGATAATTTCGTATTGTTTTTAAGTTTTCAAAATTCAACATGGCTGCGCTCGTGGGCGAGTTCATTATTACAAGAGGGGGTGACACGTGTAACAGCACGTCTGTGAAAAGTCTTGTGCAATAATTTTATAAGTTGCACAAATTAGGTACCCATTTGCATAACTGTGGCGCTAGATAATCCGGTTTTACAAAGGAGCATCTCACATAAAATTTTATTTACACTTTATTTAACTATATTACATTGGTAATAATAACTTGTAGTGTATCTCTAAAAAATAGGTTAAACATTTGACGTTCACGTGGCGTAAAACGTGACGCGCGTGACGTAAAACTTGAGGTGCGTGACGTAAAACGTGACGCGCGTGACGTAAAACGTGAGGTGCGCGACGTAAAACGTGAGGTGCGTGACGTAAAATGTGACGTGCGCGACGTAAAATGTGACGCGCGTGACGTAAAACGTGAGGTGCGTGACGTAAAACGTGAGGTGCGTGACGTAAAACGTGACGCGCCTGACGTAAAACGTGACGTGCGCGATGTAAAACTTGAGGTACGTGACGTAATACGTGAGGTGCGTGACGTAAAACGTGACGCGCGTGACGTAAAACGTGACGCGCGTGACGTAAAACGTAACGCGCGTGACGTAAAACGTAACGCGCGTGACGTAAAACGTAACGCGCGTGACGTAAAACGTGACGTGCGCGACGTAAAACGTGACGTGCGCGACGTAAAACGTGAAGTGCGTGACGTAAAACGTGACGCGCGTGACGTAAAACTTGAGGTGCGTGACGTAAAACGTGACGCGCGTGACGTAAAACGTGAGGTGCGCGACGTAAAACGTGAGGTGCGTGACGTAAAACGTGAGGTGCGTGACGTAAAATGTGACGCGCGTGACGTAAAACGTGACGTGCGCGACGTAAAATGTGACGCGCGTGACGTAAAACGTGAGGTGCGTGACGTAAAACGTGACGCGTCTGACGTAAAACGTGACGTGCGCGATGTAAAACTTGAGGTACGTGACGTAATACGTGAGGTGCGTGACGTAAAACGTGACGCGCGTGACGTAAAACGTAACGCGCGTGACGTAAAACGTAACGCGCGTGACGTAAAACGTAACGCGCGTGACGTAAAACGTGACGTGCGCGACGTAAAACTTGAGGTGCGTGACGTAAAACGTGAGGTGCGTGACGTAAAATGTGACGCGCGTGACGTAAAACGTGACGTGCGCGACGTAAAATGTGACGCGCGTGACGTAAAACGTGAGGTGCGTGACGTAAAACGTGAGGTGCGTGACGTAAAACGTGAGGTGCGTGACGTAAAACGTGACGCGCCTGACGTAAAACGTGACGTGCGCGATGTAAAACTTGAGGTACGTGACGTAATACGTGAGGTGCGTGACGTAAAACGTGACGCGCGTGACGTAAAACGTAACGCGCGTGACGTAAAACGTAACGCGCGTGACGTAAAACGTGACGTGCGCGACGTAAAACTTGAGGTGCGTGACGTAAAACGTGAGGTGCGTGACGTAAAATGTGACGCGCGTGACGTAAAACGTGACGTGCGCGACGTAAAATGTGACGCGCGTGACGTAAAACGTGAGGTGCGTGACGTAAAACGTGAGGTGCGTGACGTAAAACGTGAGGTGCGTGACGTAAAACGTGACGCGCCTGACGTAAAACGTGACGTGCGCGATGTAAAACTTGAGGTACGTGACGTAATACGTGAGGTGCGTGACGTAAAACGTGACGCGCGTGACGTAAAACGTAACGCGCGTGACGTAAAACGTAACGCGCGTGACGTAAAACGTGACGTGCGCGACGTAAAACGTGAAGTGCGTGACGTAAAACGTGACGCGCGTGACGTAAAACGTGACGTGCGCGACGTAAAACGTGACGTGCGTGACGTAAAACGAGAGGTGCGTGACGTAAAACGTGACGCGCGTGACGTTTTTGATGTTTTACGTGGCGTTTACGTGACCTTTTTGACTTCATCCTGTATGGTAATTAAAAGTCTCTCTCTCTCTCTTTTTAAAACATTTATAAAAATAAATGCAAAATATATATACGTACACATTTCTTACATTTTCATTTATATTCAACATGTGTGTTGGTAACTTACTTGTACTGCTTCTCATAACAGCCCACGCAAATTCTGCGAACGTTACTCGAGAATATTTTGTATCATTTTTGGAACGGTTTGGCTACATTAATCAAAATGAAATCGTAGGTGATAGCCTTAAAAATGCGCTAGCAAATTTTCAAGAAAAATATAATCTACCTGTGGATGGAACTCTGAAAACGCTGCCACTATTCAATTAATTAATAGACCTAGATGTACTGTTGGTGAAAATTCATTAACAACGATATCAAGATGGAAAAATAAAACGAGTTAGCGATGGTATTTTCCTCAAGCCCGTTCGGAACATCTTTTAACAGCTCAAAAGGCTTTTGCAATATGGGAACGAGATTCCAATTTCAATTTTCAACTAGTTCAATTTCCAACACCGAAACCCGATATTACTATAACCGTCGTACCCAAAAAACATGATTTTCGAGAAAGCTGCACAGGTCACCGTCGATGTCCACAAAACTTTGATGGGCCCGGGCAAATATTGGCTCACGCACAATTTCCTAGTGCTGGTGGATGTATTGAAATTCATATGGATGCTGGCGAACAATGGTATTTTGGGGATGATGATGATAATGTTCCTGATGGTCAAGCAAGCTTTCTTATGGTGTTGGTACATGAAATCGGCCACACCCTTGGGTTAGGACATAGTGAAGTAGAGTCTGCAATTATGTTTCCATGGTATCAGCAAAAGTTAACTCATCTAGATGAAGATGATAAGAATGCATTAGAATTCTTGTATGGTCCACGACGACGACGAACGCCGACAACAACGACAACGACAACAAGTACAATTTATCCTCCAACCACTCGAAAACACATTTCTTCTTCTTCTTCTTCTTCTTCTTCTCCTTCTGTTAAGACACCGATGACTGTTTCGCTTCAATACAAAAATTTATGCAATATTAAATCACCCGATTTCATGTTTCTTGCAACAGCTCCATCGTTTCCTAATTATCGATTGTACGTCGGATTTAATACATCTTTGTGGAAATTTGATTTAAATGGTATGCTTATACCATCAAGTCCCAAACCGTTAAGTAATTATCTACCCAATGAACTTAAGACTTCCTCGACCCCATTTTCTCACATTTTTCAAAATTCCGCGGGGGATTTAATAACGTTTGGTAGCCTCATTTCCAAATTTAAATATTCAAAATGATTATTATTTACCTGTGCCCTCAGATGCTTATATTAATGCGTTATTTCAATCAAATAGTGGTAGAACTTTTGTTTTCTATAACAACGTTTCCTATGTAGAATACAATAATGATCCTGGAGAAATAATTAGTCGTGGACGTATAACCGATCAATTTCCAGGTATACCGATGGACTTGACATCAGCGTTTAGATATATAGATGGTTTCATTTACTTTTTCAGCAAAAACTTAAACGTATATTACAAATATAGTGAATATACGAAAAAAGTTGTTGAAGCTGGACAATTTAGTTGGAATCTATTTAACATACCCTGTCCCAGCGTAGGGTTAAAAGAACAATTGAAAACCTTATTGACAAAAATTATATCTTTTTATGAATAAAATGTACCAAGTAAATTGAATATAATAAAAAAAATAATTAAACGCTTCGTTCTTTATTATATACTCTTTCAGCACAATTTTTTTGTTTTTCTTCGAAAAATAAATATTACACATGGTGAAAAGAAGTTTAAATTGAAAAAAATATAATTTCTTTATTGTTAATAAATGAAATGAAATAAATTTTTGAGTTTTAATAAAATGATATGAAAATGTTTTGAATTTTAATGAAACACCCTGTATATTTTCTTAGTTGTTTATTGCAACATTACATGAGGATCGAAACCTTCTTTGAATACATTTATAAAGAAATTTTAGTAATAAAATACATATAGCAGATAACGTGAGGCACGATATTGTAAATGTCTTGTTAATTTCGCCATTTAATTGCCCATCCTTGGTGTTGTAGGAACTGGTGTTGGTTGAATTCTCCTTAAGGGGTAACAACAACATACTACTTTTTTCGGTATTCTTGTATTGTCCAAATTTAAATCGCCCAACTGCTTTATAACGTTTTCTTTGTCTTTCGTACAGTTTAATATCTTTACGAAGTTGCTTGAGTCTTTCTTCAAATTTAAGGACTTTTTCCCAAATATGTTTGTCTTGACGACGCATGTCTTAAAGCAATAATCCCTCCAAGCGTTATTAATAAATATTATATAATAACCCCCTCTAGATATAGATCACGTGACATAATTATCCAATCATGATCGAGCAATTTTTTTTTTCGTAAAATTAACATCTACGTCACTTATAGATAATGCCTGTTTTTTCCGCGATTCAATTGGACCAATAACAACGGAGTTAAGCGCTTTGTGCCCTTATGGCAACCATCATTGCGCCATCTGGTGACAGTTTGTGGAACTTTGGCGCCACCAATGCCATCTAGCCACAGTTTCTGGAACTTCAGCATAATTGGACTAAAAATGGCCGCTCTCGAAATTCAAATTTACCGCGCGACACCAGCGCCTCTGGTGGCAGTTTTTGTAAGTCCCGCAGAACCGACTTTGTATAACTACTTGCGTTATGTAAAAGTACTAAAATATTTTTATAGATGGCACTACACGTATTTAACATTACGAGTAATATTTTGTAATATAATTGTTTTGATTCTAAAATTCCTAAAAATAAACGATAATTGAAAGAAAACATTTTTTTTCAATATTGAAAATTAGCATAAAATAATAATAAACGAGTAAAAAAACAAAGAAATACAACAATAAAAGTAGTGTCGAGTTTTGAAGAATTTTGAATAAAAAACAATACATTAACAAGGAATTATTTCCAGCTCTTTGTTAAGAAAACATTGGCGTCCCAATTAGTTAATTGCCCGAAGGGTGACAGCTATTAAATATTTGCCGTATTCGGTCATTAAAAAAAGTGGGTTATCGTGTCGATAAAATGATAAATGTTCTTCCGTCCGATCTATTTTATTTTCATTTTAACTTTTTTGACGAACGAGGGGTTGCGAGGTCACAAAAATTGGAGCAACTATTTTAATCGAATTCAATGTTGTGCGGAAAGTGTTGGCTGAAGGTTTAGAAAAAACGCGCCTCAGGTGAGATCATTTTATTTTACATTATTCAAATAAAACAATTTAGATCCCAGGGGGATAAAATACGGGTTGCCCCGTCGAAACACCACTGAACACCAAAATTTGTTTATTTAGTTCGGACAATTTTCTTAAACACTTTCTAAACGTAAGGCGTAAATTACGATTTTCCGTTAACGCGTTTTTGAATTTGGCGCGTCAGTCCCCCATTCGCGACAATA
This sequence comes from Hermaeophaga mercurialis, assembly GCA_951812935.1. Classification (NCBI taxonomy): domain Eukaryota; kingdom Metazoa; phylum Arthropoda; class Insecta; order Coleoptera; family Chrysomelidae; genus Hermaeophaga; species Hermaeophaga mercurialis. The sequence goes on from OX638366.1 coordinate 22,887,776, forward strand.
ACAATGTCAATTAACAATGTTGCCAACGCGTTGTATTTAAAGTTACCAAATTAGTCACTAAAAAGGATGTCAACATACGTCAAAACTTTAAAAACAGTGCGGCCAACCCGTTCTATTTAAAATTACTGAATTTGTCACTAAAAAAGTAGGCAACTTAATATACGTGAAAATTTAAAAACGCAACGTCATTAACAGTGTTCCCAACTCATTGTAATTAAAGTTACCAAATTAGTCACTAAAAAGGTAGGCAACAATATATACATCAAAATTTAACAACGCTACGTCATTGACAGTGTAGCCAACCCGCTCTATTTAAAGTTACCAAATTAGTAACTAAAAAGGTAGGCAACATAATATACATCAAAATTTAACAACGCAACGTCATTGACAGTGTAGCCAACCCGCTCTATTTAAAGTTACCAAATTAGTCACTAAAAAGGTAGGCAACAAAATATACATCAAAATTTAACAACGCAACGTCATTGACAGTGTAGCCAACCCGCTCTATTTAAAGTTACCAAATTAGTCACTAAAAAGGTAGGCAACACTATATACATCAAAATTTAACAACGCAACGTCATTGACAGTGTAGCCAACCCGCTCTATTTAAAGTTACCAAATTAGTCACTAAAAAGGTAGGCAACACTATATACATCAAAATTTAACAACGCAACGTCATTGACAGTGTAGCCAACCCGCTCTATTTAAAGTTACCAAATTAGTCACTAAAAAGGTAGGCAACACTATATACGTGAAAATTTAAAAACGCAACGTCATTAACAGTGTTCCCAACTCATTGTAATTAAAGTTACCAAATTAGTAACTAAAAAGGTAGGCAACATAATATACATCAAAATTTAACAACGCAACGTCATTGACAGTGTAGCCAACCCGCTCTATTTAAAGTTACCAAATTAGTCACTAAAAAGGTAGGCAACACTATATACATCAAAATTTAACAACGCAACGTCATTGACAGTGTAGCCAACCCGCTCTATTTAAAGTTACCAAATTAGTCACTAAAAAGGTAGGCAACACTATATACGTGAAAATTTAAAAACGCAACGTCATTAACAGTGTTCCCAACTCATTGTAATTAAAGTTACCAAATTAGTAACTAAAAAGGTAGGCAACATAATATACATCAAAATTTAACAACGCAACGTCATTGACAGTGTAGCCAACCCGCTCTATTTAAAGTTACCAAATTAGTCACTAAAAAGGTAGGCAACACTATATACATCAAAATTTAACAACGCAACGTCATTGACAGTGTAGCCAACCCGCTCTATTTAAAGTTACCAAATTAGTCACTAAAAAGGTAGGCAACACTATATACATCAAAATTTAACAACGCAACGTCATTGACAGTGTAGCCAACCCGCTCTATTTAAAGTTACCAAATTAGTCACTAAAAAGGTAGGCAACACTATATACGTGAAAATTTAAAAACGCAACGTCATTAACAGTGTTCCCAACTCATTGTAATTAAAGTTACCAAATTAGTAACTAAAAAGGTAGGCAACATAATATACATCAAAATTTAACAACGCAACGTCATTGACAGTGTAGCCAACCCGCTCTATTTAAAGTTACCAAATTAGTCACTAAAAAGGTAGGCAACATAATATACATCAAAATTTAACAACGCAACGTCATTGACAGTGTAGCCAACCCGCTCTATTTAAAGTTACCAAATTAGTCACTAAAAAGGTAGGCAACACTATATACGTGAAAATTTAAAAACGCAACGTCATTAACAGTGTTCCCAACTCATTGTAATTAAAGTTACCAAATTAGTAACTAAAAAGGTAGGCAACATAATATACATCAAAATTTAACAACGCAACGTCATTGACAGTGTAGCCAACCCGCTCTATTTAAAGTTACCAAATTAGTCACTAAAAAGGTAGGCAACAAAATATACATCAAAATTTAACAACGCAACGTCATTGACAGTGTAGCCAACCCGCTCTATTTAAAGTTACCAAATTAGTCACTAAAAAGGTAGGCAACACTATATACATCAAAATTTAACAACGCAACGTCATTGACAGTGTAGCCAACCCGCTCTATTTAAAGTTACCAAATTAGTCACTAAAAAGGTAGGCAACACTATATACGTGAAAATTTAAAAACGCAACGTCATTAACAGTGTTCCCAACTCATTGTAATTAAAGTTACCAAATTAGTAACTAAAAAGGTAGGCAACATAATATACATCAAAATTTAACAACGCAACGTCATTGACAGTGTAGCCAACCCGCTCTATTTAAAGTTACCAAATTAGTCACTAAAAAGGTAGGCAACACTATATACATCAAAATTTAACAACGCAACGTCATTGACAGTGTAGCCAACCCGCTCTATTTAAAGTTACCAAATTAGTCACTAAAAAGGTAGGCAACACTATATACATCAAAATTTAACAACGCAACGTCATTGACAGTGTAGCCAACCCGCTCTATTTAAAGTTACCAAATTAGTCACTAAAAAGGTAGGCAACATAATATACATCAAAATTTAAAAACGCAACGTCATTAACAGTGTTCCCAACTCATTGTAATTAAAGTTACCAAATTAGTAACTAAAAAGGTAGGCAACATAATATACATCAAAATTTAACAACGCAACGTCATTGACAGTGTAGCCAACCCGCTCTATTTAAAGTTACCAAATTAGTCACTAAAAAGGTAGGCAACAAAATATACATCAAAATTTAACAACGCAACGTCATTGACAGTGTAGCCAACCCGCTCTATTTAAAGTTACCAAATTAGTCACTAAAAAGGTAGGCAACACTATATACATCAAAATTTAACAACGCAACGTCATTGACAGTGTAGCCAACCCGCTCTATTTAAAGTTACCAAATTAGTCACTAAAAAGGTAGGCAACATAATATACATCAAAATTTAACAACGCAACGTCATTGACAGTGTAGCCAACCCGCTCTATTTAAAGTTACCAAATTAGTCACTAAAAAGGTAGGCAACACTATATACATCAAAATTTAACAACGCAACGTCATTGACAGTGTAGCCAACCCGCTCTATTTAAAGTTACCAAATTAGTCACTAAAAAGGTAGGCAACACTATATACATCAAAATTTAACAACGCAACGTCATTGACAGTGTAGCCAACCCGCTCTATTTAAAGTTACCAAATTAGTCACTAAAAAGGTAGGCAACATAATATACATCAAAATTTAAAAACGCAACGTCATTAACAGTGTTCCCAACTCATTGTAATTAAAGTTACCAAATTAGTAACTAAAAAGGTAGGCAACATAATATACATCAAAATTTAACAACGCAACGTCATTGACAGTGTAGCCAACCCGCTCTATTTAAAGTTACCAAATTAGTCACTAAAAAGGTAGGCAACAAAATATACATCAAAATTTAACAACGCAACGTCATTGACAGTGTAGCCAACCCGCTCTATTTAAAGTTACCAAATTAGTCACTAAAAAGGTAGGCAACACTATATACATCAAAATTTAACAACGCAACGTCATTGACAGTGTAGCCAACCCGCTCTATTTAAAGTTACCAAATTAGTCACTAAAAAGGTAGGCAACATAATATACATCAAAATTTAAAAACGCAACGTCATTAACAGTGTTCCCAACTCATTGTAATTAAAGTTACCAAATTAGTAACTAAAAAGGTAGGCAACATAATATACATCAAAATTTAACAACGCAACGTCATTGACAGTGTAGCCAACCCGCTCTATTTAAAGTTACCAAATTAGTCACTAAAAAGGTAGGCAACACTATATACATCAAAATTTAACAACGCAACGTCATTGACAGTGTAGCCAACCCGCTCTATTTAAAGTTACCAAATTAGTCACTAAAAAGGTAGGCAACATAATATACATCAAAATTTAACAACGCAACGTCATTGACAGTGTAGCCAACCCGCTCTATTTAAAGTTACCAAATTAGTCACTAAAAAGGTAGGCAACATAATATACATCAAAATTTAACAACGCAACGTCATTGACAGTGTAGCCAACCCGCTCTATTTAAAGTTACCAAATTAGTCACTAAAAAGGTAGGCAACAAAATATACATCAAAATTTAACAACGCAACGTCATTGACAGTGTAGCCAACCCGCTCTATTTAAAGTTACCAAATTAGTCACTAAAAAGGTAGGCAACACTATATACATCAAAATTTAACAACGCAACGTCATTGACAGCGCTAGGCAACAAAACATACATTAAAACTGAAAACTCTTTTCTATTGGTTAAATATTTTAACCGGGGCCATATTCGAATGTACGTTAAATAACCGACGCCGATTAATAATCAAAAACACGTGTCAATGACTTTTAAAAATTGTCGAAAACGACGAATTTTTTTTGCACCCCCATAATCAAAATATCGATTAGTTTTCCCCCCTTCGGTTGCGTGTACCGAATAGAAAATAATCAATAATTTTATTATTGTGGCCCAGCAACGACGCAATTCGACCGTAGCGCAGAAATTTTCCGTTAAAAATGGATAAATGAGGGAGAAATGGAGTGGGGCAACAACACCGAAAACGGTATCATGAAGACGCAGGGAATTAGCAAAGTTTCGCCCGCTTTTTACGACCCTCCTCAGAGAAAGACCAGCGCCGAGATCATCAACGAAGCGAGATTGGCCATAAGAGGTTAGTTTCGCTATTTTTTTGGTACTTTTTAGCGAATTTTTGATATTTTGCGAGGGTTTTTAATCGATTTCCGATATAAAACGATTCCTCGGCGCGAATTCGAAAATCACAACGATCCGATTACATCCGCCATATCGACCCGATCTGACCCCCCTCGACCCCGTTTTTTTTTTATATATTTTTGGCGCAATTTGTGATAATTTTGCACTAAAATAAAGTATAACAACGCATAACGATCTAGTATTTGAAGATAGTAGTAGCAGGTATGCTAAAAAACATGGTAGTAGCTCTTTTTATAGCAATAAATCTAATCTAACCTAACCTAACCTAACCTAACCTAACCTAACCTAACCTAACCTAACCTCAATTCTTCTTTTTAAATCAATCTAACCTAACCTACCCTCAATTCTTCTTTTTAAATCAATCTAACCTAACCTAACCTAACCTAACCTAACCTAACCTAACCTAACCTAACCTAACCTAACCTAACCTAACCTAACCTAACCTAACCTAACCTCAATTCTTCTTTTTAAATCAATCTAACCTAACCTACCCTCAATTCTTCTTTTTAAATCAATCTAACCTAACCTAACCTAACCTAACCTAACCTAACCTAACCTAACCTCAATTCTTCTTTTTAAATCAATTTAACCTAACCTACCCTCAATTCTTCTTTTTAAATCAATCTAACCTAACCTAACCTAACCTAACCTAACCTAACCTAACCTAACATGAATTCTTCTTTTTAAATCAATCTAACCTAACCTAACTTCAATAATAGATAGAAGCGTTTTTTACATTATATATTTTTTTTTGCAGAATCCCAAATGATTGACCAAAATTACGTTCCTCCGTCCATAAAACCCCTCCAAACTCAAAGGCCTTACACTCCCAGGGACAAAGAGAGGTTGCTTTTCGGAAATAAAATCAAAAGCAATCGACCTCCGAGTTCTTTCAGGTAAATTTTCTCGTTTATATACAATTAGCAAAAAAAAAAAAAAAAAGATATTATAAAAAGCGCCCCTGTCTATTATAACGATTTTATCGATACCGTAAAACTAATGAAATAAAGTGCTTTCGAACGCGTACGAAAATAGCGATACACGGTACATTATTCATTAAATTAACTTTTTAAAATCGATACGAAACTACAACAAAGAATTCCGTTCCATTAAAATTTTTATTGTTCGGTGTTTATTCGTTTCGTATTCGGCTCTTCTTCTTCTTCTTCTTCTTGTTTCGATGGCCTTTTACTCGTTGGTTTTGCGTTGCGCTCTAAGCAGCCACCGCCGACACTAAGAGAGAAGAAAAAGAAGAGGTACACGTTTGTTTGTTTTGTTTTTAGTTTGCGGTACCTTCAGAACGAAACGGATTTGCCGACAACTCCGCCCGACAACGACAACCTTTTGTCGGCGAATTTAATTACGTCCAGAACGCTCCTGTCGCCCCCCAAAGGCCGCCCCCAAAGATCGAGCTCGATCTCGGAAATAAACGATAAAATCTTCAATATCGCCGTCAAGGATTCTCTTCACAAAGTGAAGTTGCCGTCGTTGGACAACAATCGGCCGTTGCAGAAGAGAAAAGTGTTCAAAAATACGTCGCTGGACAACCGTGAGTAGTAAAATGAGATTGTTTATTTTGAATTTGGCGCCTTTGAGTTGACAGCTCTTTTTTTTTGGTTTCGATGGCCTTTTACTGGTTAGTTTTGCGTCGCGCTGAGCAGTGGCCGGTGACACGCGCTAGTTGTAAAAAAGAAGAGTTGGGTTTAAATTTTAAACCGGTAAACAAAGAAAAACGTTTAAATTTCATTTCGAAATTATGACATTTTTCTAAAGTTCGTCTTAGAAAAATTGACTTTTTTCCAATTTTCATCGAAACGTTCAAATTTAATTAAATTTCGGTAAAAAAAGTAGAAGTTTTTTCATAGACGAATTGTTATTAATTTTTCAATATTTTTTACATTTAAGTCGAGAGACTGTAAAAATCTGTGTTTTAAAATCGAAATTTCATAAAAAATCGCTCAAAATTTCATAAAATTACGATCGTAAAAACGATTTTTTAAATGTTTTTCTATTTGAAATCGATATTTGTAAAAAAAAATTAATTTCAACATAAAGATCCCGGTTTTTAATCAAAATTTCTTAAAATTTCGAAAGCAAAATCGATTTTTATTAAATATATTTGTTTTGAAGTCAAAATTTCCCAAAATTACGCTACCACAATCGATTTTCCCATTCGAAATTGACCGGCAAACTTTTCTAATCGGTCCGACACTAGAGTTTTAAAAAAGAAGAAGAACTTTGTTTACATTAATAAAATAAAGAGAGGTTATGTAGCGACACCGAAAAGCCGATTTACAATTTAAACTAGAAAACCGCACTTTTTTTCCATTTTCATTCAGTTCCCGAAGGAAACGAGCACCAATCCCCTTTCGAAATCAAAATTTCCCAAAATTACGCTACCACAATCGATTTTCCCATTCGAAATTGACCGGCAAACTTTTCTAATCGGTCCGACACTAGAGTTTTAAAAAAGAAGAAGAACTTTGTTTACATTAATAAAATAAAGAGAGGTTATGTAGCGACACCGAAAAGCCGATTTACAATTTAAACTAGAAAACCGCACTTTTTTTCCATTTTCATTCAGTTCCCGAAGGAAACGAGCACCAATCCCCTTTCGAAATCAAAATTTCCCAAAATTACGCTACCACAATCGATTTTCCCATTCGAAATTGACCGGCAAACTTTTCTAATCGGTCCGACACTAGAGTTTTAAAAAAGAAGAAGAACTTTGTTTACATTAATAAAATAAAGAGAGGTTATGTAGCGACACCGAAAAGCCGATTTACAATTTAACCCATTTTTCTGCATTTTTTCCGCCCAGTTCCCGAGGAAAACGAACACCGACCCCTTCGGAAGGCCGAGGGGCGCAACGCGTTCAGCTCCCCGCAGGAACGCACCGATTTCCAGGACTCCCGCCCCCGCCGGGCCCCGAATCTCTCCAAATGCCTGCTCCTCGGGCCCCAAAACTTCTTCGACAACAAGCAAATCGTGGAAAATTCGCAGACGCTCTTCCTCGGCGCCGGTTTCTTTCCAAACGCCGCCGAAACCGCGAAGAAAAAATCCAATTCGGCCCCGAAAATAAGAAGCTTCGAGGACGTTTTGTCGGAATTAAAATCGAAAAACGACGACGAGAAAATCGCGAAATTGTTGAACGAATTGTACGAGCGCGTGGAAAACGAGGCCGGGAAAATCGGGGCCGATTCGAAAATAAAAATTTTGAAATGTTTGTACGAATTCGTGGAGTCCCGAAACGAGAAGATTTTGATTTGCGTCGCGAAAATCATACTTTCGGTAAGTAAAATACAATAATTAATGATAAAACTGTTTATTTATTGTTTTATTTTTAGATGAAAGTGACCGGCAACAATCTGAGCGGCGTGTGCAAATTGATTTTTAAAGTCGCCAAAAACGACAAGAACGATCATCTCTTCTTCCAAAAGAATTTGCTCGGTAATTACTTTTGGGGATTTTGTTGTTTGTCGGTTTGGTGATTTTTTCGTTTTTTTTTTGTGTTTGTAGAACTGTTTTTGGACGCCCTGGGACGGTCCAGTCCGTTAGACGACGCCGAAGCTTGTGTCTACGGTTACGGGGCCGTTAAATTTTTAACGATGAATCAAAAATTGTTGGACAAGATTTCCGGTTTGGGGATACTGCAGTTGATGGTGTTGCACATGAAAATTGTAAATACGGCGGTAAGTGAACTGTTTTCGTTTTAATTGCGTGCGAAATTGCGGTTTTACTTATACTTGTATGTAAGCTGGGTTGCCTATATTTCCCCCAATTGTGTTAAATAGTTGTAGTGCCATCTATTAAAAAACTGTAAAACTTTCACGTGTGACAAATTGTTCATAGATGGCGCTTGAGATGCAGTCCGACATTTTCATTCAAAAAACATGTAAAAATTTTCAAATTTTCATTCGAAGTTTCAATTTTATTCGCGTTTTTTTTTAGGTTTTTCACTCGAAATGCGAGATTTTTATACGAATTTTTTCAAAATATTTGTACAAAATCTTTTCAACATTTTCGGCCCCAAAATACAATTTATTTTTTTTTCATTAAAAACCTCTATTTTTTTTCATATTTTTGATTCAAAGTCAGACTTTTTTCCATTCTTTAATAATTTTTGCTCAAAATTTCGATTTTTTTTTTCCATTAGAAATCTCGATTTTTTTCACATTTTTGATTCAAGATCAGAGTTTTTTTTCTCCCTTTTTTTAATATTTTTCGCTCAAAATTTATATTTTTTCAAAGATTTTTCAATCGAAATGTCAGTTTTTCAAGATATTTGAACAAAATCGCAACTTTTTTCGTTCGAAATTTCAATTTTATTCACATTTTTCTCTCAAAATCTACATTTTTTAAAGATTTTTCACTAAAAATGCTAGATTTTTTCAACGTTTTGGGACGAAATTGCAATTTTTTTCATTTTTTATGATTTTTTGCTCATAATTTCGATTTTTTTTTTAGGATTTTTCGGTCTAAATGTGAGTTTTTTTAAGATATTTGGACAAAATCACAATTTTTTTTAGTTTAAATCCTAATTTTCTTTTCATTTTTTAAACAGTTTTCACTTATCCCTGTGCGTTGGGTTGCCTATATTTCCCCAATTGTGTAAAATTGTTGTAGGCCATCTATTAAAAAGCTGTTGAACTTTCACTTGTGACAAATACTTCATAGATGGCGCTTGAGACCCAATTCGCCATTTTCATTAAAAAAAAAAACACTTGCGACATTGTGTAAAAAATTTTGAATTTTCATATACTATTAATAAACAAAAATTAAAAAAAGTGCAGTTTATATCAAATTTGAAATGACAATCCCAACTTTTTTACAGTGTTCTTTTAAAACCCATATTTTCATTGCAATTCAAAAAAAAACACCGTTGCGACATCTGTGTAAAAATTTTCGAATTTTCATATGCGATCAATCTCGATAGATGGCGCCGGAGACGATTAAAAATGTATCTATTTAGAAGGTAAATAAATAAGAGTTTAATATTTTATTAGAAACGTTGTTTTGCCGCAACGTATAAAATAGAAATATATTAGTCATAAAAAAAAAAATACTATTTCATAGATCTCGATTAAGTTTTGCAAGTCTGGTAATGTTGAAGAAAAATGTAACTAATAAAAGAGTAACTAGATGGCGTTCGTCGGCGCTTAACTATTATTGTTTGGTTTGGTTGCCCATGTAACTTGATTACGTTTGATTAAAGTGTGTAGCATTTAAATCCCGATAAGAGAATCTATTCTCAAAAGTTTCTGTTTCAAAGTCGATATTTTATAAAATATCGCCCGAAAAAGAATTCGAAACGACGTAATTAAATAAAATTACAACGAACTTTACACGAACAAAAAAAAACCGTTTCGTGTATCCTCGTACGGTAGGTTGCCTATGTAATTGCGTTTGTTTGGTTGCCTATATCGTAGGATCCGTTAACAAAAAAAACGACGCTTACCGGACGAAACGTCGCGTATTTTCGAAACGAAACGTACCGTTCGACACGCAAAACCGTCTCTCGTAACGGATTAGCGAACCCTCGAGGATTCTTCTCCTCCGAAAACCGAAATCGGTACCGTTTAAACCCGTTTCGGCGATTTAAAAGCGGCCGGGAGCGTGGCGTCTCCTGTAATCGAGCGACTTCGAGGCCGGGTTCGGCGGATGGTCTGAGGCCGGGAGACCTGGTGCGGCGTCTCCTACGTCGACCGGGCGTCCGCGCTAAGCACGGCGTCGATATGGCCGTCCCGGAGGAGTCCGGGCGCGTCCAGGTCCGCTAAAGAGAGGCGAACCGGGCCAGGGGGGAAACTCAGCAGCCAAAAGTCTCCGCGTCGTGCAGTAGCGGGATCGCGCCTGGGAGCAGGAATTCCGCATCAGCCCGGCCGAAACGGCCAGACCCGGACCTTTTTTCCACTTTTTTTACGGAAGCGACGCTCGTTTTGAGGATTTCGCGACGCGAAACCGAATTTTCCGACGCGGTTTCGAATTTTTATTCCGTTTCGAAATAATAGCGGATAATAAATAGCGGCGTCGTCGCCAGAGGGCGCCGAAAACCGAGCGCGCCGAGGAGCGCGTTTCTTCTTTTTCTTCTTCTTTTTCTTGTTTCACGATATACTCTTAACCTCACTTTAATCGTTTTGACGGGGAAGAAGATTTTTTTTTCAGCACCGAAACACGAAAATGTCGTCGAACGTTCGTAAACCTTTAACGTTCGCTATAACGGCGGAATGCAAAACGAGCAAAGCTCGCGTCGCTAAAATGATTTTGCCGCACGGCCCCGTCGACACGCCGGTTTTTATGCCGGTCGGGACGCAGGTAACCCACGATTTTTTTCCTTTTTCCTTTTTCTTTTCTTTTAATACTTTTATTTGAAGGGCACGCTAAAAGGGATGCTCCCCGAACAACTGAACGATATGGGGCTGCAAATTATGTTGGCGAATACTTATCATTTAGGAGCGAAACCGGTACGTAATTAATTGTTGCAGTGTGAAATAATTGGAAAAGGAAAATATATCGCTGATTTGTATTTTTAGGGGGCCGAAGTATTGAAAAAGGCGGGCGGTCTGCACAAATTCATGAACTGGCAGGGAAATTTGCTGACGGATTCGGGCGGTTTTCAAATGGTTTCGCTGTTAAAATTGGCCGAAATCGGCGAAGACGGCGTCAAATTCCGGTCGTTGAATTCGCAAAAAGACGAAATCACGTTGACGCCGGAACATTCCGTCGAAATTCAAAACGCGATCGGCGCCGACATCGTCATGCAATTGGACGACGTCGTAAAGACAACTTCGAAAGATAAAGAAAGAGTAGAAGAATCGGTGCACAGGTTTTATTCTTTTTTTCTTATTCTTATACAGTTATTACTACAGTTCTATGAGCAAATGTGTTGGCTCGAGAGCAATTATACTCTTATTTGACATAGCAACGAATAAATCCTCTTCGATCATTTACTAAGTCAGTTTTCTTTTTCAGTTTTCTTGTATTTTTGGGTTCCAAAAGTGGACGGAGCGGTCTTTTTACGTGGTTTTTTAGTCCGTTGTGATGGTTTGTGCTTCGCTCTGCGATTTTATACAGAACGTTTGGAGTTTTTAAGTGTTCGTGTGGGTTCGCATTAAACCATGGTGCATCTTTTATCGTTCCGAGTATTTCGGATTAATGCTGAGTTTGATTTGCTCCCACATCCCCGGAACTCGATACCGAATGTCCAAATTGCTTTTGTAGAGGAGCAGTTTATTTTCCGGTGCCAATTTGGATTTTTTTTCCCATTAACACCAGTGTAGATTCTTTATTTGCAACTCAATTTGTTTGACTGTACGTTCTTTCCGATCGAGTCTTGAATCTGAATGAATTCCCGGCTGTTTTGTACTTGTAGTTTGTGGTATTTGAATATTATTTAAAAATACTGGAGGACGTGGGTTATTTTGTTAGTGTGAAAGTCACTCGGGCTGATTTTGTCTCGTTTACTTTTATTCTCCATTCGAGGTAATTGAGTTTGTGTATCGTTCAAGTGTTTTTGCAACATTTCTGAGCTTTTCTTGGCTTGCAACTATGAACTTTTGTCATCAGAAAATGTTCCCTTCATTATTTCGGTATTTATTAGTAGATCCGCTGTATATAAAACACGTACAGTAAAAGGTCCAAGTGTGGAACACCTCATTTTATTTGGGAAATTGTCGGACATACTTAAATTCAACTTAATCAACTTAAATTATTTGGCAAACGCCTGAAATTACTATTTTAAAAGCTACTAGAAAATAAATGAGAAAACTGATAATACGTAATTAACAATGATAAAACTAAACTTGCAAACTGTTGTAATGTTGTAGAGTTGTACACGTTGATTTCACATTGAATTTTGATAAATAAATATCGTTGCAGTTACTGTATGCAGCACCTACAGGAATATTATTTCAATTACATTTACAAAATTAAAATTAAAAATCAGAGAGTTACGATGATTGCATAATTACATCGAACAATAATGAAACTATTTCAAGATCAATAACATTTTAATGTTTAATACGTACGAAAATGTATTATTAGTTGATGAAAATCTCATTGTATTACATTAAATTTTCTTGAAGATCAACTCGTTAAGTCGAAACATCAATTTAATCATAAAACTGTAACCTTCTACTTATGTGCATTGAGATTAATATTAATATTAATACTTTCGTTTACTTTTGTTCGGAATTATTATCTTTGGTAAGATTTTAATAGTTTGAAGTAAGTTGTAGGGAGATGTTTGTTGATTTTATAAATTAAACCCGTATGCCAGACTTCATCGAAGGTTCGACTAACATTTAGGAAAGCAGATGTACAGTACGTTTTGAATTCCGGGGCTAAATTTATTCTGTGAAAATCGTTGCCCAGTAGAGTGTTCTTTCCTTGAAGCAGAATCTGTGCGGCCCTCAGTATCCGGATCAGAATTTATTCCTTGCAACAACAATCTCTAAAGTGTTTCAAACGTGATTCGTAAGAAACTCGTAGGTCTGTACGAGGCGACATTATTAGAGTATTTGCCTTGTTTAGGTATCGAAATTATTCCACCAGTTTTGAACAATTTTCGCCAATAGTTTTAGACAAAGTACAGCACAAGTAAACCGTAAATTGGAGAAATTCCTTATTTTTTCTTCGGTTTTCGAACGCTCGTTCTACAAAACAAACAAGAAAAACCGTTTCTTTCAGGACGACGCGGTGGTTGGACAGATGCATAAAAGCTCACGCCAACCCCGACACCCAAAATATCTTCCCCATTGTACAGGGCACTCTCCACGAAGATCTCAGAAAAATCAGCATCGACGAATTAACGAAAAGGGACACGAACGGTTTCGCTATCGGAGGTTTGAGGTATTTATCTTTTCTAATTAATATCGTACGTTTCGTTATAAATAAATTCCTTTTTCTCGTAGCGGAGGCGAAAGTAAAGAGGATTTTTGGAAAATCGTGCATCTGTGTACGAATTATTTGCCGAAAGATAAACCCAGATATTTAATGGGCGTGGGTTTCGCAACTGATTTGGTCGTTTGTTCCGCTTTGGGCGTCGACATGTTCGATTGCGTTTTTCCGACGAGAACGGCGGTAAGTGGGGCCCACCACAAAAACTGTTTTCGCTAAATCAACCCGAACAAAACGATATCGGAAATCGGCGATTTCCGTAAATTCTATAAAAACTGCGACATCGAATTCTTTAAAATTGTTTGTAGGACGAAATTAATATGTAGCGTTTTTCTAAATTTTGTAATTCTAGAATATTGTTTTTAATTATTGTAGGAGAAATACAATTTCCCAAAAAATTAAAATCGAAAAGTTAGATAACGTTTTTGGGTTCGTGTAACGCAAATGTTTGTTCCAAACTTGCTAAAAAGATTGAAATTGATATGAATTTTCATTATTTTCCAATGAAATTGTTGAAATTTCTCTCTAAATTTGTCAAAATTAATCAAATTCACAATTTTTTAATGAAATTGTTGTTCCAAATTCGCCAAAAAAGTCAATATTCATTCTAAAAAAGTCGATTTTTTTTAATTTTGCTTCAAACTGTTTAAATTAGTTAATTTTCAATCGCAATTTGTTCTAAAAAGTCAGAATTTTTAAATTTTCCATGTAAACTGGCTTGAAAATATCGAATTTTCATTATTTTCCAATGAAATTGTTGAAATTTCCCTTTAAATTTGTCAAAATTAATCAAATTCGCTAGAATTTTCACAACTTTTTAGTGAAATTGTTGCTCCAAATTCGCCAAAAAGGTCAATATTCATTCAAAAAAGTGGATTTTTTTTAAATTTTGCTTCAAACCTTCAAACCAGCTAAATAAGTTAATTTTCAACCTCAATTTGTTCTAAAAAAAAAGTCAGTATTTTCCTTCTAAACTCGCTAAAATGATCAAATTTTCAGGGTACTCTCAACGAAGATCCGAGAAAAATTACCGTGTTAACGAATTAACCAAATAAAGGAACACACCACACGGTTTCGCTATTGGAAATTTCAGGTATTTAAAGAAAAGCGAACGGGGCCAAATTCAATCTGAAAATATGTACCAAAATCTCGTAACGTAACCTTAAATATTCTTCTTCTTTTCCAACTTCCCAGTACTAGCAACGTAATATTGTACGATGTAGGCAACCAGTAAAACGCATTACTATAGGCAACCCGTATTACACATTACATCTAATTTGGCGCTTGGTGCGTATAATTATTAAAGATTTGGTGTTTGGCGTTTCAGAAAATGGAGAAAATCGTAACGCCCGACCAAACGGACCACGCTTTGTACCAATTGACGGGGGCGTTGAGGAATTTAGTGTCCGAAGACCGAAATTACGACGTTTTTATCGAAAGCGGCACCGTCCCCCAACTTTGTCGAACTTTGGAAACTTTCCGTTCCGATTCGGACGTAATCGCCAACGTTTCGCGAACTTTAAGGTAAACAATAAAATCGATTATTAATCGATTCTTTTTTTTTTTTTTTAATCGATTTGTCGTTTCAGCATAATTTCGACGAACGAGCGGTGCTGCGACTCGATCGTGGAATACAAGAACGTGTACAGGGTGTTTGTGGATTCGTTTCGGAAATATCCCGGCAACGAGGAGATTATAGTAAGGTTGACGTACACTTTGGGAAATATCGTTTCGAAAATCGATAATAGTCGAGTGCAGGTTGGTGTGAGGGGAAACGGCAAATTGTTGAAATTGTTAATGTTTGGTTGTTTTTTGTAGTTTTTCCACGAGGAAAATTCGGTGGAAAGTTTGGTGGATTTGTGGCGAATTTATTTGGAGCGTACGTTGAAAAATTGTTGTTTGAAATTGGATTCGAACGTTGAGGTGCAGAGTAACAGCGAAGACGTTATGATTAAAGTAAGAGATTTTTAAAGTTTGGTTTGTAATTTTTTTTTTTTTTTTTGAAGAAATTTTCTTGAGTTTCAGATTATTAAAAAATAAAAAGTGTTTTTCAAAATATTTCGGCAAAATTTGCATTTGACGTTTCAAATTTTCGCTAAAAGTTTTCGGTCAAAACTTGAGATTTTTAACAACATTTTGGGATGAAATAATTTTTTTTTTTTTTTTTTTCGTTTTTTAATATTTTTTCATTCAAAATATAAGTTTTTTTCACATTTTTGATTCAAGATCAGAGTTTTTTTTCTTCCTTTTTTAATATTTTTCGCTCAAAATTATATTTTTTCAAAGATTTTTCAATCGAAATGTCAGTTTTTCAAGATATTTGAACAAAATCGCAACTTTTTTCGTTTGAAATTTCAATTTTATTCACATTTTTCTCTCAAAATCTACATTTTTTTAAAGATTTTTCACTCAAAATGCGAGATTTTTTCAACGTTTTGGGACGAAATTGCACTTTTTTTCATTTTTTAATATTTTTTGCTCAAAATTTCGATTTTTTTTTAAAGATTTTTCACTCAAAATGCGAGATTTTTTCAACGTTTTGGGACGAAATTGCACTTTTTTTCATTTTTTAATATTTTTTGCTCAAAATTTCGATTTTTTTTTAAAGATTTTTCACTCAAAATGCCAGACTTTTTCAACTTTTATTTCCTTATCGCTTTTTTAATCTTAATTTCCTCATTTCCAAAATTTTTCTCCCCCACCTAAAACAAAAAAATCATACACTACCCCCTTCTGCATTTATTTTCTTTTTTTTTTCTTCTTTTTTTTTTGTAAATTATAACGGTTATTGCGAACATTTCTTTTTCTTCTTTTTTTTGTAGATTATAACTGTTATTGCTCACATTTCTTCTTCTTTTTCTTCTTTTTTTTTTTTGTAGATTATAAGGGTGATTGCGAACATTTCTTCTTTTTCTTCTTTTTTTTTTTGGTAGATTATAACTTATTGCGAACATTTCTTTTTCTTCTTTTTTTTTTATAGATTATAAGGGTGATTGCGAACATTTCTTCTTCTTTTTCTTCTTTTTTTTTTGTAGATTATAACTTATTGCGAACATTTCTTTTTCTTCTTTTTTTTTTTATAGATTATAAGGGTGATTGCGAACATTTCTTCTTCTTTTTCTTCTTTTTTTTTTTGGTAGATTATAACTTATTGCGAACATTTCTTTTTCTTCTTTTTTTTTTATAGATTATAAGGGTGATTGCGAACATTTCTTCTTCTTTTTCTTCTTTTTTTTTTTTGTAGATTATAAGGGTGATTGCGAACATTTCTTTTTTTTCTTCTTTTTTTTTATAGATTATAAGGGTGATTGCGAACATTTCTTCTTTTTCTTCTTTTTTTTTTGGTAGATTATAACTTATTGCGAACATTTCTTTTTCTTCTTTTTTTTTTATAGATTATAAGGGTGATTGCGAACATTTCTTCTTCTTTTTCTTCTTTTTTTTTTTTGTAGATTATAAGGGTGATTGCGAACATTTCTTTTTTTTCTTCTTTTTTTTTATAGATTATAAGGGTGATTGCGAACATTTCTTCTTTTTCTTCTTTTTTTTTTGGTAGATTATAACTTATTGCGAACATTTCTTTTTCTTCTTTTTTTTTATAGATTATAAGGGTGATTGCGAACATTTCTTCTTTTTCTTCTTTTTTTTTTGTAAATTATAACTTATTGCGAACATTTCTTTTTCTTCTTTTTTTTTTGTAGATTATAAGGGTGATCGCGAACATGGTGATCAACCCCGATATCGGGAAACGAATGAACGAAAAGTACGGCGACGAATTAATCGAGGAAATTCTAAAAGTGTTGATCAGCAACCCCTTTAAAAAAAACGAAGATCTCGTCTTGTCGATATTGACGACGTTGAATAATTTATCGTATTATTGCACGAGCGAATCCGAGACGGACGTTTTTCACGTCAAACAAGTCGATATCGTCGAAGGTAAAATTTTTTTTGCGCCACACTGTATATAATAAAAAATCGAAATTCGTCTTCTTTTTTTTTTATTTTCAGCCACGACCGAATACGCCAAATCGAACAACAAAGAATGCGTTACGGAGACGATGAGGATTTTGGGGAATTTGTCCAGATCGAAAATAACGAGAAATTTTATAGCGGAGAGCGACGTTTTCGAAATACTCGTCGATTTATTGGACAGAGGTGAAAAATCGTTCAAGTTTTTTCTAATTCTAACCTAACATAACCTCTATATAATTTTTTTTTCACTGCTACCAACCTAACACTATATATTCAATAGTACCAACTTAACACTATATATTACGTACTGCCAACTTAACACTATATATTCTATATTACCAACCTAACGCTATAAAATATAATTTAAATATTATATTTTTATTAAAATGAGAGAATATTTTTCTGCGTTTCTATATTTTGGGTTCGATTTTTAACCCTCGTATTTTGTAAATGAATAAGATTTTTTTTATTTTCCAAATTTTTGGTCAAATTCTCGATTTTTTATCGGTTAAAATATCTATTTTTTTTTTAGACTTTTCGCAACAATTTTTTGTTTTTGTTAATTTTCTGGCGAAATGCCTATTTTTTTCATTTGAAATGTTAATTTCTTCAAATTTTTTGGTAAAATCTAAAAAAATTTCATATTTTTCGGTTAAAATCTCTATTTTTTTAAAACTTTTTAGAACAAAATGTGTTTTTTTTTATAATTTTCTGGCTAAATTCCAATTTTTTCAGATTTTTCAGTTAAAATTCGATATTTTTTATTTTTCAGGCAAAATCTCAATTTTTTTACATTTTTCAGTCAAATTCTCGATTTTTCTCATGTTTTTCGCTTAAAATATCAATTTTTTTAGACTTTTCATAACAAAATGTGAGTTTTTTTTTTAATTTCCTGGGGAAATGCCGATTTTTTTTTCATTTGAAATCTCAATTTCTTCAAATTTTTTGGTTTAAATCTCAGTTTTTTTCGGTTAAAACTCTGATTTTTTTTATTTTCCAGAACAAAATTTTCTGGATAAACCACAACTTTTTCGTTTAAAATCTCAATTCCTTCAAAACACGATTTTTCTCAACTTTTGTATATTTTTCGGTCAAAATCCTCTCCTTTTTCTCAATTTTCCTAAATATTTCGATTACAAATTAAATTGTATTTACAAACATTTCACTTTAATAAAATCAACACAATTTCCCAAAAACTAACATAACCTAAAATATTCTTCTTTTTCCCCACTACCACCAACCGACAAATAACACCAACCCAACAAACAAAACATCGCAACGTACACAACCAGTATTACACATACATTTAGGCAACCAGTATAACACCATTCTCGAAAATACTTAATTTTGATTTTTTTTCTTGCAGGGGAGCAGACTCTTTTGAAAACGACCGTAGGGGTTTTCGTGAATTTGATGTCCGACGACCGGTCGAGGGTTTTATTCAAAAATAACGGCGGCGTATGTAAATTGGTGAAAATGTTGAGCGAAGAATGCGACCACGATTGGTCTTTGGCGAATTTGGTTTGCCAAGTTTTGTGGAATTATTGCATCGATACGAACGATTTGCACGATTTATTTTCCGATACGGAAATCCATAAATTGTTGGTCGTATTGGCGGATTATTTGGGTGAGAAAATTAATTTTTAAAATTCGATAAATTTGGGATTTTCGTAAAAATTCATTTCGCCGTTGTGATTTAATTAAATCGTAATTTTTAAGTTTTAATGTTCAAATTAAACAAAATTGTGACTTTAAAGTGCAATTTTTAATTAAATTTGTATAAATAAAGATAAAATTTCATTAAACCGTGTCCAACATTGAAATGTAATATATTTTATAGTTTAAAGTCAAATTTATACAATTTTGTGATTTTAGAGACCAAATTTCATGAAATTTGTTTAAATAAAGTTCAAATTTATCAAAATTCTTAGTTAAATTTTCTAATTTAAACAAAATTTGAGTGAAAAATTCAAATTTAACAAATTTTTGAAGGGAAAAGACCAAATGAAATAAAATTGTGATTTTAAAGGGCAATTTTCATTAAATTTGTATAAATAAAGTTAAAATTTCATTAAATTTTCAGTTTAAAGTCAAATTTATACAAAATTGTGATTTTAAAGGCCAAATTTCATGAAATTTGTTTAAATAAAGTCCAAATTTATCAAAATTCTTAGTTAAATTTTCTAATTTAAACAAAATTTGAGTGGCAAATGCAAATTTAACAACTTTTTGAATATAAAAGACCAAATGAAATAAAATTGTAACTTTAAACATGAAATTTGTACATTTAAAACTATGAATTCAACAAATTTTTGAATGGAAAAGACCAAATGAAATACAAAAGATCAAATTTGTATATTTAAAAATTCAAATTTAACAACTTTTTGAATATAAAAGACCAAATAAAATACAATTCCGACTCTAAACAATAAAATTGTGACTTTAAACTTGAAATTTGTATATTTAAAAATTCAAATTTAACAACTTTTTGAATATAAAAGACCAAATAAAATACAATTCCGACTCTAAACAATAAAATTGTGACTTTAAACTTGAAATTTGTATATTTAAAAATTCAAATTTAACAACTTTTTGAATATAAAAGACCAAATGAAATAAAATTGTGACTTTAAACTTGAAATTTGTATATTTAAAACTTTGAATTTAACAAATTTTTGAATGGAAAAGACCAAATGAAATACAAAAGATCAAATTTGTATATTTAAAAATTCAAATTTAACAACTTTTTGAATATAAAAGACCAAATGAAATACAATTCCGACTCTAAACAATAAAATTGTGACTTTAAACTTGAAATTTGTATATTTAAAAATTCAAATTTAACAAATTTTTGAATATAAAAGACCAAATAAAATACAATTCCGACTCTAAACAATAAAATTGTGACTTTAAACACGAAACTGGTACATTTAAACTTTCAAATTTAACACACATTTCAATTGAAACTTCCTTATTAATTCTATTTTTCCAATTTTCCCCTACAGACGAAGAGAAATTGTTCGGCATCGAAGACCACATGGAGGACATGGAAGTTTACGTAACCCAAGAGTATTTAGTATGGGAGGAATTCGCCAACGTGGCCACAAATTTACTGGAAAAAATCGAATACTATTTGGACACATTCGACCAACTCAACGCCGAAGACAAATCTCAGGAAACTGAAAACAAAAAAACCAAAGATTCAAGCACAAATATTACATTTTCGACGTGGTAAATTAAAAATCGATTCATTGATATTTATTAACGGGTTTGTTACGTTTCGTTTTTGTTATTAGAAGAAACAAATATTTATATTATATAATATATACAAGAGGTAAAAAACGAAAAAATAAAATGTATACAGTTTACCTTCGAATTAATTTAAGAAAAATCGTCGGGCATCATTTCCAATATTTTCTGTATTCTCTCTAATATTATAACGTTATTGCATATACAATTGTCGGCGTTGTACGGGGGCAAAATCACTAAATAATCCTCGATTTTCAAATAATCTCCGCTCTCTTTCGCCTCGATCATCATGTGTTTCAACCATTTTTTCACGGTACGTTTTCTCTGTCCGGTCTCGGGCTCCGAAACCGGCGTCCCCTCCAAATAATTCCGTTTAATTTCCTCCGAAATCACTTCTAAAGACCGAATTGCGTGATACAAAATCAAAACTGTATCGTATTCGTTTTCGTTAATCCAATTTGTGTGCAAAATGACGGTTTTGAAGATCGGATCTACGACGTAAATTACGCCGGAATGTTCGCGTTTGTCAGTCGTAGTGATTTTTACCGTTTTTCCCAAGAGGTTTTTCATGTAAACGGGGCCGTTTTTGAAAATTTTATCTTCGCTGTCGGTCATTTTGGAAGAAAGTTGGGTTAGGTCGAAGATGTGTCAAAATGTTGAGAAAGTGCGTTTTGGAGTTGGGAGCTCGTCGTCCTTTTCTAATAGCGCGCGGAAGAAAAGGACAACACGAATATTTATTGAACAAAAAGTAAGCGCGTTTCGGAGTTGTTTGTCATTTAATATCCTTTTCTAATAGCGCGAAAGAAAAAGACAACGAATATTTATTAAACAATAGTAAGTGCGTTTCGGTTTCTTTCATTTTGAAAAAAGTTGGGTTAGGTCGAAGAAGTGTCAAAAAAGTGCGTTTTGGAATTGGTAGCTTGTTATCCTTTTCTAATAGCGCGCGGAAGAAAAGGACGACACGAATATTTGTGGAACGAATAGTAAGTGCGTTTCGGAGTTGTTTGTCATTTAATATCCTTTTCTAATAGCGCGGAAGAAAAGGACAACACGAATATTTACGAACAAAAAATCAATGCGTTTCGGATTTGGACATTTATTATCCTTTTCTAAGCGAACGGAAGAAAAAGACGACGAATATTCGTCTTTAAATAATATTTTTTTATTTGCTGCTACGTATTAGATGAGATTTGGGTGGTTTACAGACAAGTTAAGATATCAAAAAACAATGGGTCCGTTAATATTTAAGAGTTTAGAATCCGTACTGAACGTGTTAGAAAAACCGGAGGTAAATAAAAAAAACACTTTTTTTAATTAAATTTATTAAATGTACGCAAATTTTAGCATAAAGCGAATACCGGGATACAAGAACTATTGAAAATTTTCAAAGCGACCAAAGAAAAAGCGGATAAAATTGTCGCCGGCGACAAACTAAAACATCCCCTGATTATTTTGGAAGGTTTGGACGGCTCAGGTAAAAATATGTTTATTTAACGATTTCTCTAAGTGCACTAACGTTTTTTTTAAGGCAAATCGACAATGGCGAAACTATTGGCGAAAAAAATTAACGGCGTTCAATGGCAAACTCCACCTCAAAGCATTTCCCATCTGAGATCGACGCTCGACGACGATAAACAACTGAGAACGGCTTTTTACTCTCTTGGAAACTATTTAGCAGCTTTGGAAACCCAAATTATGCTCCGCGGGGCCCCCGTCGTCATGGACAGGTAACGTAAAAAGTTTATTTATATTAAAATTCTACAACAAAAAATTTAACTTCTTCTTCTGTTTTCGTGGCCTCAGTCACCGGGACTATTCGACCCGGGTGAAATAAATAGAAAATTTAAGATATAGTGTTGGCAACCCTTTATACACTAAAAGCATACCACGATTATTTTTATTACACAACAACGTTATTTATATATCTAAATTTGTGGGAATTATTATATTATCGCGATGTTATACGCTTTTATACGTACGATGATAAATAATTATTTAATATTTTTATTATTCGTCGCGTATTTTTTTAAATTTGAGTAAACAATTTCGTGAAAATGTAGACCTTTATACACTAAAAGCGTTGTTATGGTGGTTGCATAACACGGTTATTTTTATTACACAACAACGTTATTTATATATCTAAATTTGTGGGAATTATTATATTATCGCGATGTTATACGCTTTTATACGTACGATGGTAAATAAATATGTGATATTTTTATCATTCATCGTGCATTTTTTTTTTAGATTTTAAGACTAATATATTTTGACTTCTACTTTTTTTTTTTCCGTGGCCTCTGTCGCCGGGACTATTCGACCCGCTTCGAATATATAACTTCGTTTTCGGCCTTTAGATACTCTCCGGATTTTACTACGAATATAAATTGTTACATATACACATTTTGCGAAAGAAAAACTACGAATTTTGTTACGTACACGCACTTTGCAAACGAAAAACCACGAATTTTGCGAGAATTGCAGCGGCAGTGCCGTTGCGTAAAAGGCCACGTTTTGACGTTTTACAATTTTTTGAGGTTATATACGTGTCAGTTTGTATTTATAGAAATTTTAATTATGCACGGCCGAATAAAAGTTCGCTCTTCGGACGAACAAAAAGCCCTGAAGCGAAAAGAACAAGAAAAAAAATTGGCGGCGTACCGCAGCGGAATGGATAAAATCCTATCGAACCGCCGCCAAGACAGTTACGACCCGGAAAATTTACAATTGAGCGCTTTAATATTAACAAGCAACCCCGACGTTTACACCCTGTGGAATTACAGAAAAGAAGCGATACTAATAGAAATAAAAAGCAGTGTTACAGAGGAGGAAAAAGTGGCCGATTTTTTGGAAAACGAGTTGAAATTAACGGAGCGCTGCTTGCAAGAAAATCCGAAATCCTACGGGGCTTGGCACCACCGTTTTTGGAGTTTGGGGCGCCACCCCCGCCCCGATTGGCCCCGCGAATTCACCCTCTGCACCAAATATCTCGCCCTCGACGACAGAAACTTCCACTGTTGGGACTATCGCCGATTATTGGTGGACAAAATCGGGGCGAGTTTGGGGCGAGAAATCGATTTCTCCACCGAGAGACTGAACGTTAATTTTTCCAATTATTCGTCGTGGCACTACCGGAGCACGTTGCGCCGTTTGGACGAAAATTGCGCCGAAATCGAGGTGGATTTGGTGAAAAATGCCGTGTTTACGGATCCGGGGGATTCGAGCGCTTGGTTTTATTTGAAATGGGTGCTGAGCAGCCCCCTGGTTAAGGGTGAAACGCTGAAGGGGTTGTGGGATTGTTTGGGGCAATTGGGGGCGTTGGAGCCGGATTGTAAGTGGGTGGTTTTGGGGAAATGTTGGCTCGTGGGGTGTTTGGGGATTGGTGAAGATGAGAGGGTGGATTTTTGTAAAAAACTTGCCGTGTTGGATCCGTTGAGGAAGAAACGGTACGAAGAGTGTGTAACAAGTGGTTTAAATAAAATTTAACATACAATTTAGGCATTTTAGTATTTAATTACCGGTTTTAAGTGAGTTGTTTAAAAGTACATTCCGAAGATTATTTTTAATAAAATATATAAAAGTATTTTTGTGTGTTAGGTTCGATTTTGTGAATAAATTTAATTTTTTCCAAAGTTTTTGGTCGCAATCTCGATTTTTCTTGATTTTTTTCGGTTAAAATATCAATTTTTTTTAAATACTTTTCATAACAAAATTTGAGGTTTTTTCAAAATTTTCTGGCGAAATCCCAATTTTTTCATTACGTCAATTTCCTCAAATTTTTCGGTTAAAATTGGACTTTTTTTATTTTTCACAACATTTTTTCTCAAAATCTCAATTATTTTTACATTTTTCAGTTAATTTTGTCGATTCTCCTCATGTTTTTCGATTAAAATATCAATTTTTTTAGACTTCTCGGAACAAAATTTGAGTTTTTATTTTTATTTTCTGATGAAATCCCTATTTTTTTCATTTGAAATGTCAATTTCTTGGTCAAAATCTACAATTTTTCGGTTAAAATCTCAATTTTTTTTTTATTTTTCATAGCATTATTTGTCAAAATTTCAATTTTTACATTTTTCAGTCAAATTCTTGATTCTTCTCATTTTTTTCGGTTAAAATATCAATTTTTTTTAGATTTTTTCAATCAAAATTTGAATTTTTGCCATAATTTTTTGTCAAAATCTAAATTTTTTTTACATTTTTCAAATTCTTAAAAAATTAAATTTTAAAATCTCAATTTTTTTAGACTTTTCGGAACAAAATTTGAGTTTTTTTATAATTTTCTGGCGAAATCTCAATTTTTTTCATTTAAAATATCATTTTTTGGTCAAAATTCCAATTTTTTTTAGATTTTTCAATCAAAATTTGAATTTTTTTTTATAATTTTCTAGCGAAATCACAACTTTTTTTTCTTTTGAAATGTCATATTCTAAAATTTTTCGGTTAAAATCTCAATTTTTTTTTACATTTTTTTGCTCAAATTCTCGACTCTTCTCGTTTTTTTCGGTTAAAATATCAATTTTTTTTAATACTTTTCATATAACAAAATGTGAGTTTTTTCAAAATTTTCTGGAGAAACCACAACTCTTTCTTTAACATCTCAATTCCTTCAAGAGTCGATTTTTCTCAATTTTTGTATATTTTTCAGTCAAAATCCTCTCATTTTTCTTCATTTTCCTAAATTTTTCGGTAACAAATTAAATTGTATTTACAAACATTCCACTTTAATTAAATCAACACAATTTCCCAAACACTAACATAACCTAAAATATTCTTCTTCTTTTTCCCACTACCACCAACCGACAAATAACACCAACCGAACAAACAAAAAATCGCAACGTACACAACTAGACAACCAGTATTACACCTACATTTGGGCAACCAGTAAAACACACTAATAAAAATAATTTCCAACATTTTTAGGTACTGGCATTCTACCGCGGCTTTTTCATTAGCTCAAGCGGTCCACGACAGTCCGGAGGAGTTCCAAGTGCCCCCGAAAGGAGACGAAATTTACGAATGGCCCCAAGATTTATTCAAACCCGATATCGTTATGCTTTTGGACGTCAAAGAACACATAAGAATGCAAAGAATTTCCAATAGAACGGAATTTACCGCACAAGAATTGTTATTAAAGACCGACACGGAGTTTAGGGAAAAGTAAGTAACGGAAAAAATATAAATTGCCGTATTTTTAACTATTATTTAATTTAATTAATTAATTAAAAGTAGACCGTTACGAAGAAAAAAATGTAATGGATTTTTTTGTTTTAGCGTTATTTTGGCGTATAAAAATATGTTTAATCCTGGTGTTAAATTAGTCGACGGAAATTTGTATCCCAGACAAGGATTGAAGTTGATTTTAACGGAAGTAGAACCTTTAATATAAATATTAAAAATTTTTCCCTACGTTTAAGAAAATTTATAAAAATGTAGGCGACCATTTATACACTAAAAGTGTTAATATGGTTGCATACCACGATTATTGTTATTATTTCACGACAACGTTATTTGGTAAACTTCTGTGCATTTTTATATAATTCCAATGTTATATACTATTATAAGTACGATGATAAATAAATATTTTAATAATTTTATCATCCATCATGTATTTTAGACTAAATAAATTCTTGCAAATGTAGACAACCAATTATACACTAAAAGCGTTAATTGGGTTGCATACTTTGTTTCTTTTTTTTCGCAATAACGTTAGACAACCCACATTACACGAAATTTTTTTTTGGAAAATCATTATCGCTTAAACGATACAATAAATATTTATTGATTACCATTGAAATTCTTATCGGTATCGAATAACGAAAAATATTGTTGTGTTCGCGTTATATTTCTTTATTTCGCGAAAATCACGAAAAAAAAAATGTAATAATCATGAACTATGGAAAAAGGTCGAATTAAATTTCTTTAGTCGTTAAACGTTTATCGAAAATAGAACACGATGAAGCGAATAATTTTCTTGGTTGCTGTAATTTATTTCCGAAACTGTTTTTGTTCTTATTTAAAACCTTGCGACGATACGAAAATTCCGGAAAAAACTGGTACGTTATTATTATTATTATTATTATTATTTTTCTTCTTATTTTCGTTTTTGCGGTTGCAGTTGGGGAAAAATTAAAAATTGGTCCTTCGATCTTTTATCCGGATTTGGAGAGCGTGATCGATTTTTTGCGGCGTCGCGGGGTACGTTTTTATTTAGTTTTTCGATTTAAAATCGATTCTGTCATTTTTTTTTTTAGAATAGGAACGTGCCCTCGATTCGGGAACTTTTGGAGTATTTTGACGAGGCCACGGAAAAGAAGAAGAAGTTTGAGGTTAGCGGGGGGAAAATTGCGTTTCCTTTGTTGGTGTTGGAGGGTTTGTCCGGAACGGGTAAAATTTATTTATATAATTTATTAAATAAAAACAAAAAATTGCTTATATAATTTGGAAGTGATTGTGGTAAAATTGTAAATTAAATTTAATAACGTGGCGTCTAATGTTTTTTTTTTTTCTTGTTGCTAACTTCTCGGTGCTACCAACTTAAAATTATATAAGCAATTTTTTTTGTATGGAAATTTTTAACATTTTTGAAAATGATGCATGTTTTTAATTTTAAAATCGAAATTTTATAAAAAATCGCATTTTTTTTATTGAAATTTCTTAAAATTTTGGCAATAAAATCGATTTTAAAGTTGTTTTTAATTTTATAATCGAAATTACTAAAAAATCGCATTTTTTTTTATTTGAAATTTCATAAAAAATCGCATTTTTTTTATCGAAATTTAATCAAATTTTGGTACTAAAATCGATTTTAAAGTTGTTTTTAATTTTATAATCGAAATTTTTTAATATTTTTGAAAATAGATTTTTTTTATGAAGTTTTGTTTTTAAAATTCTAAAAAATCTGCTTTATTTTCAAATTTTTAAGAAATTTCGAATAAAAAAACGCGATTTTTTTATGAAATTTATATTTTAAAATTAAAAAAATGTTTCATTTTCAATAATATTAAAAAATTTCGAGAAAAAATAGCGATTTTTTATGAATCTCGATTTTAAAATAAAAAAGATATCTATTTTCAAAAATTTAAGAAATTTCGCGAAAAAATCGCCATTTTTTATGAAATTTCGTTTTTAAAATTGAAAAAATCTGTTTTATTTTCAAAATTTGATGAAATTTCGATTAAAAAATCGCATTTTTTTATCGAAATTTCATCAAATTTTCGATTTTAAAGTTGTTTTTAATTTTACAATCGAAATTCCATAAAAAAAAATCACCATATTTTATCGAAATTTCCTAAAAATTTGTGAACAAAAACGGTTTTAATTTCAAAATCGAAATTTCCCAAAAAAAAAAACAAAAGAAACTAACAGCACCAATTTCTAAATTAAATCCAACAACATAACCTCCAACATTTTTCTTCTTCTTCCCAACTTCACACTGCTACCAACCTAAAATCATAAAACATTACTAAACACAAAATTAGGCAACCAGTATAACACACTAACGTAGGCAACCAGTATAACACACTAACGTAGGCAACCAGTTTAACACGCTAAACCGAATATTCCTTTTTATTTGCAGGAAAGACGACAGTGGCGGGGATTTTGGTGCAAAAATTAAACGCCACCCGGTACCACAGCCCCCCCATTACCATACAAAACCTAAAGCTACGAGAATCCATACGGGGCGATTTTCTTTTAAACAACGCTTACCATTATTTGTGCAATTACATATCTTCGTTCGAAGTAACGCAATTACTATCGAAAACCCCCGTAATTATGGACAGGTACGCCGCTGGAATTTCCTATATTTAAACAAATAATTAATAAAATATGGTTTTAGATTTTGGGCGTCTACATTGGCGTACAGCGTTTCTTACGCCGTTAATAATTATCCAGAGAAGTACGTTTTTCCCGCTAAAGGGGATGAAATGTACAATTGGCCCCCCGATTTGGTGCGCCCCGACGTAATTTTGTTCTTGGACGTAGTCGAGGGGGTGAGAAAAGGGAGAATTTCGTGGAGAAACCGAGGGAAAAATTCCACCCGTCCGGAAAGTTTGGAGAAATTTATGGAGAATTGCGACGAATTTAGGCTGAAGTGGGTGGTTCGAAACGTCGTAATTTCAATTTTTAATTTTGTTTTTTTATTTTTAGTTTGATTCGAGTTTACAAAAACATCGAAAATCCGAGCGTCGAAATTATAAACGCCACCGCCAGCATTCCGAACGAATTGGACCAAATTTACGCGAAAATCCAACATTTGTTTCCTAATTTGATTTTAAATTGAAACGTAATAAAGAAATTGGCTCGATTTTGTTTTTTTTTTAATTCCCGTTCTACTTGTAAATAATAATAAAAACGCGTGGCGGCGAACGTGTTAAATTTACGTTTAAAATTGTTGCGTGGCGCCATCTATGAAAAAAGTTTGGAACCGTAAGTGTGACGAATAGTTCGTAGATGGCGCTGGAGACGCGGTCCGCCATTTTCGGTCCGAAAATACTTGTGGCGCCATCTGTGGGAAAATTTTGGAAACTTCGCGTGCGGTACATTTCTAATAGATGGCGCCAGCGTCGAATAAAATCGATTTTTTTTAAATCGCAAAAATTTTGGACTAAATTTTTCGACATTTTGTATCGGGAGAGCAGAAACGCGAGGAGGTAATTCCCGCCTTTTTTCAAATAAAATTTTTAATTCAAATACAAAATTTTTTCTAATGTTACATTTCTGAGGTTAATTTTAAAATAAAAAACAAGTTAGAACCCAACTTTTTTATTGAACTTTTAAATTACAATAAACATTATTTATAATAAGTAACGTAAAATAATATATATATTAAATGGTATCGGAGGAGGAAGAAGTGCCGCAAGGTTCGGAACAGAAACTGCTATCACCTGCAAAAAAAAAAAAGAATTGAAAAGTTTTGCTTAAAATCGGTAAAAAAACATAATTTTCTTTTATTTTTAGCGATTTTAGATTCGAAAAACTATTAAATTTTTAGTGTAAAATACTTGTAGCGCCATCTATGAAAAAAGTTTAGAACTTCACGTGTGAAAAACGGTTCGTAGATGGCGCTGGCGACGCGGTCCGCCATTTTCGATCCAAAAAACAATTCGTTGCGACATCTTTACGGAAATTTTGGAAGCTTCACACGTGGCACTTTTCTAATAGATGGCGCTTGCGTCGAATAAAATCTTTATTTTGTTTCGGAATCGATATTGTAAATATTTTTATTGTAAAATCGAAATTTCGTAAACAATGCGATTTATTAATGAAATTTCTTAAAATTTTGAAAATAAAACGCCAAAATTTATATTTTAAAATAAAAAAAAATTATTAAAAAGATGGTGTTATTTTCAAAATTTTAAGAAATATTTATTAAAAATCGCGATTTTTTATGAAATTTATATTTTAAAATTAAAAAAAATAAAAATAAAAAGATCGGTGTTATTTTCAAAATTTTCAAAAATTTCGATAAAAAAAGCGATTTTTTATGAAATTTCGATTTTAAAATAAAAAAAAAAAAATCGGTGTTATTTTCAAAATTTTAAGAAATTTCGATTTTTTATGAAATTTCGATTTTAAAATTAAAAAAATCGATTTTACTTTCAAAATTTTAAGAAATTTCGATTGAAAAATCGCGACTTTTTATGAAATTTATATTTTAAAATTAAAAAAATAATTAAAAACATCGATGTTATTTTCAAAATTTTAAGAAATTTCGATTAAAAATCGCGATTTTTTATTTATTAATTAAAAACAACTTTAAAATCGATATTATTCACAAGAATTTTAAGAAATTTCATTAAAAAACGCGGTTTTTTTACGAAATTTCAATTTTACAATAAAAATATTTACAATATCGATTCCGAAACAAACTAATTTAAAAACATTGATTTTATTCGACGCAAGCGCCATCTATTAGAAATGTGACATGTGAAAGTTCCAAAATTTCCGTAAAGATGTCGCAACGAATTGCGTTTTGGATCGAAAATGGCGGACCGCGTCGCCAGCGCCATCTACGAACCGTTTCTCACACGTGAAAGTTCTAAACTTTTTTCATAGATGGCGCTACAAGTATTTTACACTAAAAATTTAATAGTTTTTCGAATCTAAAATCACTAAAAATAAATTAAAATTAAAAGAAAATAACGTTTTTTTTTAGCAAACCAATTATTTTTTTTTAATTTTGAAAATGAAACATCTTTTTAAATTTAAAATCGAAATTTCATAAAAAAAAATATCTATTTCCAATAATATTAAAAAATTTCGATTTTTTATGAAATTTCGATTTTAATGAAAAAGATCGGTTTATTTTCACAATTTTATGAAATTTCGATTATAAAATTAAAAACAACATTAAAATCGGTTTCGTTCCCAAATTTTTATGAAATTTCGATAAAAAATGCGATTTAAATTTCAATTTTAAAATAAAAAAAAATTTAAAAAAATCGGTGTTGTTTTCAAAATTTTAAGAAATTTCAATTAAAAACGCGATTTTTTATGAAATTTGTATTTTAAATTAAAAAAATAAGAATTTTTTTTTATTAAAAATCGTATTTTTTTATCGAAATTTCATAAAATTTTGGTAATAAAATCGATTTTAAAGTTGTTTTCAATTTTATAATCGAAATTTCATAAAAAATCGCGATTTTTTATCGAAACATCTTAAAATTTTGAAAATAAAAGTCCATTATTTATGAAATTTATATATAATAAAATTAAAAAAAATTTTTTATTAAAAATCGCGATTTTTTTATGAAACAACGATTTCAAAAAATTAAAAAACGACTTTAAAATCGATTTTATTACCAAAATTTTATGAAATTTCGATAAAAAAATGCGATTTTTTCGAAATACAAATCGATTTTTTAAATAACTTTTAAAGGAAAATCGATTTTAAACAAAATAATGTTTGAATCGAAGTCCAAATTGCAAAAAACGTTATTTCAAAATCAAAATTTCATCAAATTTCGAAAGCAAAATCGAAGAAAAAAGAAGAAGAAAAAAGAAGAAATAGAAGAAAAAAAACGTTATTTCAAAATCAAAATTTCATCAAATTTCGAAAGCAAAATCGAAGAAAAAAGAAGAAAAAAAAAGAAGAAATAGAAGATGAAGAAAAGAAGAAAAAGAAGAAAAAAAAAAGAAGAAATAGAAGATGAAGAAAAGAAGAAAAAGAAGAAAAAAAGCGTTATTTCAAAATCAAAATTTCATCAAATTTCGAAAGCAAAATCGAAGAAAAAAGAAGAAAAAAAGAAGAAATAGAAGAAAAAAAAAGAAGAAATAGAAGATGAAGAAAAGAAGAAAAAGAAGAAAAAAAGCGTTATTTCAAAATCAAAATTTCATCAAATTTCGAAAGCAAAATCGAAGAAAAAAGAAAAAAAAAAGAAGAAATAGAAGGGAAAAAAAAAGAAGAAATAGAAGAAAAAGAAGAAAAAAACGTTATTTCAAAATCAAAATTTCATCAAATTTCGAAAGCAAAATCGAAGAGAAAAGAAGAAAAAAAGAAGAAATAGAAGGGAAAAAAAAAGAAGAAATAGAAGAAAAAGAAGAAAAAAACGTTATTTCAAAATCAAAATTTCATCAAATTTCGAAAGCAAAATCGAAGAAAAAAAAAAAAAAAGAAGAAAAGAAGAAGAAAAAAAGAAGAAATAGAAGAAAAAGAAGAAAAAAAAACGTTATTTCAAAATCAAAATTTCATCAAATTTCGAAAGCAAAATCGAAGAAAAAAAAAAAAAAAAAGAAAAAGTAGAAAAAAGAAAGAAAAAAAAAACGTTATTTCAACATTACCTCAAGACAAGAAATCCACATTTTCCAACGAAAACCAAAACACTTAATGTTTATCGAACAAAAACACCGAAAAAAAACCCCCTCACTTGTCCAAATTAGCGACAATCTCGAACCACTGCCTCAAAGCGTCGCTCAACACCCCCGGCAACGAATTAACATCCCTCAAAATAATATAAAACGAAAACGGAAACTCGTCCATATAACTCCGAATCTCCCTCAATTTCCCCCCCTCGAACACCGGCATCCTAATGTCCAAAATCGAATTCTTATTCTCCGGATTGTCCAACACCACGAACACCACCAACACGTCGGCCAGCTTGGCCCGTCGCGCCGCCCCCCGCACCGCCCCCTCCCCCTCCGAAAACACCCCCCTCCCGTCCCCCACTATCACCAACAGCTTCGCGGTTGCCGTCGCCCCTCCACCTCCGAGCGTTTCCACGGCGAAATCCACCAGTTTCCCCACTTTAGTCTCTTTCTCCTCGAATTTGAACTTCCGGAGCAGCTTCGCCCCGCTCCTCTCGGTAAACGGTTCTTCCAGTTTGTGCACAACTTCGCACCGCTCCCCGAAGCTGAGCACGGACAGCTGCCCGCTCTCCAACAACGTCAAAGCTCTAGATATTAGAGCGACGCTTTCGAAAGCTAATTCCTTGGATCGATTATCGGCCATACTCGATGAATCGTCGATCGCCAATACGATTCGATACTCGCGTTTCGAGGGTTTCGTTCTGCGCGTCCAGATTTTATCCTTGCGGTACTCCGACGCCACGTACGGTATAACTTTGCGCATGTTTATCCGTTTTCCGGTTCTGTAATCGCCTTTTAGGCGCGCGGCTCGTGTCGGTTCGAGGACGAGCCGAAGCTGTTCGGATAGATCTCGGGCGAGTTCGGCGGTGAGCGAAGCTATCCGAAGCCAGGTTCGTTCGGCTTCGGAATCGTTCGGCGCGTCGGAAAAACGAGCGAGTTGTCGTTCGACTTCGAGACGGAGTTCGTTCGTTTCAGTCGGTGATAATCGGGTCGGTTCGGGTGTCGGAGGGGGGTGTAGGGTGTGGTGGGAGGTGCGGGCGTCGCGACGCGCCGTCTGAGTTTCTATTCGATCGCCGTCGATCGTCGTTACGTCATCCGAAGTTTCATCATGGAATTGGTTTTGCCGCAACTTTTTCTCTTTGGATTTCCCTTCGGTTTTATCGTCGTCGCGACGCTGGTTTTCGGTATCGTCCACTTCCGTCGCTTCGTCTTCTTCTTCTTCTAACAAAT
The DNA here is from genome assembly GCA_951812935.1 of Hermaeophaga mercurialis. NCBI lineage: Eukaryota > Metazoa > Arthropoda > Insecta > Coleoptera > Chrysomelidae > Hermaeophaga > Hermaeophaga mercurialis. Next base: position 22,921,657 of record OX638366.1, read on the forward strand.
CTTCTTCTTTTTCTTCTTCCTGGAGGCGCAATTCTTTCCCTTTCTTCTGATCGTCGATTTGTTCTTTCGTAGCAGCGTCTAAAATTTGCGTTCTACTTCTTTTTTTCGCTTCTTTAATGTGTTTATACATTTCCGCAGTTTCCTCTTTATCCCCGCTTTCTTCTTCCTCTTCTTCTTTTTCTTCTTTATTCGACTCGACCGTTTTTAATTTCTTCTTAACCGGTTCGTTGGCGTCGCCCAAACTCCTTTTCGAATCCGATTCGCCGGGCTTTTGCTTTCTCTTACGCTCGTCTTCTTCTTCTTTTTCTTCTTTTTCTTTGGTGGATTTCTTCGTTCCGCGGCCCGAATGTCCCGAACTGGCCTCTTCCATATTAGAATGGCCGACGCCCTCTCGGTCCGGTTCTTCTTCTTTTCGGCTAAATTCGTCCAGCGGTTCCGAAGATTTTTGCTGCGACTCCGAGTTGTCGGATCGAGTCTGGAAAAAAAAGAAGAAGAGAAAATTACTTCGTAAAAATGAAGAATTTATTAAACTTACTTTATCGGTAGTTTCAGCTTCGTCCGTTTCCATCGGTTCGATATTGTCTTGTCGACTTCGGGTTTGATCCGCACCGGATTCTTCTTCTTTTTCTTTATCGGTTTCTTCTTCGCCGCTATTTTCTTCTTCTATTATATCGTTGGTTTTATTTTCGCTCGCTAATTCTTCATCGTCTTTTTTACCTTCTTGATCTTCGTTGTTTTTATCTTTATCCGTTTTGTTGACGTCTTCGTCGTCGCTGCTGAAATCTCTTTCGTCGTCTTTTTCTTTACTTTCTTCTTCTTCTTCTTCTTGGTTGTTTTTATCTTCGGGTACTTGGTCCGTTTTCATGGTGTCGATATCGAAGGGATTTTCTTCTTCTTCGTTTTCTTGGTCTTTTTCATCGCCGTCGTCCAGTTGCATATCGTCCGGAAGATCCATGGGTTCCGGTTCCGGAAGATCCGGCCGATTTCCGTGGTGGGGGTCGATTTGATCGTCGTCGTATTCCGGTTCGTCCATTTCGTTGATTTCTTTCTTTTCTTTTTCTTTCGAACCGCTTTTCTCGTCTGTTTCTTTTTCTTCTTCGTTTTCTTTGGAAGTCCGATTTTCGTTGGCTCCCAGCTCGGCCTCGCCTTCTTCTTTTTCGCCTCCTTCGCCCCTCTCTTCTTTTTCTTCCGGGTTTTCTTCTTCTTCTCCAGTTTCTCGTTCGCCGAACGTTTCCTTGTTCGATTGTTCCGCCCCTTTTTCCGTTTCCCCCATTTGTTCCTCCGCGTCCGAATCCCCCGATTCTTCTTTTTCCTCGTTCTCTTCGTCTTCTTTCTTTTCTTTATCCTGCGTACCGAAAACGCGAACGATTAATACAACAATACAATTTCGTTTTCATCTTTTTTACCTGTAATTTCCCGTCGAAATCTTCGCTCATTTCGATGCCTTTTTCTTCTTCTTTGCATTCCGAGTCTTCTTCTTCTTTTTCTCGGTCTTCTCCGGCGGGGCGAGCGTCGTCCAATTGATCTTCAGATTCTATTTTGTCCGAAACGTCTTTTTGGCCTTCACCTTCGCCCAATCCCAGCCCGTCCGAAGGTCTTTTCATCCCCTCTTCGTCGAATTCCTCGGAGAATTCGGGGGGGACGCAAAATCCCTACGAAAAATAATCGATATAATAAAAAATAAATCGATTAAAATTAGTTTTCGGACCCACCTTTGTCGCCAAATCGATGAAAACGTTCAACAAAATCGAACAAGTTTTCGAATTCGCTCGGTAGCCGGCGACGGCTTGCGTCAAAAAGAATCGATACGCCAAAACGAATTGTTCCAAAATAATCGAAAACGACGCGGCAATCGATTTTCTATCGATCGATTCCAATAGAAACCCGACCGATTTTCCAATCGATTCCGCCAAACCGGTTCGGTCCAACTCTTTCAAATCGTCCGACAGATTATCGATTAAAATTTGTTGTAATTTTTGATTTGCAATCGATTTTTCGTCGCTGTTTCGTTTCAAGCGCTCGGCGACCGTTTCGATTCGATTAGTAATCGATTCCAAATCGATTTTCCCTTCGCGATCCGATATATTCGTTACGTCGGAGATATTTTTAACGTTAGTTTCTAATTCTTCTTCCAACCAGAGTAGATTTTCGTTACCGAATCGATTTCCGACCGTTCTTAGGTTACGTTTTATCTCGTTCAATCGATATTTTAATCGATTCGAATCGATTATCGGCACCAATCGACGGGGCGTTACGAAAACCGCGGGCATTTCCCCTTTGCGATTATTCAAATCGATACAAACTTGGTTAATCGATCGTTTAATCGATTCGATTAAATTCGCGGTTTCGATCCAAGAACCGTCGTTTTTGTACGCGATTTTGTCGTCGGGAAATTCCGATTCCAAAACGGGCGTTTCGACCGTTCCGCCGTCCTCAGGGCACGTACTTAAAATTATTTCGTATTGTTCCAACACTAAAATTACTTTCGTTAAAGTTTTCAAGATGGCGTCGACGTCCGTTAAACGTAGAAATTCTTCGGATTCGGTAAACGATTTTAAATGGTACTGGTAGTTCCTTAGAGCGTTGAAAGTCCTCGAGGCGTTAGCCAAGTCGGATTTTTGGTTTTGTATTAGAATCTAGAAAACAAAAAACAAAAACGGCGTTATTAGTAGTAGTTAAACGAGGCGGTTTCTAAACCGGAAGTGCGACCTCGAACACGTGACCTTGACCTCTAACAAGCGTCCTTGACCTCTAACAAGCGTCCTTGACCTCTAACAAGCGTCCTTGACCTCTAACAAGCGTCCTTGACCTCTAACAAGCGTCCTTGACCTCTAACAAGCGTCCTTGACCTCTAACAAGCGTCATAGACCTCTAATATGCGTCCTTGACCCCAAAAACATGCGTCCTTGACCTAGAACATGCTGCGTCCTCGACTTCTAACATGCGTCCTTGACATCTAACAAGCGTCATAGACCTCTAATATGCGTCCTTGACCTAGAACATGCTGCGTCCTTGTTGACCTCTAACAAGCGTCCTTGACATCTAACAAGCGTCATAGACCTCTAATATGCGTCCTTGACCCCAAAAACATGCGTCCTTGACTTATAACATGCGTCCTTGACCCCAAAAACATGCGTCCTTGACTTATAACATGCGTCCTTGACTTATAACATGCGTCCTTGACCTCTAACACGCGTCCTTGACCTCTAACAAGCGTCATAGACCTCTAATATGCGTCCTTGACCCCAAAAACATGCGTCCTTGACCTAGAACATGCTGCGTCCTCGACTTCTAACATGCGTCCTTGACATCTAACAAGCGTCATAGACCTCTAATATGCGTCCTTGACCTAGAACATGCTGCGTCCTTGACCACTATCAAGCGTCCTTGACCTCTAACAAGCGTCCTTGACTTCAAACATGCGTCCTTGACCTAGAACATGCTGCGTCCTTGACCACTATCAAGCGTCCTTGACCTCTAACACGCGTCCTTGACCTCTAACAAGCGTCATAGACCTCTAATATGCGTCCTTGACTTATAACATGCGTCCTTAACCTAGAACATGCTGCGTCCTTGACCTCTAACAAGCGTCCTTGACCTCTAATAGGCGTCCTTGACCCCCCAAACGCGCGACCTTGAACCCCCAAACACGTGACCTTGGCCTCGAACCAGTGACCTTGGATGTGCGTTCAAGGACAAGTTTCAAGGTCGCGCGTTCGGAGGTTCAAGGTCGCGCGTTCGGAGGTTCAAGGTCGCGCGTTTTAAGAGCGCCACGTGTGCTATGTTGCCACGTTTTCGAGGCGACGTTGCCCGTTCGAACTTCCGGCTCGTATTTTACTACCGTTATCGATAGAATTTTGATTTATTTGTTATACGGTGTACGTACCAATAAATGTTGTGCGAAACCTTTGCACCGTTCGATATTTCTTGGTCCGAGATCTTTCGACGGGTTTCTTAGAGCGTTTTCCAAAACGTCGAATCGCATCGAAGATTTCGTATAGTATTTTTCCGTATTTTTCCACATCTTCTCGATTTTAGTCTCTTCGTGGCGGTAATTTCGGTGCGCGAAATTCGCGATTAAATCGACCGGTTTTAAAGAAAATTCGAACGCGGGATCTTTCCTTTTCGATTCCAACAAACCGGTTTTGTAAGACAATCCGATTTCGGTTAAATGTTTAAATAAATCGGCCAAAGCTCTGTGTTTTCGTTGGAGGATGCTTTTCGCTTGGGATTTTTGTTTTTCTTTCGGCAACGAAGTATTCACCTAAAAAAAAAATTAAAAAAAAATCGAAAGAGTATTAGAAATAATCGTTAAAAAGCGAATTTTGTTATAATTTTCGCCAATTCGTTAAAAAAGAAGATCATTAAGAAAGAAGATCGTTAAAAAAGAAGATCTAACCTAACCTAACAATATTTTTTACTATTAATTCTTCTTCTTTTTTCTTACCTCTAATTTTCGCAAATGGCCGCCGGTCTCTATGACGTCGTTTAAAAAATTATACAAATCTTTTACGGCGTTTCCGTGAGCCGACTTCGAAATTATTTCTTCGAAAGCGTTTCTCGTCTTTCCGATACTTCGATGAATCGACGCGATTAATTCGTCCTTCGTATTTTCAATTTCCTGCAAAAAAAAAGAAAAATTTCGTAACCTAACCTCTTTCTTCTGTTCTAGTTTCCCAGTACTACCAACCCAACATTAAACAATGCGATATATACAACTAGGCAACCCGTACAACACATTAATGTAGACAACCAATTTAACACACTAATGTAGGCAACCAGTTTAACACATTAATGTATGCAACCTGTATTACACATAAACGTAGGCAACCTGTATTGCTCTTACCTCTACTGTTCTCATATCGATTAAATAATTCTTCTGTTCGGTTAATCCGTCCAAGTAATACGTATTTTCTTCTTCGTTTTCTTCTTCTTCTTTTTTCTTTTTATCCCAAATACCGATATCCGCTACTACTTCGCAATCGTTATTTGTGAGATACGGCAACACAGGGCGTTCCAAAATCTCCTGGTATTCCCTCATGAATTTGTGTAAGGTTTTATGGGATTTGTCCACCGTTTCTTTGATCGCCCAGTAGTTGACGTCCTTCCAACGGACGATTTTCACGTAGTCTTTCAGTTTTTTTTCTATAGGCGCTCTTAAATCCTGAAAATCGCATACAAAATAATCGAATAATCGTTATTTTTCAATCGATTCTTAAAAATCGTTCCAAAACGCTCAAAATAGAATGAAAAAGGTCCGAAATCGATTAAAAATTGTTCAAAATTGATTTGAAGACGGAAAATCGATTTAAAAAAAACGAGAATCGATTTAATGATAGAAAATCGATTCATAATGCTTAAAAATTGTTTTAAAAAGCGGTAAATCGATAAAAAAACGATAATCGATTAAAATCGATTGAGAAATGATCGATAATTGAAACAAAATGCTTAAAAATTGTTCCAGAATGCTCAAATTAGAATAAAAAGATACAAAATCGATTAAAAATTGCACAAAATTAACTTGAAGACGGAAAATCGATTTAAAAAACAACAAGAATCGATAAAAAAAAACGAGAATCGATTAAAATCGATTAAAAACCGATCCCCAATGCATAAAAATTGTTCTAAAAAGCGAAAAATCGATTAATAATCGATTATTTTTTAGCACGTACCTTAACTTTTTTGTCGACGATCTCGACAAACTGTTTAAAATAAACGTAAACGTTCCACAAAACGCAAACGAAATAGTCGATTTCTTCGGTCCGTCGCAAATTGACGGCGTGACAATGAAACACGTACAACAAATCGATTCTGCCGCGAAATTCGGCCAAATTCGATTTCGTGACGAACGTTTGAAGCGTTTCGATCAGCGTTTTCCTATCGAATTCCGATTCCTCTTCTTTTTCGCCCGACGATTCTTCTTCTTTTCCGCCGAATCCGTCTTCTTTCCTCTCGAATCGCTCTTCTTCTTCCTTTTCGCCCGTAGATTCTTCTTCATTTCCACCGAATCCGTGTGCTTTCCTCTCGAATCGCCGTTCTTTCCTCTCGAACCGCTCTTCTTCTTTTTCGCCCGTAGATTCTTCTTCTTTTCCACCGAATCCGTGTGCTTTCCTCTCGAATCGCCGTTCTTTCCTCTCGAACCGCTCTTCTTCTTTTTCGCCCGTAGATTCTTCTTCTTTTCCACCGAATCCGTGTTCTTTCCTCCCGAACCGCTGTTCTTTCCTCTCTTCTTCTCGTTCGGGGCGGCGGGCGAACTGCCTCATCACGTTGTAAATGTGCAGCCACCATTTTCGGGGCAGCGGCTCCCGGAGCCGTTGGTGCACCCGGTCCAGGGAGTTTTTCCACGCGGACAGTTCCGATTTTCGCCAACGGATAATTCGGTCGGTGAGGGGGCGACGGTGGGCGGCCAACGAGACGCCCGAATGGGCGACCTGCTCCCATTCGTGGCACTTGGAGAGCAACATTTCGAAACCGGTGAGAAATCTGGAGAGCGGGCTGGCCACCTCGAAGTCGTAGATGCGGCGGACGACGGCGACGATCTGGAGAAGAAGAAGAAGTAGAGAATTATTAAAAAGAAGAAGAGAATTATTAAAAAGAAGAAGATAGTTATTAAAAAAAAAGAAGAGAATTATTAAAAAGAAGAAGAGAATTATTAAAAAGAAGAAGATAATTATTAGAAAGAAGAAGATAATTATTAGAAAGAAGAAGATAATTATTAAAAAGAAGAAGAGGATTATTAGAAAGAAGAAGAGAATTATCAGAAAGAAGAAGAGAATTATTAAAAAGAAGAAGATAATTATTAGAAAGAAGAAGAGAATTATTAAAGGGGACGAAGAGAATTATTAAAAAGAAGAAGAGAATTATTAGAAAGAAGAAGAGAATTATCAGAAAGAAGAAGAGAATTATTAAAAAGAAGAAGAGAATTATTAAAAAGAAGAAGAGAATTATTAAAAAGAAGAAGAGAATTATCAGAAAGAAGAAGAGAATTATTAAAAAGAAGAAGAGGATTATTAGAAAGAAGAAGAGAATTATCAGAAAGAAGAAGAGAATTATCAGAAAGAAGAAGAGAATTATCAGAAAGAAGAAGAGAATTATTAAAGGGGACGAAGAAATCGGGGTGTGGCTTTGCACAAATTTTATTAAATGTCGACTTTTTGCACAAAATTTTATAAAAAACGAATTCAAAAACTGAAAAATTTAATGAAATTGCCACGTTTTGCACGAAATTTGATAAAATTTCGACTTTTTGCACATAATTTAAAGAAACATCGACTTTTGGAGAAAAATTTATAAAACCTCGACTTTTTGCACAACATTTTATAAAACATTGACTTTTTGCACGAAATTTGATAAAATCTCGACTTTTTGCGCGAAATTTAAAAAATCACGACTTTTTGCATGAATTTCATAAAATCTCTCGACATTTTGCACGAAATTTCATAAAATCTCGCCACTTTCTGCACGAAATTTCATAAAATCTCGAGACTTTTTGCACGAAATTTTATAAAATCTCGATCTTTAGGACGAAATTTTATAAAACCTCGACTTTTTGCACGAAATTTAATAAAACTTCCGACATTTTGCACGAGAAATTTGATAAAATATCGACTTTTTGCATAAAATTTAAAAAAATCTCGACTTTTTGCACATAATTTAAAAAAAGATCGACTTTTGGAGAAAAATTTATAAAACCTCGACTTTTTGTACATTTTATAAAACTTCGACTTTTTGCACGAAATTTCATAAAAATCTCGACACTTTTTGCACGAAGTTTAAGAAAAATCTCGGCACTTTTTGCACGAAATTTAAGAAAAATCTCGACCCTTTTTGCACGAAATTTCATAAAACTTCGACATTTTGCACGAAATTTAATAAAATCTCCACTATTTGCACAAAATTTGATAAAAATTCCGTCTTTTTGCACGAAATTTCATAAAACTTCGACTTTTTGCACGAAATTTATAAAATCTCGAAACTTTTGCACGAATTTTTTTATAAAATCTCGACCCTTTTTGCACGAAATTTAATAAAAACTTCGACTTACCGTTTTAAGGGTGGGCTGGTCCGGCCACTCCGCCAACAACTCCTCCGCCCTAATTTCCAACTCCCTCAACACCCCCAAACAATCCTTCGCCTCGTCGACGTCGCAACCCCCGTAAAAATCCGCCCCCCCCTTTCCGCCCCGCCCCTCCAAAACCGCCCTTTTGCCCGCCAACAAAACGCTCAACCCCCCCACGGCCCCCCCGTCCATTTCCCACGCCACCCCCTCCACCGTTCCGTTCAAAATCGCGGAAAAACTTTCGAATTTTCCGGCGAGAGCGGCCGGAAAGTCAGGGGCGACGTTTCGATTTTTTTCCGGCGGGTTCAACCATTCCGATTCGGTGAAATTTTTGAGGAGAATCGCGTGCAAATCGACGACGATTTCGAGGTCTTCGGGTCGAATCGGTGCGTCGATTTTCGCTTCGGGTTCGGGTTCGTGTTCGGTTTCCATCGGGTTCGTTCGGGTGTCGTCGTCCAAGTCCGAGAAATCGATCGAGTGGTAGTTCGGGAATAGTCGGAGTAAATCGTCGGCGATTCGGGTTTCTTCGGGTTTTTCGTCGCATTTCGTTCTAAAAAATAAATAAATGAATAAATAAATAAATAAATAAGGGGTTGTTTTATAATGTTTCGATTTTAATAAGTTTTCCGTTACTTTTTGAGTGTCTGTAAGAAATTTGGAATTTTATAAAACCTCGACATTTTGCACGAAATTTCATAAAACCTCGACATTTTGCATAAAATTTAATAAAACGTAAACTTTTTGCATATATTTGACTTTTTACATAAAATTTAATAAAACTTCGACTTTTTGCATAAAATTTAATAAAATTTCGACTTTTTGCATAAACTTTTATAAAGCCTCGACATTTTGCAGAAAATTTAATAAAATTTCGACTTTTGCACAAAATTTCATAAAAATCGAAATTCAAAAACTGACAAATTTAATAAAATTTCCACCTTTTGCACGAAATTTTTATCAAACCTCTACTTTTTGCATAAAATTTAATAAAAGTTCAACTTTTTGCACCAAATTGCATAAAATCTCGACATTTTGCACAATTTTTTATAAAATCTCGACGTTTTGCACACATTTTTATAAAATCTCCATTTCTTGCACGAAATTTTATAAAATCTTCACTTTTTGCACATTTAATAAAAATCGAATTCAAAAACTGAAAAATTTAATGAAATTTCCACTTTTTGCTCGAAATTTTATAAAATCTTCACTTTTTGCACAAAATTTCATAAAAATCGAAATTTAAAAACGGATTTTTTTTTACAAAACTTCGATTTCTTGCAGTAAATCATAAAGTGTAAATTTTTATAAAATCTAGACTTTTTGCACAATTTTTTATAAAAATTTAGACTTTTTGCACAAAATTTTCATAAAATCTCGAACTATTGCACAAAATTTCATAAAAATCGAAATTCAAAATTTTTTTATGGCACCCCCAAAATTTATTTTCTAATATTTTCAATTTATTCCCCAGAACTTACCTAATTTTATACAGACTTTCTTCCTCTTCTTTTCTCTTTTCGTTTCGTTCAATTTGTTTATTGTAAGCGCCGACAAAAACGTCGACGAGTTCGTCGAATTTTTCGAAATATTCCGGATTCAGTTTATCGTTAATTCGAAAATCGACGACAATATTGTTAAAACTTTCTACAATCGCAGTTTTCAACATCCTAAAAACAAAAAATTAACCTCTAATATTCTTCTTCTGTTCCAACTTTCCGGTACTACCAACCCAACATTAAACATTGCGATATATACAACTAGGCAACCAGTATAACACACTTTAAAGTAGGCAACCAGTATTACACTTTAATGCATTATGCAATTCGTATTACACTTTAATGCGTTATGCAACCAGTATTACACTTTAATGTATGCAACCAGTTTAACACACATTAAAGTAGGCAACCAGTATAACACTTTAATGCGTTATGCAACCAGTATTACACTTTAATGCGTTATGCAACCAGTATTACACACTAATGTAGGCAACCAGTTTAACAAATCAAATTTGTACGGAAAAAACCCAAAAAACTGACCTGAGACGCTCTCGATTTTCTATAAAAGGCGTTTCCTCGTCCTCGAACACCCTGTGTACGAATTTTTTCGTCTCGTTGCCGCTCAACAAATCCACGTGACCGTCGTACCGAGGTTGATTTCGATTCAAAATCGGAAAACTCACCAATCGTTCCATTATTCGCGCCTCGTTTCGATTCAATCGATTCATCTTCAGTCGCAAATTGGCCAAGTGCAATTTGAAGCCGTACAAATATTCGGCGACGTTGCACAATAACGGTTCGATTATATCGGGAAAACTGGTTTTGAATTCGTTCAATTGGTGTATCAAATTTTCGTAGCTGGCAACTAACGAAAAAAAAAATATATATGTGAGAAAAATTTGTTAAAATTCGAAGAAATTTGTTATAATTCGAAGAGATTTCCTAGAATCTGAAAAAGTTTGTTAAAAATTGAAGAAATTTGTTAAAATCTGACAAATTTTGTTAAAATTCGAAGAAATTTCTTTAAAATTGGAACAAATTTTCTAGAACCTTAAAAAGTTTGTTAAATTTTGAAGAAATTTGTTAAAAATCTGAAAAAAGTTGTTAAAATCTAAAGAAATCTGTTAAAATATGAGAAATTTTGTTACAATTTGAAGAAATTTCCTAGAATCTTAAAAAGTTTGTTTCAATTCGAAGAAATTTGTTCAAATCTGAAGAAACTGTTAAAATATGAGAAAATTAGTTAAAATTAGAAGAAATTTGTTAATATCTAAAGAAATCTGTTAAAATATGAGAAAATTCGTTAAAATCTTAGAAAATTTGTTGAAATCTAATAAAATTTATTTAAAATAATTCGGTGTACACAGACCTTTATTCGTCTGCACTTCGAGGCGACGTTCCAAGTTCGTTTCATCGTCGACTTCATCATCAGGATTTTCGGATAAAATCGTAGAGAAAGCGTGGCGCACGTCCTAAAAAAAAACCAAAAAACGACGATTTACTTCAGCAGTTTAACCAGGCGGGTTCCGGGCCGGGAAGCGAGAAAAGAGCCGATAGAGGGCGCGACCTTGACATTGACCTTGAAGGCGCGACATGGACACTGAGGCCTTGAACCAGCGACCTTGACACTGTCCTTGAACCCGCGACCTTGACATTGTCCTTGAACCCACGATCTTGACATTGTCTTTGAACCAGCGACCTTGACATTGAACACTCGACCTTGACATTGTCCTTGAACCTCCCGATCTTGACATTGTCCTTGAACCTCCCGATCTTGACATTGAACGCTCGACCTTAACATTGAACGCTCGACCTTGACATTGTCCTTGAACCATAGACCTTGACCCCACGATCTTGACATTGAACGCTCGACCTTGACATTGTCCTTGAACCCCCCGATCTTGACATTGTCCTTGAACCAGCGACCTTGACATTGAACCCCCCCCGATCTTGACATTTTTTGAACCAGCGGCCTTGACATTGTCCTTGAACCAGCGACCTTGACATTGTTGTCCTTGAATCCACGACCTTGACATTGTCCTTGAACCCCCCGATCTTGACATCGTCCTTGAACCCACGACCTTGACATTGAACCCACGCCCTTGACCTCGAAGGCGCGACCTCTTGGCTATTATCCCACTTTCACGACAATTACCACTTACCTCGTACACAGTTTCGTATAGTACATCCTCAGGTCTGTATGCGACAAATTCGCTCAACTCGTCGCGCTTTTCCTCTAATTGTTTCATCATTTTCTCGATAGGGGCGCAATAAGCGTGCCTACTATTTTCCGTACGTCCGTAAATTTCGTTCAAACGCTCGTAACAATTTTTCATCGTTTCGAAGGTGGCGCGCGCGTCGCGACAATAATTTTTCTTAATAGTTTTCTTGGCCAACGGATCGATTATCGATAGTTTCGAATTGAATTTCGATTTTAGAACGGCGACGTGTCGATACAATTTCGAAACGTCGTCGATAATCGATTCGATATCGTCGTTATCGGCGGTTTTTAATTTCGTGTAAAAGTTTAAACAGTTCGTTAACGAGTTCGTTAACGCGGGAATTTCACCGTCCGGGTCGACGTACGAATCGATTTTCGTGATTTCTTCGAGTTTCGAAGTTATACGTTGCGTTAAAATGTCGACGGGATCGTTAGACGCCGTATTTAACTTTAAAGTCGTCGCCAATTGGAGAATAAACGTTCTGTAGACGATTGAAACGTTGCGTTTCTCGATGGATCTAAAAAAATAACGGTAGATTAGATTTAAAAAAGAACAATCGAGGTTAGGTTAAAAAGAAGAATTAAGGTTAGGTTAGGTTAAAAAGAAGAATTGAGGTTAGGTTAGATTAAAAAAAGAAGTAAGCTTATGTTAGGTTAAAGAGAAGAATTGAGGTTAGGTTAGGTTAAAGTTAAATTTCGTTTTCAAGTAAAAAAATCTTCGCCACGGTATTAAGATTTCTTTTTTGGGTCGTAAAAGTAAATTTTTTATAGTCGCGACAAAAGATTTAACGAAATCTCGTCTTCGCGAACGAAATTTCAAAAATCCGGTAATTTTATGAAATTTTTGATTCTTTACGCGATATTTTATATAAAATATTCACTGAACCGACAAACGTTTCGTAAAATTTCGATTCGTAAATTCGAATTTTTATAGAATTTCGATTAAAGGTTCTAAAAAAAATCGCTCGTTTCACAAACAAAATTCTATAAAATATTTCTATTTACCGATATCTCTAAAATACTAACACCTTAACCTACAAACCTAACCTCAATTCTTCTTTTTAAATCAATCTAACCTAACATAACCTATAATCTAACCTCAATTCTTCTCTTTAAATCGTCCTAACCTAAAATACTAACACCTTAACCTACAAACCTAACCTCAATTCTTCTTTTTAAATCAATCTAACCTAACATAACCTAATTCTAACCTCGATTCTTCTTTTTCAATCAATCTAACCTAACTTAACCTATAATCTAACCTCAATTCTTCTCTTTAAATCGTCCTAACCTAAAATACTAACATCTTAACCTATAACCTAACCTCAATTCTTCTTTTTAAATCAATCTAACCAAACATAACCTAATTCTAAGCTCGATTCTTCTTTTTAAGTCAATCTAACCTAACTTAACCTATAATCTAACCTCAATTCTTCTTTTTTAAGTCAATTTAACCTAAAACGGTAGCGAAATACTTACGCGAAAGAATACCTTTCCTCGGATAATTGATGGAAATTCCTCCACAGCAATAAATTCAACGATTCCTGTTGTTTCGATACGTGCCGGAAATTTCCCAACGTGATCTCCGTCGTTTCTTTAGTAGAGCCGATCAACAAATTCGTCAACAGATACGTCAACTTCGGCGCGAATTCGCTCAAAACTGCGCCGGCGCCCAAAGAAAATTGCGCCGGTTTGACGGCCGGCGAGCTCATCAAATACAAATAATACGATTTCGATATTTCGTTCGACAATCGATTATCTCCCGTACGATTGTACGTTTCGATTGTAGCGATCAAATCGATCGGAAGGAGAACGTCGTTTAAAAAAGATGCGCCGGTTTGCGCCGACGCCGCCCTTTTGAGGCGCAATCGAGCGACCGCGTCGAAAATCGGCTGCGCCCTCAATTCGAATATCGATACGTCTCTCGCCTCGGTTTTATCGATTTCTTGTTCGATTTTCGACAATAGTTCGGCCCCGTTTCGATCTTCCGACGTTTTGAAAACGATAAAAGCGTTGCGCAATTGCGCGTTCGACGTCCACGCCTTAAAAACGTCCACGGGGTTATTTCGGGGGAGCGTGGCGTCGAAGCGCTCGTACAACTTCGCGTACGATCGCTCGACTTCGAGTCGCTCCTTCGTGGTAAACGGGGGCGGGCGGTCGCCGCCCTTTCGATAGTTTCTCGCCAATTTGTGAAACGCCGAGAATTGTCGATTCAATTTCGAATCGATTTCTTTAGCGATTCGATCCAGCCGTCGAGTAATCGGAAGAACGTCCGAATCGAGTTTTTTGAGCGCGAATTTCCTGAACCAGTTCCAATGGACGGATAAATTCGTCGATGCGTTTCCGGCGCGGCGCAAATCGATCGAGAAGCATCGAAACAATTTCGTCCACCAGAAAATCGAGTAAACGATATCGATGAATCGATCGTCGGTTAATGGGAGCGCCGAGGAGGAAATCGAGTTAACGTAACCTCGAAATTGGTCGTGCAAATCGGCGAATTTTATTATTACGATATTGTCGACGCGATTTTCGATTTTGCCGTCGCGCACCCACGTCGCGTACTCCATAAGGGTGATTTTTTTCCCTCGGGGCGGTTTGAATTTAATTTCGCCCTCGTCTAGGTAAACGCGCCCCTCGGATTCGATTTCTAGTTCGACGTACGCTAAAAATTGTTGAACGGCGAACGAAAGTCCGACGTTTAATCGATTACTTCTCGAATCGTCGATTATTCCCTCGGAAATCCAATTTTTGTCCAAAGGAAGATCTTCCGACTCGGTTTTCGTCGATTTGACCAATCGATACAATCGATTAATAATCGATAGTACTGTATTTCTAATCCGTTTGTCCGGTAACGCGTCGATTATTATTTCCTTAATGTAAACGTGTCTCAATTCCAAATCTTCCCTAGACGTAATCGAGTAGTAATTTTGCAACAAAACGCACAAATCGAAATTCACGTAGTCGATTCTTTCGATTTTATTTCGTAAACGTTTCGCCAAAACGGCCGATTGTTGGCGAATTTTTTCGAACGATATATTTCCGGATTTAAGACTCGCATCCCCGATATACCCCGGCGGCGTTCCGTTTCTCAAACGGTCCGTAATCGATTCTCGAATCGATGCGGCGAAATCTTCGCAGGAAAATTCGTCGGCGCATCGAGTTTTATAATAAACTTCGATGGTAGCGTTTACGAAACTTTCGATCGGGTTCGCGTCGTATTTAAGTCGTCGCGCCAATACCAACGAAACGTCGATTAAATCGTTGACGTTCGGTTTTTCGCCGACAATCGATTCGGCTATCGAATCGTGTAAATCGATTAAAATTTCGGCGTAGGGACTTTTCAAACCTTCGGCGTTCACCAAACTCGTTCTGTCGAAGAAATTGCCGCCGCCCCGTTCGTTTTCGTTCAGCAAATAAATTTCGACGCCCCTGTTTCGCATCGCCCTAGAAAAAACAAAAAATTGTAAATAAGAAAATCGATGGGGGTTATACCCGCCTCTGGTCTCTGCTAGATTCGGAAAGTTACCTTGAAATTTCGCCGTTTTTCGGATCCATGGCCAGGAATAGTCTGAATTCGGGGTGGGGTTTGATTTCCACGGTTTTTCCTTCGGCGTCCACCCCCCTTTCGGAAACGGTGAGGACGCCGCTGGGCTCCAAAAGGGCGTTCAAACGGTCCAGGACGGCGGAACTGCACAAATTCACGTTGTCGATCAGCAACCAAAGACCGTCTCGAAGACACTACAAGAAATTATATATATATATATATATATATGTATATAACAACATGGCGACCACAATAATTGAAAATGCTCTCTTTCTCTATCTCTCTCGCTCGTTCGCTCGTTTTCTCTCTCTCCTTCTCTCTCTGTCTCGCTCTCTCTCTCTCTCTCTCTCTCTCTCTCTCTCTCTCTCTCGCTCTCTCTCCTTCTCGCTCGCTCTCTCTCTCTCTCTCTGTCTCGCTCTCTCTCCTTCTCTCTGTCTCGCTCTCTCTCTGTCTCGCTCTCTCTCTCTCTCTGTCTCGCTATCTCTCTCTCTCTCTGTCTCGCTCTCTCTCCTTCTCTCTGTCTCGCTCTCTCTCCTTCTCTCTGTCTCGCTCTCTCTCCTCCTCGCTATCTCTCTCTCTTTCTCTCGCTCTCTCTCTCTCGCTCTCTCTCCTTCTCTCTGTCTCGCTCTCTCTCTGTCTCGCTCTCTCTCTGTCTCGCTCTCTCTCTGTCTCGCTATCTCCCTGTCTCGCTCTCTCTCTGTCTCGCTCTCTCTCCTTCGCGCTCTCTCTCCTTCTCGCTCTCTCCATCTCGCTCTCTCTCTCCCTTTCTCTCTCTCTCATAAACAAGGTAAAATATAGTAATTTCTTCTTCTTCTTCTATATTCGACTGAACTCGCTGACACGTTCATGGCCAGGATTCTTCTTTTTTTTTTCTATATTCGACTGAACTCGCTGACACGTTGAAGGCCGGGATTCTTCTTTTCTCTCTCTATATGTGGCTGAACTCGCCGACACGTTCACGGCCGGGATTCTTCTTTTCTCTCTCTATATGTGGCTGAACTCGCTGACACGTTCAAGGTCGGGATTCTTCTTTTCTCTCTCTATATGTGGCTGAACTCACTGACACGTTCAAGGTCGGGATTCTTCTTTTTTCTCTCTCTATATGTGGCTGAACTCGCTGACACGTTCAAGGCCGGGATTCTTCTTTTCTCTCTCTCTATAGTGGCTGAACTCGCTGACACGTTCATGGCCAGGATTCTTCTTTTTTTTCTATATTCGACTGAACCCGCTGACACGTTCAAGGCCATATATATAAATATATTTTTTTAGTACTTACTTTTATTAGGACAGAGTCGACCCATTCGAATTTTCCGCCGGCGTTAAGGGACGAATCCGATTTAATCGATTCTCGAATATTCTTCAACTTTTCCGATAAATTTCCGACCAACGTTTCGTTTTCTTTGCCGACAATCGTCTTCAGTATTTCGTCGAGTTTAGCGATTTTCTTTAGGTACAATTTGACTTCGTCCTCCATCGATTGTCGGGACGTAGTTTCTGGAAAAATATTTAAGGGGTCAATTAATATATAAACGAAAATAATATAAAAAAGTCGTTACCGGAAAATCGTCGATACGTTTCCCAGCGTCGCATCGACGTTAAAACTTTATCGATTTCGTCTTCTAACAAATTTTTTTGCATTATTTCTAGCGAAAGGGTTTCGATTTTCCTTTGAATTTCCTCCAAGTGTCTGCTGTAATCGGTCTGTAAACAAATAAAAAAAAGAAAAAACAATAAATAAAAAGTACCTGTCAAAGTGACGTTTGAGACGAATTGCGTTCCTTTGTACGAGTTCAATGCGATTTTTCCCGTCGAAAACGACGAAATTATCGATTCGAGTAGTTAACCAAAGAGGGTTCTCGGTCAAAAACGATGACGTCACGTTCGAAATCGAGGCAAGGTCGGGGAAAAGTTAGATCAAGGTCAACGCACAAAAATAAGCAACGAACGCAGCAAAAATCACCTCAAGTTCAAACCCCAATTTTTTAATTAGTATTTTTCCCCCGGAACCCCTACAATTTTTTATAAATAAATACAACGCTTTTCTTTCCAACGATAATTTTATTATACACGATTATTTTTTCATTTTTTCCTCTACACAACCAAACCGATAAACGCCACAACCAGCAACAACGCCTTCGTTCCACTTCCTGCGCCGGCGCAATCCTTCAGCGCCGTTTTATCTTCGACCGTGCGCAAAATCCAATCCACGTAATCGTAAACGGCCGTATTGACGCCGGGATAATTCTTGTCGGCGCAGCCCTTCCCCCAGGAAATGACGCCGATTTGGAGGTTCCCGCACATCAACGGCCCCCCCGAATCCCCTTGGCACGCGTCCCTGGCGTGCGTCAACGTACAAACGGCGTGCACGAAACTTTTCATGTACATTCGTTCGCATTTTTTCATCGAGATGACGTTCACGTCGACGCACTGAAGAATGTTGGAGGCTACGGGGGTTTTTTCGTTAACCGTGCCCCATCCGATCAGCGTCCCCTTGCGGCATTTCTTTAAAAAATCAGTGCCGGGGCGGGGTAGTTCCACGGGAGCGAATTCGTACACGTGTTGCCTCAATTGACACAAAGCGATATCGTTGGATCTGTGATCCCAGTCGGGGTGTTTGCGGAAAAGCGAAATACCTACAAAATTAATTAATTAATTAATTAATATATATTAATAACGTTCTCTGACCTATGTTAATGCCGGAGGGGGGGTATAAAGTTTTGGTGCCGATGTTCGCTTCTAAATTGTTCACTTCGCAATGGGCAGCGGTTAGTATCCATTTGGTGTGCACCAAGGTTCCGCCGCATATGTGATTCTTGTGTACTTGCAACGATACCATGAAATTGTTGCCCTGCAAACAATCGTGTCCGCCGATTATTTTGAATTCGTCGTCTGGATCGACGACGTCAGTGTCGGACGCTTTAACGTTTCGATAACAAAATACGAGGAAAATATATATTAGATATTGTACGTTGAACGACATCGAGAAGCGCGTTTTCACTATTTTTCATAAGGGGACCGACTTTGACAGTGACATTTCGACTATTAATGAGTTCAAGAAGATTTCTTTTGTTCTTCTTTTTCTGTACCGACAAATATATGAAGTACGTGACCATTTTCTTGGGATATACAGCCACCTCATTGGCTATTCGGGGCAAAATATCTGAAATTAGCCTTAACGGGTCGGACGTTTTGAGGTGTGACATTGAAACGTCACATTTGAAACATGTTTAACGTACATTTTTTTATTTTAGTACTCGATTTGGTGAAAATTTCCAGTCAAGATGGTTTGTTCAACAGACCTAGAATAATCGGAGGCCACGACTGCTTAAAAGGCAACGATTTCATGGTATCCCTACAAATTAACAAACAACACGTGTGCGGCGGAACCTTGGTGCACTCCCGTTGGGTATTAACCGCCTCCCATTGCGACGTACCGAATTTAACGGCTAACGTAGGCGTTAAAATCTTAGATAGAGACGCCGGACAGAGTATACGTAATTAAATTAATTTATAAATCGTTTACACAAGGATTATTATAACAAGCGTTTTTTTTAGCCGTTTCGAAATTCCTGCAACATCCCGAGTACAACGAAACGTTGTTCTACAACGACATCGCCATGTGCCTTTTAGAACGCGACGTTTCGAACGCCGTCATCGTGCAAATACCGACCAAACAGTACCGGGGGGAAATTCGAACGCATTGTAAAATCGGCGAGTTTGTAGGTTGGGGGGTAGTCGCCCAAGACGTACCCGAAGCTTCGAACGTACTTCAATGCGTCAACGTAGATTTGATACCTCTAAAACAATGCGAAGAAATGTACAAAAGGTCGTTGTTTTTCGCAGTTTGTACGTTGACGCACGCCAAAGACGCTTGCCAGGGGGATTCGGGGGGGCCGTTGATGTGCGGGGAAATCCAAGTGGGGGTTATTTCCTGGGGGAGGGGGTGCGCCCAAGGTTTTCCCGGGGTTAACGCCGCCGTGGATAAATACCTCGTTTGGATATCGGAAACTATGGAAAGCGAAAACGACGTACCTAAGCAGAGCGGTACCGATCGAGGATTATTAGTAATGACAGCGGTACTACTACTACTACCCGTTATCGGTTTAATCTTAATCGATTTGATTATGTAGATAAATATAATTGATGTATAATAAAATTATTGTCGATGTATGATACAGGTTTTTAATGTAGATTAAAGGAAACAATCAGTGGCGTAGCGATTAAAGTTAATTAAGAACGCGAACCCGCGAATTTCGTAAATAATCGAAGCGGTATAAGGAGGGCGGGACGTTCCGAGGTGTCCCGCGGGGTTCTAACCTTCGCCCTTGTATTTAGAATTAACGCTTCGAGCCGATTGGTCGCCTACATTTCGAACCAATACGGATCGAGCAAGGTAAATGTCGCGAAACGAACGCTAATTAAAAACGTCAAAGTAACGTTTTTAAAAATAATGCGGTTTTCGTTGATTATTTTTTTCGAAGAAATCGAAGAAAAAGCTCGCAAATAAATAGAAAATTTCCCGGAAATTCGTCGACGGTTAGAATAATGCCGGGTAATTACGATTGCGATATTAAAGAGTACAATTTCGTCGTATCTTTGCACTATTTGGGACGAGCTCAAGTCACCGGAACTTTGATACGGCCCCAATGGATACTTACTTCAGCGTATTATAGAATAGATCCCGAAATAGTGATCGTCGAACCTAAATACAAACCTAAATACAAACCCAAATACAAACCCAAAAACTACCTGCCCCAAGGACCTTTGTACGGCGAAAAAATCGGTAAAAAATACATATATATATATATATATATATACATTTCTTTAAACCGTCGATAATATAATATTTTTTTTCAGGTGTTATAATGTGCGCCGAGAGAGTTACAAAATAAGAGTGTGTCTATTGAAGAAAATGGTGAATCACGTGGTACCGGCGAAATTGCCCGAGATACCGGTCGTACCGTACGAAAAACGTTGCAAAAAGACCGGCACGATCGCCGGATTCGGTATCATTAAAGATATCGTTTTTGAAGACCACTTGGAACCCGTGGTAACCCCGGACGCACTTCAATGCGCCAAAGTCAACATTGTACCGATTACGTATTGCCAAAAGAAATACAACAAATTCCCGCCCGATAAATATATTTGCAGCGACGAATCGGTACTTATTACGTACGGGGACGAGGGGGGGCCGTTAATGTGCGAGGGGGTTCAAGTCGGGGTTATTTACGGGCACTTTTTATTAAAAAAAACCGACCGTGTACGTGAAACTCGACGAAGTTTCGCTCAAATGGATCGATATCGTTATCGAAAATGTGTACGTCGAATTTAATCGAGGGAAAAGTTGCTGCGATACGAAATCGACGATCGTAGTTGTCACTTTGACGGTTTTCGTCGTATCGTAACATTTTTTTTACGTAAAATAATAATAAATTTTAGTGAAATTCGTTAGTGTTTTGATGTTAAAAATAATATCGTCTTGTGTACCGGCAAATTAACGGGCGAGTTATCGATTTTTTATCGATATAATCGATATATTAAGGATTCGAAGGTCAAGGTCGCGCCTCCAAGGTCAAAATCGCGCGTCCAAGGTTAAATTTGCGCGTCCAAGGTCAAGATCGCCTGTTCAAGGTCAAGATCGCGCGACCAAGGTCAAGATCGCTTCTTCAAGGACAATGTCTCGAATTTATATATTAAATAATGTTATAAACGCTCTTTCGACAGAATTTAAAACTATGTTTTATTTACTAATACGAAACGATTACTACAAAAATATAAACGAGTCCGTTAACTATTGAACCGGTTAACTAACTAACTACTATTTTTGTACGATATATGAAGATATAAAGTAGAAATCCGTTTTTAAAAAAGAATCTCGACACCGCTGGGCACATATATATATATATAATATAGAATAATCGAATATTTATTGGTTTTTCGCGGTGAAACGCCCTCTCAGCGCCATCTACAAGACCGCGCCGAAACTACGAACGATTTTTTAACGGAGAGTTATGTTTTATCGACACGGAGAGCTCTGTTTTATCGACACGGAGGAGAGTTCTGTTTTATCGACATTTTTTAGCGCGGCGTTCTGTTTGATCGACACGTTTTACCGATTTTGCGCACTTTATTCCCCGTTTCGATTTCGTCCCATATACACAGACTAAAAAAAAATAAAAAACACAAAAACAAAAACGTATTTAAATACGAAAAACGTATTTTCCCAGCAAAATCGATTTTTTTTTTTCGGTTTTTTTCGTTAATTAACTTTTGGGGGTGAAACATTCCAACGTTTGTTCGTTCGGGGGGGAGGAATTCGGGGGATAAAATTCGGGGAAAGGGAAAAAGGCGTTTCTCGTCTCTCCCGTCGTTCCAGAATCTCCTTTTCGCCAGTGTTAACGGGAATTTGGAGGCGCAAACACGGTCGTCCCGGCGCAGGAAAATTCGGGATAAAAAACGGGAGAGAGACGCGCCACGATTTTTCGGGAGGGTCGAAACGTCGTGAAAATTTGCGGAAAAATCGTACGTGGTTCGTTATTCGAAATAATTTCGAAAAAATAATACGGGAAATTGGTTGATGTTTCGTTTTTTTGGTTTTTTTAAAAGGATTATATCGTTATAAACGTGAAAATATGTTTTTTTTTGTAGTATTAATATTAATTAATATACATATTTTAATTAAGGATTAATTAATTAATTGACAAACTAAAACCACAGATTTCGTTTTGGTTTTAATAAATTTAATTTAATTAATTGTAGTATTAATATTAATTAATATATATATTTTAATTAAGCATTAATTAATTAATTAATTGACAAACCAAAAATTACAAATTGCGTTTTGGTTTTAATAAAAAAAAATATATTTTTTTATTAGTTTACTATATATAAACCGAGGATTAAAATAAACAGTCCCCAAATTTTTTTTTGGAAAATATTAATTAATATTTTAGTTTGTTATTTAATTTTATTCAAATATTAAAATTATTATTTTATTAAGATTGATATTAATGTATGCGAATCTTTTTTTTTGTTCGGGGTTTATAAATTGTTTAATTATTTCATATGAATCGCAATTGATTTCGTATTTTAATAACGAAATGTGTAAAAATCGTCGAATATTAATTTAAACAATTTTGAAATGATTAATTTCAATTATTAACGCGTTCGAATATTAAAATTATATTTATATAAAATTTATTGTATTTGTATTTAAGTAGCTCCGGTTTTATTGATTTGTCGGTTAATTTTATTCGAATATCGTGTAAAAATAATAATTTAATTGTTTTTAGGGTTAAATTAATCTAACGATAATTTTATATAAAAATTGAATTTAGGGTAGAACGAGTCTCGATTAAAAAATTTGTTTAATTTTTAAAAATGCGCGTCTAGAATTTCGCGATAAAATCAAAATCGCTTTTAATTACTCAAAATCCGGTTCGAGATTAATATAATAATTAATTAAATGGCCGGTTTTAATTGAGAGAAAACGAGACAAATCGGAAGTTGATTCGATTTTCGTTTGATTTTTTGTTTTTTAGGGTCGAATTAAAACTTTTAATTTTAATTAATCGAGTTCGTTTTCGTTTAAACGAAATTTTTGAATGCTCCCGGTATATTTCGAAATTTATTTTTCTCTAACCGAGTTTCGCTTAATCGCGTTTTAAAAAATAAATGAAACGGGAAAATAAAAGTGGAATTATTTGGAAAATTCATCGGCAACGATATTATTGTTTCCTTTATTGTAGTTTTTTTAGAACACTTTTAAACAATTTTAAAAGATTCTGAAGGATTTTCGAAATTTTTTTAATGATTTTGAGTGAGAATTTACGGGATTTTGAAAGACTAAATAAAGGGTGTTTAAGGATTTTGAAAAGTTTTTATGGATTTCAAGAGATTTTGAATTATCTCGAATGATTTTGGAGGTATTTTAATGGATTTTGCGAAATTCCCAAAACATTTTGAGCGATTTTGAAGGAATTCTAAGGATTTTAATAAATTTAGAATTATTCTGAAGGATATTTAATGATTTTATTAAATTTCAAAGAATTTTGAGCGAATTTAATGGATTCCGAGGGGGGTTTTTAATGATTTTTGGGTGATTGTTACAGGAATTTTAAGGATTTTGAGTGTTGTTAATGGATTTAGAATGGATTTTGATTGATTTTTAAATGATTTTGAGGGATTTTAAATGATTTATGAAACTCGATAGAATTTTGAGCGATTTTGAAGGATTCCGAGGAATTGTTACTGATTTTGAGGGATTCGTAAAGATTTTGAGTGAATTCTAAGAATTTTGAGTGATTTTAATGGATTTAGAATTATTTTCAATGATTTTGAGGGATTCTTAGTGATTTTGATGGAATTCTACAAATTCTGAGGAATTCTAAGTGATTTTGGAGGAATTCTAAGGATTTTAAGAAATTTTAAAGAATTTTTAACGATTCTGAGTAATTTTTAATAATTTTAAGTGATCTACAAAGACTTCTAAAGAGATTTTGAGTGATTTTAATGAATTTAGAATTATCATGAGGGATTTTTAATGATTTTGTGAAGTTTCAAAGTATTTTGAGCGATTTAAAAGGATTCCGAGGGATTTTTAATGACTTTGAGGAATTCGTAAATATTTTGAGTAATTTGGAGGGGATTCTAAGAATTTTAATGGATTTAGAATGATTTTGATTGATTTTTAAATGATTTTGAGGAAGTTGTAAGGATTTTAAGTGATTTTAAGAAATTCTAAAGAATTTTAAACGATTTTAATGGATTCCAAGAGGATTTTAATGATTCTGAGTGAATTTTAAGGATTTTGAACGATTTTGAAGAATTCAGAGGAATTTTTAATGATTTTAAGTGATTTAGAAGGAATTTTAATTATTTTTAGTGATTTTAATTAATTTATAATTATTTTGAGGGATTTTTAACGATTTTGTGAAATTCCGAAGATTTTTGAGCGAATTTAAAGAATTCCGAGGGATTTTTAATGATTTTTATTGATTTTTAAATTACTTTGAGGGATTTTAAAGGACTATGAACGATTTTTAAGAATTTTTAAGGATTTTCAAAAAAAGTTTGAGGTAATTTAAAGAGATTTTGAGGGATTTTTAATGATTTTGATAGAATTCTACCAATTTTGAGGAATTCTGAGTGATTTTGGAGGAATTCTGAGGATTTTGAGGGATTTTAATGGATTTATAATGGATTTTGATTGATTTTAAAGGACTATGAACGATTTTTAAGGATATTTATAAAGTATGTAACATTTTACAATAAATAATAAACAGTTTTTTTTCTCTTCGGACATTCGTTAAAATATTTATTTCTCGATTTGTCATCAGCAACGATCTTATCGTTTCCTTTATTGTAGTTTGTAAACACCTTTTCATCGTTACAACTGCATTTTCGTTCTAATTTTATCCCCGAAGACGGTTTCGTAAGCGTAAACACGAATCCCGAATAATAATAACCTCCGAATATTAATCATCGAAAAATATCTTCCACCCGTAATTTACATCCCTTCTAAAACACTAAATGTTGGCCCCTACGACCTGAACTTCGTTCGCAACTTTTGTTATACGCAAAAACACTTCACTTCACCCTGAAAGTAAAGTAACTCGCTAATTAAATCCGAAACCCCGTGTACGTTGTTGACTTTTTAACAATAACACACCGAAAACTTGCAACGGTAAAATTCAATGGAACAAGTAAAAAGTAGAGAAGTACTTCGTTGCTAATTAAAACGCTCCCTAATTAAATTAATTAGAGTAATTAAATTAATAAAAGTTTGGTAATCTGCGACGCTCTGTATACGTCGATCTAAGTTAGAGAAAGAAAAAATTAGAGCGAAAATTTACTACTGATGATGAGCAAAAACTATTTTAATCTTCTTTAACCCGAATCGTAACTTTTTTTTATATAGAATTCCGTTATCGAACGGTAAGAATTCGGAAGTTGTACAATCTTTCTCGATTTTATTTTCTCCATTTTGTGTTTGAGCGTCGCGACGCCTCTCTAAAGATTCGATTGTTTTTCGCTTTTGGGCCGTCGGTGTTTGTGTGCAAGAAAATCCGATTTTCCGATGCGTTTTCCCGCGAAATAAATTTAGAACGTTCGTCGATCTAATGTTGTTGTGTTGGAATTTTAGTTTATTTTAGTTTATTTAAAAAAAAGAACGTTTAGAAATTGGTGCGAAAGTAGAAAAAAATGTTGAAATAGAAACTATGATTTAAAAAAACTACAATAAAGGAAATAATAATGTCGTTGCTGATGGCACGTCGAGAAATAAATATGTTAATGAATGTCCAAAAAAAAATAGACTTTTTAAATATCCTTCAAAATTCTTTAAAATCCCTCAAAATCATTTAAAAATCAATCAAAATCCATTAAAAACACTCAAAATCCCTTTAAAATTTCGCTCACAATCACCCAAAAATCATTAAAAACCCCCTCGGAATCCATTAAATTCGCTCAAAATTCTTTGAAATTTAATAAAATCATTAAATATCCTTCAGAATAATTCTAAATTTATTAAAATCCTTAGAATTCCTTCAAAATCGCTTAAAATGTTTTGGGAATTTCGCAAAATCCATTAAAATACCTCCAAAATCATTCGAGATAATTCAAAATCTCTTGAAATCCATAAAAACTTTTCAAAATCCTTTAACACCCGTTATTTAGTCTTTCAAAATCCCGTAAATTCTCAATCAAAATCATTAAAAAAAATTCGAAAATCCTTCAGAATCTTTTAAAATCGTTTAAAAGTGTTCTAAAAAAAACTACAATAAAGGAAACAATAACATCGTTGCCGATGAATTTTCCAAATAATTCCACTTTTATTTTCCCGTTTCATTTATTTTTTAAAACGCGATTAAGCGAAACTCGGTTAGAGAAAAATAAATTTCGAAATATACCGGGAGCATTCAGAAATTTCGTTTAAAATCCGTACAAATTTTAGTCAAACACGTGTCCGGTTTCAAAGATTTTCACAATAATTTCTTCTCTATCTTTTTCATTTTATTTTTTCTTACGAACGTAAACATTAACTCTACGACGGAAAAAAGAAAATATTTCAAAAGCAAAAGGAATCGTTAATTCGGGTCGTTTTTTTTATCTTAAAGGAAAACTCAGCTTTTAGGAAAATCCATCGGGAAAATCGTCAACGTAACGAATAAAACAAAAAACGGAAAACGAGAGAGAAAAATGTTGGCGGAAAAACTTAATACGTTTTCCGTGTTTCGACGTAGTTAAAGGGTTTTTCACTAGAATTTTCCGAAAAGCGAATTACGCCGTTTTGTTATTTAGTTTTTTTTTCTATCGTTTTGTAGTTAACGTGAAACTTTCCCACGAGTAAATAAACTCTAAAAAATAAACGCTCAGTTTCAATTTTAGAAACTAAACAACGGTACGAATTAAATGAATAATTCTCGTTTCGAAACGAAAATACTCGTGTTACGTTTTTATAACTCTTTTTTTTATTTATAATTTTACGCCTGAAGATGGTTTTGACGAGCCGAAACCGGTCGTCGTTACGGTGGAAAATATCGATTAAGGATGGGAAAAGTTTCGATTAGTTTCAAGCCCGTTTTGAAAAAATCTCGAAATAGAAACGATTAATTTAGAAAAAGTTTGAAAAACTACAATAAAGGAAACGATAATATCGTCGCTGATGACAAATCGAGAAATAAATATTTTAACGAATGTCCGAAGAGAAAAAAAACTGTTTATTATTTATTGTAAAATGTTACATACTTTATAAATATCCTTAAAAATCGTTCATAGTCCTTTAAAATCAATCAAAATCATTATAAATCCATTAAAATCCCTCAAAATCCTCAGAATTCCCTCAAAATCACTCAGAATTCCTCAAAATTGGTAGAATTACATCAAAATCACATATAATCCCTCAAAATCATTAGAATTCCCTCAAAATCATTAAAAATCCCTCAAAATATCTTTAAATTACCTCAAACTTTTTTTGAAAATCCTTAAAAATTCTTAAAAATCGTTCATAGTCCTTTAAAATCCCTCAAAGTAATTTAAAAATCAATAAAAATAATTCTAAATCCATTAAAATCACTCTAAATCTTTACGAATCCTTTAAAATCATTAAAAATCCCTCGGAATTCTTTAAATTCGCTCAAAAATCTTCGGAATTTCACAAAATCGTTAAAAATCCCTCAAAATAATTATAAATTAATTAAAATCACTAAAAATAATTAAAATTCCTTCTAAATCACTTAAAATCATTAAAAATTCCTCTGAATTCTTCAAAATCGTTCAAAATTCTTTAGAATTCACTCAAAATCTTTAAAAGTCTTTCAAAATCACTCAAAATCACTCAGAATCCCTCTAAATCATTTAAAATACCTTAAAATCATTCAAAATCCATTATAAATCCATTAAAATCACTCAAAAGCATTAGAATTCCCTCAAAATCACTCAGAATTCCTCAAAATTTGTAGAATTCCATCAAAATGACGCAGAATCCCTCTAAATCATTTAAAGTACCTTAAAATCATTCGAAATCCATTCTAAATCCATTAAAATCACTTAAAATCCTTAGAATTCCCTCAAAATCACTTAGAATCCTTCAAAATTCTTAAAAATCGTTCATAGTCCTTTAAAATCCCTCAAAATAATTTAAAAATCAATAAAAATCATTCTAAATCCATTAAAATCACTCAAAATCTTCAGAATTCCCTCAAAATCACATAGAATCCCTCAAAAACATTAGAATTCACTCAAAATCAGTCAGAATTCCTCAAAATTTGTAGAATTCCATCAAAATCACTCAGAATCCCTCAAAATCTTTAAAAATCCCTCATGATAATTCTAAATTCATTAAAATCACTCAAAATCTTTAGATTTCCTTCTAAATCACTTAAAATTATTGAAAATTCCTCAGAATCCTTCAAAATTTCTTAAAATCCTTAGGAGTCTCACAAAATTACTCAGAATTCCTCAAAAGCATTAGAATTCCCTCAAAATCACTCAGAATTCTTCAAAATTTGTAGAATTCCATCAAAATCACTCAGAATCGAATGAAAAATCGAATCCAAAATCCCCTTTCAAGAATTGCGAAGAATTTTTTATTTCCGCCACGTTCACTTTATTTTTAAATTAACTTTTTTTTGGAAGAAAACGAACTCGATTAATTAAAATCGAAAGTTTTAATTCGACCCTAAAAAACAAAAAAGTCAAACGAAAATCGAATCAACTTCAGACTTGTCGTTATTAAAATACGAAATCAATCGCGATTCAAATGAAATAATTAAACAATTTATAAAGATCCAAAAAAAAAAAAAAGATTCGCATACCTTAATATCGATCTTATAAAATAAATAATTAAATTCAAAAATCCAACAATTGAAATTGAATTTTCTCTATAAATCAAAATTATCATCAACTTTTAACCGAATAATGAAACATCAATTTATTTTCTATTTATTTATCGGAAAATAATCGATTAAATCGTATCGATTTCGATTTCAGAAAAATTGAATAATAATAATTATTATTATAAAAAATGTGTAAAACTAAAAGGAAATTAAACGGAAAATTTGTAGTGTTACAAGAGTGAAAAAAAAATAAAATAAACGTACAAAATGGCTGCCGGTAGGTAGAGTTAATTAAATAAATTATATTGTTACTTATTTTTTGTGTGCCTATCCCTGCGATTAAATTAAAAATTTAAATTGTAATTATACATCGGTTGTTTTTCATTATTTTCTACGAACCTCTCGAATTTTTCATGTAATCAAATTTTCTAGCGAGCTACAACCCCAAAAATAATATATTTTTTTAAATATAAATTCCCGGATACGTAACGATATTTATTTACTTTTTTTTATTCGTTGATCTGTAGACAGAAATACATTTTTTTAGTCTTTTTAAGCTTCTCGTAAGGATTTTTTTTGTTTCGGTACCTGGTAGTACTTGGGACGTTATGTTGAAATCAAAATCATTCAAAATCACTCAAAACCTCTCAGAATCTTTAGAAGTTTCTCAAAATCATTCAGAATCCCTCAAAATCCTTAAAAGTTCCCTCAAAATGACGCAGAATCCTTCAAAATCCTTAGAAGTCCCTCAAAATTACTCAGACCGCCTCAGAATCCTTAGAATTACCTCAAAGTCCTTAGGACACACTCAGAATCCCTCAAAAACCTTAGGACTCCCTTAAAGTCTTTAGAATTCCCTCAAAATTGCTCAGAATCTCTAGAATTCCCTTAAAATCACTCAGAATCTCTAGCATTCCCTTAAAATCGCTCAGACTCCCTCAGAATCCTTAGAATTCCCTCAAAGTCCTTAGGACACACTCAGAATCCCTCAAAATCCTTAGGATTCACTCAAAATTCATAGAACTCACTCAGAATCCCTCAAACTCACTCAGAATCTCTCAAAATCCTTAGAATTCCTTCAAAATCCTTAGGACACACTCACAATTCCTTAAAATCCTTAGGACTTACGCAAAATCGCTCAGATTCCCTCAAAATCTTTAGAATTCCCTCAAATATCGTAAATACCATTAAAATAACGTTAGTCGTAGACATGTGTTAAAACAAAAGGTGATGTAGGGCGTCGATTTTATAAATTATGCGACCGACCAATACTCCGATTAAGCAAACTTTTATCGATACACGAAACCAATAAAATCGTTTCGTTTTAACACTTACAATTGCTCCGTTTAGTCTGCACACGCTGTCCTAAGGATTTTGGAGGGATTTTGAGTGATTTTTAGGCAGTTCTAAGGATTTTGAGGGATTCTGAGTGATTTTGAAGGATTTTGAGCGAGTCCTAAGCATTTTGATGGATTCTGAGTGATTTTGAGAGAATTCTAAGCATTTTGAGGTATTTTGAGTAATTTTGAAGGATTCTGAGTGATTTTGAGGGATTCTGAGTGATTTTGTGGGATTTTGAAAGATTCCTAATGATGTTGAGGAATTTTAAAGGTTTGCTAAGGATTTTGAATGATTTTGAGGGATTCTTAGTGATTTTCAGGGATTCTGAGTGATTTTGTGGGATTTTGAAAGATTCCTAAGAATTTTGAGGAATTTTAAAGGTTTGCTAAGGATTTTGCATGATTTTGAGTGAGTCTCAAGGATTTTGAGGGATTCCCAGTGATTTTTAGGCAGTTCTAAGGATTTTGAGGGATTCTGAGTGATTTTGAGGGATTCTGAGTGATTTTCAGGGATTTTGTGGGATTTTGAAAGATTCCTAAGAATTTTGAGGAATTTTAAAGGTTTGCTAAGGATTTTGCATGATTTTGAGTGAGTCTCAAGGATATTGAGGGTTTCTCAGTGATTTTGAGGAAGTTCTAAGGATTATGAGGGGTTCTGAGTGATTCTGAGAGAAGTCTGAGGTATTCTGAATCGCTCAGAATCCCTCAAAATTCTTAGGTCTCTCAAAATCACTCAGAATCCCTCCAAATCATTCAGAATTCCCCCAAAAAAACTCAGAATCCCTCAAAATCCTTGAGACTCACTCAAAATCATTCAGAATCCTTCAGAATTTCCTCAAAATCCTTAGGACTCTCTCAAAATCATTCAGAATTCCCTCAAAATTACTTAGAATCCCTCAAAATCACTCAGAATCCGTCAAAATCCTTAAAAATTTCTCAACATAACTCAGAATTCATCAAAATCCTTAGGACTCCCTCAAAATCATTCAGAATCCCTCAGAATTCCCTCAAAATCCTTAAAAATTTCTCAAAATCACTCAGAATTCATCAAAATCCTTAGGACTCCCTCATAATCATTCAAAATCCCTCAGAATCCCTAAAAATCGTTCAAAATCACTCAGAATCCCTTAAAATCCCTCAGAATCCATCAAACTCCTTGGCGCTTTTTCTCGACGTTTCTACGGGCCTACAAATTTCCCTATCGGGGCGCGATTTAACGTTATCTCTAAAATATTTTCTTTTAACACGCGTCCTTTATTTTAACGGTCGCCAAAACAACGATATTTACGTTTATTTAAAGGCGCGCGCTAAAAGGGTTTCTGAGCTAAAATAAACTTTTACGAAGCCGAAAACGTAGCGTTTTACTTTACTTTTTTTTTAGGGAAACGATAGTGAGAGCATTTATTGCTGTAATGGCGTTATTTTTTCTTATTTTTTATTGGAAACGATAGTGAGTGCATTTATTGCTGTAATGGCGTTTTTTTCTTCTTCTTCTTCTTCTTTATTGGAAACGATAGTGGGAGCATTTATTGCTGTAATGGCGTTTTTTTTCTTCTTTATTGGAAACGATAGTGGGAGCACTGTACGCTGTAATGGCGCTTTTTTTCTTCTTCTTCTTCTTTATTGGAAACGATAGTGGGAGCACTGTACGCTGTAATGGCGCTTTTTTTCTTCTTCTTCTTCTTCTACTTCTTTATTGGAAACGATAGTGGGAGCATTTATTGCTGTAATGGCGTTTTTTTCCTTCTTCTTCTTCTTTATTGGAAACGATAGTGGGAGCACTGTGCGCTGTAATGGCGTTTTTTTTCTTCTTCTTCTTCTTTATTGGAAACGATAGTGGGAGCACTGTACGCTGTAATGGCGCTTTTTTTCTTCTTCTTCTTCTTTATTGGAAACGATAGTGGGAGCACTGTACGCTGTAATGGCGCTTTTTTTCTTCTTCTTCTTCTTCTACTTCTTTATTGGAAACGATAGTGGGAGCATTTATTGCTGTAATGGCGTTTTTTTCCTTCTTCTTCTTCTTTATTGGAAACGATAGTGGGAGCACTGTGCGCTGTAATGGCGTTTTTTTTCTTCTTCTTCTTCTTTATTGGAAACGATAGTGGGAGCACTGTACGCTGTAATGGCGCTTTTTTTCTTCTTCTTCTTCTTTATTGGAAACGATAGTGGGAGCACTGTACGCTGTAATGGCGCTTTTTTTCTTCTTCTTCTTCTTCTACTTCTTTATTGGAAACGATAGTGGGAGCATTTATTGCTGTAATGGCGTTTTTTTCCTTCTTCTTCTTCTTTATTGGAAACGATAGTGGGAGCACTGTACGCTGTAATGGCGCTTTTTTTCTTCTTCTTCTTCTTTATTGGAAACGATAGTGGGAGCACTGTACGCTGTAATGGCGCTTTTTTTCTTCTTCTTCTTCTTTATTGGAAACGATAGTGGGAGCACTGTACGCTGTAATGGCGCTTTTTTTCTTCTTCTTCTTCTTCTTCTACTTCTTTATTGGAAACGATAGTGGGAGCATTTATTGCTGTAATGGCGTTTTTTTCCTTCTTCTTCTTTATTGGAAACGATAGTGGGAGCACTGTACGCTGTAATGGCGCTTTTTTTCTTCTTCTTCTTCTTCTACTTCTTTATTGGAAACGATAGTGGGAGCATTTATTGCTGTAATGGCGTTTTTTTCCTTCTTCTTCTTCTTTATTGGAAACGATAGTGGGAGCACTGTACGCTGTAATGGCGTTTTTTTCTTCTTCTCCTTCTTCTTCTTCTTCTTCTTTATTGGAAACGATAGTGAGAGCATTTATTGCTGTAATGGCGTTTTTTTCATCTTTTTTTTTTGGGGAAACGATAGTGGGAGCACTGTGCGCTGCAATGGCGTTTTTTTCTTCTTCCTCTTCTTCTACTTCTTTATTGGAAACGATAGTGGGAGCATTTATTGCTGTAATGGCGTTTTTTTTCTTCTTCTTTATTGGAAACGATAGTGGGAGCACTGTACGCTGTAATGGCGCTTTTTTTCTTCTTCTTCTTCTTCTACTTCTTTATTGGAAACGATAGTGGCAGCATTTATTGCTGTAATGGCGTTTTTTTCCTTCTTCTTCTTCTTTATTGGAAACGATAGTGGGAGCACTGTGCGCTGTAATGGCGTTTTTTTTCTTCTTTTTTAGGGGAAATTCCTTCATTTTCGCGCTCTTTATCGATCTCCAAACGACTATTTTTGTGTAAATTCGAATAATCTTATCTTTCTCGAACACACACACTTTTTTCACGACGTGACAAATAATCGGGAAATAATAAAACTTTTTTTCGACGACATGCGGTTTCTCCTTTTTCGCGAACTTTGTTCGTTTTTCGTATCTGCACCGGATTGAATCCGTTGAAGTGTTGTTTTAATTACTTTTGAACGATTCGAGTCAATCCAGAAAAAACAAAAAAAAACCCCGCTCGAATTAATGCGGTTTCGCTGAACTTTTTCGTATTGTTTTTGTTGTTATCCGAGTTTACGGTTTCGTTTTTTTAATTTCTATTTCGGACCGGTTCGTTTGGATTTATTAAAGATTAAAAATTAAGCGCGCGTCAAGATTATTTTGATATAAAACGGAAAGAAGAAACGAACTGAAGCGGGGGAAGGGGGAGAGGGAAAATTGGGTGGAAGTGGGAGAGAGAAAAGTAAGGAACTTGAGAGAGGGAGTAACCGAAGAAAGAAGAAAGGGAAAAAGCTTTAGAACTCTCTCAAAACAACTCAGAATCCCTCAAAATCCTTGTCACACACTCAAAATCATTCAAAATCGTTAGAACTCTCTCAAAACAACTCAGAATCCCTCAAAATTCTTAAAACTCCCGCAAAATAATTCAAAATCCTTAGAACTCTCTCAAAATAACTCAGAATCCCTCAAAATCCTTAGAACTCCCTCAGAATCCCTTAAAATCTTTAGAACTCGCTCAACATAAGTCTGAATCCCTCAAAATCCTTACAACCCCCTCAACATAACTCAGAATCCATCAAAATCATTCAAAATCCTTAGAACTCTCTCAAAACAACTCAGAATCCCTCAAAATCCTTAGAACTCCCTCAAAATCATTCGAAATCCTTAGAACTCCCTCAGAATCACTTAAGATCCCTTAAAATCTTTAGAACTCCCTGAGAATCACTCAGAATCCCTTAAAATCTTTAGAACTCGCTCAACATAAGTCTGAATCCCTCAAAATCCTTAGAACCCCCTCAACATAACTCAGAACCCTCAACATAACTCAGAATCCATCAAAATCATTCAAAATCCTTAGAACTCTCTCAAAACAACTCAGAATCCCTCAAAATCCTTAGAACTCCCTCAAAATCATTCGAAATCCTTAGAACTCCCTCAGAATCACTTAAGATCCCTTAAAATCTTTAGAACTCCCTGAGAATCACTCAGAATCCCTTAAAATCTTTAGAACTCGCTCAACATAAGTCTGAATCCCTCAAAATCCTTACAACCCCCTCAACATAACTCAGAATCCATCAAAATCATTCAAAATCCTTAGAACTCTCTCAAAACAACTCAGAATCCCTCAAAATCCTTAGAACTCCCTCAAAATCATTCGAAATCCTTAGAACTCCCTCAGAATCACTTAAGATCCCTTAAAATCTTTAGAACTCCCTGAGAATCACTCAGAATCCTTAGAACTCTCTCAAAACAACTCAGAATCCCTCAAAATCCTTAGAACCCCCTTAAAATCACTCAGAACCCTTCAGAATTCTTAGAACTTCCTCAAAATTACTGAGAATCCCTCACAACAAATCCCTTCCCTGCTTCTTCCTCATTTCTACCTTCCTCCTTCCTCACATCTTCCCTCCTCCTAGCTCACATCTTCCCTCCTCCTCCTCCTCTCTCACTTCCTCCCTTTTTCATTAATTCCTTCACCGACTCGCCAACAGCAATTCCGATCGTTTTCTCTTCTTCTTCTTCTTCTTCTTGTATACTCGTTTCAGGATCGGCGGTGGCCATGATCGGCGCCAATCTACGTTTCGGCTCTTCGGCCGCCAACACCAGTTCGAACGCCACCAAAGTGTTCCAGTGCCATCCGGGAGGGGAGGCCGAGGCCGCCCTCATTTTCGCATTGGGGACGATGGGAATGGCGGCGAATTTCGCCCTAATGGGCGTCATTTTGGCCAACAGACAACTCAGAAGGTACACAATTTAATATTTATATATATATTTATTGGGCGTTTTGGGGGAAATGGGGCTATCGTGGGCGAATTGGGCGTTTTGGG
This sequence comes from Hermaeophaga mercurialis, assembly GCA_951812935.1. Taxonomy (NCBI): domain Eukaryota; kingdom Metazoa; phylum Arthropoda; class Insecta; order Coleoptera; family Chrysomelidae; genus Hermaeophaga; species Hermaeophaga mercurialis. The sequence goes on from OX638366.1 coordinate 22,956,897, forward strand.
GGAAATGGGGCTGTTCCGGGAGATTTTTTATGGTTTAGGAGAGAAACGTTGCTCCCCTCTTGGCGATTTTATTGGGCGTTTTGGGGGAAATAGAGCTATCGCGGGCGAATTGGGCGTCTTGGTGATGTCGCGGGCGAATTGGGAGTTTTGGGGCTGTCGAGGGATATTTTTTATGGTTTGGGGGAGAAACGTTGCTGCCCTCTTGGCGATTTTATTGGGCGTTTTGTTTTATCAGGACGTTTTGGGGGAAATTGGGTTGTAGCTTGCGAATTGGGCGTTTTGGGGGAATGGGGCAGTCCCGAGAGATGTTTTGTGATTTGGGAGAGAAATGCGTTGCTCCCTTCGTGGCGGTTTTATTGGGTGTTTTGGGGAAAATGGGGCTATCGGGGGCAAATTGGGCGTTTTAGGGGAACGGCGCAATCCCGAGATTTTTTATGATTTGGGAGAGAAACGTTGCTCCTCTCGTGGCGGTTTTATTGGGCGTTTTGGGGAAAATGAGGCTGTAGCGGGCGAATTGGGCGTTTTGGGGGAAATGAGGCTGTCCCGAGATTTTTTATGATTTGGGAGAGAAACACGTGGCACACTTCGTGGCGGTTTTATCGGGCCTTTTGTTTTATTGGGCGTTTTGGGGGAAAAACGTTTCGTTTCTCAATTCAAAAACAACCGTCCCCGGATTCTCTTATTCGACACTTTAAACTCGAACTCGACTCGAAAGGAATATCGTAAATCAAAAAATACGACAAATTACCCCCGACGTAAAGTGCTTTGCATACTGATCGTAAAAAACCTCAGAAATGTGGAAATTCGTGAATTTTAACTTTTCTTTCTCGCGTACCGTTTCCGTAACGATAAAACGAATGTCCCCGTTTCTCGGAATAATAAACTTAACGTAAAATTCGTATCGAACGCTTCGATATATATTTGGTTTGTTATTTAGAGAAGAATTGGGTTTTTTTTCGCATTTACTGCGCCACTGGCTAAAACTAGAGTGTTTTTTTTATTTAGTTCCTCCCGAATGCGCCACTCGCCAAAATTAATGATTTTTTTCGGATTTGTTGCGCCACTCGTTAAAACTAATGGGTTTTTTTTCGGCTTTACTGCGCCACTCGCTAAAATTAAAGTATTTTTTTCGGACTTATTGCGCCACTCGCTAAAACCAATGATTTTTTCGTATTTACTGCGCCACTCGCCAAAATTAATGTATTTTTTTTCGGACTTTCTGCGCCACTCGCTAAAACTAATGTATTTTTTCGGATCTACTGCGCCACTCGCTAAAATTAATGTATTTTTTTTTCGGACTTATTGCGCCACTCGCAAAAATAGAATGTTTTTTCGGATTTACTGCGCCACTCGCCAAAATTAATGTATTTTTTTTTCGGACTTATTGCGCCACTCGCTAAAAATAGAATGTTTTTTCGGATTTACTGCGCCATTCGCCAAAACTAATGTATTTTTTCGGATCTACTGCGCCACTCGCTAAAATTAAAGTATTTTTTTCGGACTTATTGCGCCACTCGCTAAAAATAGAAGGTTTTTTCGGATTTATAGCGCCACTCGCTAAAAATAGAATGTTTTTCGGATTTATAGCGCCACTCGCTAAAAATAGAATGTTTTTTCGGATTTACAGCGCCACTCGCTAAAAATAGAATGTTTTTTATGAATTTACTGCGCCACTCGCCAAAACTAATGTATTTTTTCGGATCTACTGCGCCACTCCCTAAAATTAATGTTTTTTTATGAATTTACTGCGCCACTCGCCAAAACTAGAATGTTTTTTATTTATTGCGCCACTCGTCAAAACTAATGTATTTTTTTCGTATTTACTGCGCCACTCGCTAAAACTAATGTATTTTTTCGGATCTACTGCGCCACTCCCTAAAATTAATGTTTTTTTATGAATTTACTGCGCCACTCGCCAAAACTAGAATGTTTTTTATTTATTGCGCCACTCGTCAAAACTAATGTATTTTTTTCGTATTTACTGCGCCACTCGCTAAAACTAATATATTTTTTCGGACTTATTGCGCCACTCGCTAAAAATAGAAGGTTTTTTCGGATTTACAGCGCCACTCGCTAAAAGTAGAATGTTTTTTCGGATTTACTGCGCCACTCGCCAAAACTAATGTATTTTTTCGGATCTACTGCGCCACTCCCTAAAATGAATGTTTTTTTATGAATTTACTGCGCCACTCGCCAAAACTAGAATGTTTTTTATTTATTGCGCCACTCGTTAAAACTAATGTATTTTTTTCGTATTTACTGCGCCACTCGCTAAAACTAATGTATTTTTTCGGACTTATTGCGCCACTCGCTAAAAATAGGTTTTTTCGGATTTACAGCGCCACTCGCTAAAAATAGAAGGTTTTTTCGGATTTATAGCGCCACTCGCTAAAAATAGAATGTATTTTTTCGGATCTACAGCGCCATTCCCTAAAATGAATGTTTTTTTATGAATTTACTGCGCCACTCGCCAAAACTAGAATGTTTTTTATTTATTGCGCCACTCGTTAAAACTAATGTATTTTTTTCGTATTTACTGCGCCACTCGCTAAAACTAATGTATTTTTTCGGACTTATTGCGCCACTCGCTAAAAATAGGTTTTTTCGGATTTACAGCGCCACTCGCTAAAAATAGAAGGTTTTTTCGGATTTACAGCGCCACTCGCTAAAAATAGAAGGTTTTTTCGGATTTATAGCGCCACTCGCTAAAAATAGAATGTATTTTTTCGGATCTACAGCGCCATTCCCTAAAATGAATGTTTTTTTATGAATTTACTGCGCCACTCGCCAAAACTAGAATGTTTTTTATTTATTGCGCCACTCGTTAAAACTAATGTATTTTTTTCGTATTTACTGCGCCACTCGCTAAAACTAATGTATTTTTTCGGACTTATTGCGCCACTCGCTAAAAATAGGTTTTTTCGGATTTACAGCGCCACTCGCTAAAAATAGAAGGTTTTTTCGGATTTATAGCGCCACTCGCTAAAAATAGAATGTATTTTTTCGGATCTACAGCGCCATTCCCTAAAATGAATGTTTTTTTATGAATTTACTGCGCCACTCGCCAAAACTAGAATGTTTTTTATTTATTGCGCCACTCGTTAAAACTAATGTATTTTTTTCGTATTTACTGCGCCACTCGCTAAAACTAATGTATTTTTTCGGACTTATTGCGCCACTCGCTAAAAATAGGTTTTTTCGGATTTACAGCGCCACTCGCTAAAAATAGAAGGTTTTTTCGGATTTACAGCGCCACTCCCTCAAACTATTGGCTTTTTTCGGATTTAGTTGCTCCCGACTGCGCCACACTCCCCGCGAAGTTTGCAACTTGATATAATCTTTAAACGGAGAGCTAAACTCCGGACGGAAAGTCGTTTTGATGAATAATTTCGTCGGAAAGTTTTCCAACAATTTGGAAAAGATAATCGTTCGTCTCTAAGGGGCGGCGCGCGAAGGGCATAAAATACGGCAAAAAAATACCCGACGCTTTTATTAATTTTTCTTACAGTTTCGCCCACTAAAAATATCCCCGAACGTTCGAAACGTCGCGCAAAAACGTTCGCGTTTTAACATTTAGAATTCTACGAAAATGCAGCACTTTTTGCACGCGAAACGAATACAAATGAGCCGGGAAACGAGCGAAATAACGTCCATAAAACTCGTAAAAAAGACGGAAAATTTTTCCCTTCCTTTAAAAAAACCGTGACTACGCTTACGGACATTAAAAGCCCGTGCGCGTATATATAAGCCACAATTTTTTTTTTCGAAATTGGCGCGGTCGAGGAGGATAAAAAAAAATGTTTTTTTTATCGGCGCGCCGAATTTTGTTTCGTTATTTTATTCGGACGCGTTTTTAATTTTCGGGATTTTTAGGAGAAATATCAAAATAAAATAGCGACTTTAAATAAAAAAATTTCAAAAATTGTAAATTCAACATTTTTATAAAAAGAAGACTTTAATTAAAACAATTTCCGTAACATGGCGACTTTAAATTCAAAATTTCCGTAAAATGGCGACTTTAAATTCAAAATTTCCGTAAAATGGCGACTTTAAATTCAAAATTTCCGTAAAATGGCGACTTTAAATTCAAAATTTCCGTAAAATGTCGACTTTAAATTCAAAATTTCCGTAAAATGGCGACTTTAAATTCAAAATTTCCGTAAAATGGCGACTTTAAATTCAAAATTTCCGTAAAATGGCGACTTTAAATTCAAAATTTCCGTAAAATGGCGACTTTAAATTCAAAATATCCGGAAAATTGGATGTTTCCGGAATTTTTCCCAATTTTCCCGCGAAGAAAATTTTTTTTAGATCAACGGACCGTTTCTTTGAATTTCTCGATCTCGAAATGCCCCGGATTCAAAATTTCAAGAAAATCAAAAATCAAAAATTTTTCCAACGATTTTCATTCAAGGGTACCCCCTTTCGAATGCGATTTTTTTTACGAAATCCAAATTTGAATCGTCCGCCATTTTGTTACTATTTAAGATATGGCCGAGTTTTTGGTACGTTTCGATAGAGAATTGATTCGTCTTTAAAATGAATGCGGTTTCGTCGTTTCGATTTCAATGGCGTAGCCGCGGGGATTTTTTAAGTGAGCGAAGGACCAAAAAATTTTTTTTCCCAATTTAAAATTTAATAACTTTGCCGTATATTAAATCGAAGAAAGGAAATTTCGGTTTTCGAATAGCTTCATCTTTTGTCTTTCCGATGGTTTTTGTTTCAAATCGATATCTCGAATAGTTTTTGAGTTATTAAATTTTAAAAGTAGACGCGTTTGAAAATTTTCGAAAATTTCCGGATTTTTGCTCGAACATTTTTTTATAAAATCTCGGTTTTATATCAAAAATTTTCATTAAATGTCGACTTTAAATCCAAAATTTTCGCGAAATATCGAGTTCAAATTCAAAATTTTCATAAAACGTCGACTTTAATAATTAAAATTGTAACTTTGTAATTATTTTTTATTACATTTCGTACAAATTTCGACTTTGTAATTATTTCTAAAACTCAATTTAATATTTACAAACGCTTCGTATAACGTAACGCAACAAAACCAAATAATTCAAAACAATTTAATTCGCGAAAACGGTCGTTAAAAATACGGCGCAAACGTAGCGCGACAAAGACGGCGCTATACGAAAAATAAAAGAGTAACAAAGACGGAGATACGGTACGTTTACACGAGATCGATTTTTTTCGAAAAATTTAAAAAAATCAATTATTAAAATTCGAATTAACAACGAACAAAACGGGTTTTTAGCGCGAAAGTAAAAATCGAATAATCGATACAAAAAAAAAACCAACCCCACGGGGTAAAAAAAAAAAAGCAGAAAGTTCCGAAGGGGTGAGTGTCGCATCCCCTTTAAGACACTTTCGAGGGGTGAAACCGCGGCCGCTTCAAAAGGGTTGTTTCGCCCTTACGGCGCGCTCTATGCGGTCTGGAGGGGTCGAAAACGGGGGTGAAAGCGTCTCTCTCGGGGGGGGTTGAAGGGGGCGAACGAGGCTCGAAACGTCGATGGGGAAATTTTAAAATCGTTGAAACAAAAAAAAGTTTGTATTGCATTACGTTTTGAATAATTTCGTATGTTTACGATTTTCTTTTTTAGTTGTTTTTTTAAATTTCGTTGGGTCTTAAAAATAATTGTTTGACGTTTTATTGTTTTTATATTTTTAATATTTTGCGTTTTGAGATTGATTTAAAAAGAAGAATTGAGGTTAGAATTATAGGTTAAATTAGGTTAGATTGATTTAAAAAGAAACATTTAGGTTAAGTTAGGTTAGATTAATTTAAAAACGAAGAATTTAGGTTATGTTAGGTTAGATTGATTGAAAAAGAAGAATTGAGGTTAGATTACAGGTTAAGTTAGGGAAAATTAGGGAAAATTCCGGAAAAATCCAATTTTCCGGAAAATTATAATATTTTCGGAGAAACAAATGCCAAATTCGAATTTCGGAGTTAAAAACACGTCGGAAAACCATATTTTTCCCATTACTTTACTGTAATTTCAATTTTACCAATTTTCGAGCAAAAATCCGAAAATTTTCAAACGCGTCTACTTTTAAAATTTAATAACTCAAAAACTATTCGAGATATCGATGTAAAACAAAAACCATCGGAAAGACAAAAGATGAAGCTATTCGAAAACCGAAATTTCCTTTCTTCGATTTAATATACGGCAAAGTTATTAAATTTTAAATTCGGAAAATATATTTTTTGGTCCTTCGCTCACTTAAAAAATCCCCGCGGCTACGCCATTGAAATCGAAACGACGAAACCGCATTCATTTTAAAGACGAATCAATTCTCTATCGAAACGTACCAAAAACTCGGCCATATCTTAAATAGTAACAAAATGGCGGACGATTCAAATTTGGATTTCGAAAAAAAAATCGCATTCGAAAGGGGGTTACCAATGAATGAAAAAATTTTTTTTTTATAATTTTTGATTTTCCTGAAATTTTGAATCCCGGGCATTTCGAGATCGAGAAATTCAAAGAAACGGTCCGTAGATCTAAAAAAAATTTCTTCACGGGAAAATTGGGAAAAATTCCGGAAAAATACAATTTTCCGGAAATTTTGAATTTAAAGTCGATGATCCGTGAAAATTTTTAATCTAAGTCGCCAATTTATATTTTTAAGTAGATTTTTGTTTTTGTAGCGGAAATTTTTAAAATTTTGGTTTTGATGTCAAAATTATAGTTTCAAGGTCGAGATTATAAATAAAAACAATTACCGAATTTTTCGACATTTTGTCAGAAATTTTTGTTATTAAAGTCGAGTTTTTATTAAGTAAAAGTTAGGTTAGATTGATTTAAAAAGAAGAATTGAGATTAAATTAGGTTATGTAAGGTTAAGTTAGGTTAGATTGATTTAAAAAGAAGAATTGAGGTTAGGTTAGGTTAGATTGATTTAAAAAGAAGAATTGAGATTAAATTAGGTTATGTAAGGTTAAGTTAGGTTAGATTGATTTAAAAAGAAGAATTGAGGTTAGGTTAGGTTAGATAGATTTAAAAAGAAGAATTGAGATTAAATTAGGTTATGTAAGGTTAAGTTAGGTTAGATTGATTTAAAAAGAAGAATTGAGGTTAGGTTAGGTTAGATTGATTTAAAACGAAGAATTGAGGTTAGATTAGATTAGGTTAATTTAAGTTAGGTTAGGTTCTAGAAATTCGACACCTACCGGAGACTAATTTAATACAAAAAAAAAGACGTTTTAATAAAAAAAATGTCGCAATAAATCGCAGTTTTTAGTCCGATTTTAATGTCCTAACAGACATTTTCTCATGTATAAAAATTACATCGGACGACACTATTTTTGCTGATGCGCGTTTTTACAAAGAAAATAACCGTATTTAGAGAAAATTTCAATTTAAATTCCGAATATAATCACCATAATCCGAGCGGCGGCGGCGAGAACTGAATTTCCACGGTCACATTTAAATTAAAAATGTACATAACATTTTTAATAAAAAAGAAAAATTATATATATTTAGTCCGGCACCAAAATATCTCGAATAACGAAATTTCACTTGTCATTCTTCCCCCTCCTTTCGCTTTTCAAAATGGCGAATTGTCATTCTTCCCCCACCCTTCGCTTTTCAAAATGGCCGCGTGTCATTCTTTTCCCTCCCTCCGCTTTCCAACATGGCCGCGTGTCATTCTTCCCCCTCCCTCCGCATTTCAAAATGGCCGCGTGTCGTTCTTCCCCCTCCCAACGCTTTTCAAAATGGCCGCGTGTCATTCTTTCCCCTCCCTCCGCTTTCCAACATTGCGGATTGTCATTCTTCCCCCTCCCTCCGCTTTTCAAAATGGCCGCGTGTCATTCTTCCCCCTCCTTTCGCTTTTCAAAATGGCGAATTGTCATTCTTCCCCCACCCTTCGCTTTTCAAAATGGCCGCGTGTCATTCTTTCCCCTCCCTCCGCTTTCCAACATTGCGGATTGTCATTCTTCCCCCTCCCTCCGCTTTCCAACATTGCGGATTGTCATTCTTCCCCCTCCCTCCGCTTTTCAAAATGGCCGCGTGTCATTCTTCCCCCTCCTTTCGCTTTTCAAAATGGCGAATTGTCATTCTTCCCCCACCCTTCGCTTTTCAAAATGGCCGCGTGTCATTCTTTCCCCTCCCTCCGCTTTCCAACATTGCGGATTGTCATTCTTCCCCCTCCCTCCGCTTTTCAAAATGGCCGCGTGTCATTCTTCCCCCTCCTTTCGCTTTTCAAAATGGCGGATTGTCATTCTTCCCCCTCCCTCCGCTTTTCAAAATGGCCGCGTGTCATTCTTCCCCCTCCCTACGCTTTTCAAAATTGCCGCATGTCATTCTTTCCCCTCCTTTCGCTTTTCAAAAGGGCCGCGTGTCATTCTTCCCCCTCCCTCCGCTTTTCAAAATGGCCGCGTGTCATTCTTCCCCCTCCATCCGTTTTCCAACATGGCGGCTTCTCATTCTTCCCCCTCCTTCCGCTTGTTCAAAGTCAAACCCTGTTTCAAGGACACGTGTTCAAGGTCAAACCCTGTTTCAAGGTCAAAACTCTACTTCAAGGTCAAAACCCTGTTTCAAGGCCACGAACGCGCCGTAAGGTCGCACTTCCGGTTTAAAAACCGCCAAAGTACTAATATCTAAGTAAAGAACTTTTAATTTTTATTAAAAAAAAATTGGATTGTTCCTTTCGCAATTCCTTATGCCAATATTTTTGCATCGCCCTGTATATTATCTTATCAAATATGCGAATTCTAGTTTGGCGGTGACATATCAACGTACGACCTTTATGCTAATTGCCGCCCTCGTGAATAATGAGGGTTCGGGGGTAGATGTAACCGTGAAGCATCCCCTTTTAGTTAATTAATGTTTAATCGATTTTGCGTTAATTAAACCTTTGTTTTTAAATGTACCGACGAAACGTAAATTAAATATTGGACAGTATAGTACGAAAATCGAACGTAAGTGTTAACGAACATATTTTATATCGGGCGTTAAGTTGAGAAAAAAAACACTTTTCGCTACACAATTTTTATTAATTAATAAACGCGATAATATTAATTTATTAATAATCGATTCGAATAGCGTCCGTAAATTAAATATTGGACAGTTCGCACGAAAGTCGAACGTAAGTGTTAACGAACATATTTTATATCGAGCGTTAAGTTGAGAAAAAAAATAACTTTTCGCTATACAATTTATATTAATTAATAAACGCGATAATATTAATTTATTAATAATCGATTCGAATAGCGTCAGTAAATTAAATATTGGACAGTTCGCTCGAAAGTCGAACGTAAGTGTTAACGAACATATTTTATATCGAGCGTTAAGTTGAGAAAAAAAATAACTTTTCGCTATACAATTTATATTAATTAATAAACGCGATAATATTAATTTATTAATAATCGATTCGAATAGCGTCAGTAAATTAAATATTGGACAGTTCGCACGAAAGTCGAACGTAAGTGTTAACGAACATATTTTATATCGAGCGTTAAGTTGAGAAAAAAAATAACTTTTCGCTATACAATTTATATTAATTAATAAACGCGATAATATTAATTTATTAATAATCGATTCGAATAGCGTCAGTAAATTAAATATTGGACAGTATCGCACGAAAGTCGAATGTAAGTGTTAACGAACATATTTTATATCGAGCGTTAAGTTGAGAAGAAAACACTTTTCGCTACACAATGTTTATTAATTAATAAACGCGATAATATTAATTTATTAATTAATATAATGTCTTTTAAACGAAGGGGCGCTTTTATGATCGGATTTAGAAGGGAAGAGTTTCGAATTTTGCACGAAAATCGTTTCTAATATTAATAAGGATGTCCGAAATTAATTTTTGTAAAAAAATAGCGGTAAAAATAGACTTTGATGGATTTAAAAACGTACACAAAATAATCCCTGCACTTTTATATACCCATTTTTGCGTTATTTACCCTCCGAGCGAGACACCCCCGTCTTCATCAATCATCTAAAAACATTATTTTCACCCCCGTATCGTATTGTCGGTGAAATTCGGGTCGAACGAAAAAAAAAAAAGATCCATCGCTCACAATATCCGAAGATAGTTTTTTTTCTTCTCTCTCTATTTCCACGGGGTTTCGTTTACTAAAAGACATTTGTTTGCGCCGAACGATCGAATTTCACCCCCCAATTTCATCCCCTTTCAGAGCGAAAACAAATTCCGACGCGTTCCGCCCCAAATCGAAATAAGTTAAAGGTGTTCGTCGACACTTACGTTCGATGTTCGCGTTTGTTTGCCCAACGTAAAAGTTCGGTTTTAAATCAGCGACGCCGTTCATTTATTTTTAATTCCTTCGATTAAAAAAAAATTAAAATAAACGAAACGTCGGGGGTAGTTTTTAAACGCCCGGAAAATCCCACCCTTTAATCATTTACGGCGAGAAAACTTTCTTTAATGCCCGAGTAATTTTTTTTTCGGACGCTTCACTTAAACTTCGCCACTTTCGTAACTCTCGTTCATCTTTTCCCATATCTCATCGGGGGTAGTTTCCGCCCCCTGCCACCCCCGGATTCGTTCCGAATCGCCTTCGGGATCGGGTCAAGCAGGATTTATTACGGAACGAGATAAAAAAAAGGGTTTGTTTTATATAAGAAAAAGAGAAACTAATAAGGGTGCGTTTATCACCTTAAAACGCGATTTGTAAGTGGGGGTTGTGGTATATAAAAAAATTTCAACAAAACAGTCAAATTGCGCTGTTTCAACCCCTACAAATATTATCTTAATGCGCATTTGTCCGGATTGAACGCTAAGGGCGGTTTTGTTGTTTGATCAACGGGAGTTAAATCGAGTAAGTTAAGGGACAAAAACCGATTCTCTTACATTATTAAATCCTCGAGTTTTACAATAAAAAAAAAACTCTGTACAACTCTTTATGGTTATCTCGTTCCGCGCATTTAAGTTTAAGCCGAATTTGAATTTTTATACGCCGAGACAAGTTATTAACAACCCCTTCGGGTCGTGAAAACGTAATGGGGTTCCCCTTCACTACTTCGTACGGCTTTTACGACTCGATAAAAAATTCATAATCTTTGTAAGATACGATAGCGGCCTTATGCGAAATATTAAAACTGAAAAAACCAAAAAAGAACAAACCGGTAGTTACTAAAACGTACTTGAAAAGTTTAAAAGAGAGAGGGCCGAAAGATATATATAAAAAAAATCGAAACGGTACGTTTTTATTTTAATTCCGGTGCTGTTTATAATTGTTTCGGACCGGCGGGGCCATCATCAATTTCTCTCGTACACGTTTCGAAGAAATCATCCCTTAACGGAAAATTCGCAACAAAACAAAAATCGCTCTTACTAAAGAGACAGCTCAATCCGTTTTCCGGATCTTTCTTAACGCGTCGACGAGCATCCCCCAAACCACCCCCTCCCCAACGCTTGATAGATCGTCCGACGGTCTATTAACGACGGTCCATCTTTCATCCCCCAAATGAATACGATCATCGTTCGGGGGGGGGAGTGGGGTTAATAATAATCATTAGAATCCGTGAAATACACGATTCGCGTCGTAAAAAAATAAAAAACGCATAGGGGTAAAAAAGAATATCGAGCGTGCGGGTGTTTTATACTGGTATACGTTTCATGAATCATATAATCGACAAGTTTTGTCTACTGGCGCTGAATCGGGAAGGTGCGGCGGCCGGTTCAAAAGTACCAAGACCTCTTTCATCGTTTGTTTTTTTTTATTTCAGGTGGTCCCAAGGTCTTCTATTCCACCAGGGGGCGGTGGATTGCGCCCGGGCCGCCCTTCTGCTGCCCCTCGGCGTTTCGATCCTTCACTGCCAACCGGTCCAAAAGTGTTCGCTAGTAGAAACCGCTTTCCTACTCTTAGTAACCGTAGCGACCGTAAATATGCTCACGACGGTTCTAAACGACTCGCCCATATTCCCCGACGACGAAGAGGAAACCGCCCTTTCCGACGCCCCCCTCCTCATGGATTCGCCCCAATGCGTCCTATTCGGCACTTTCATGATCTGGTTCGCTTCAATCACCATCAATTTGGGACCGACTTTCCTTTCGGGCGCTTTGGCCGCCCAGGGCGAGGGCGGCCACAAGGCTCCCTCCTGCCCCCTCATCCACGGCCCGCTGCGGCACTACATCCTCAACGCGTTGTGGATCGCCGTGAATTTGGTGTGCGTTTTCCTCACGCTTTTCCACTTGAAGAAGTTACACAGGGACCTTACCAAGGCCAACGTGGAGGCGGTGCGGGTGGCCGGGTTGGTGACCACGTTGGTGAACGTGACGGGAGCGGGGGGAGCGCCTCCTAGGGGGAATTCGACGACGGGCGAAGGAGGGGTAAGTACGGGAAAAATTACGTCTCTTCGACTCTCCGATTTTTTTTTGTTTCAGGAGGCGGGGGATGGACGGGGGATCGTGGCGCCCCGCTGCGGCGCCCTCGAGGAACACCGCAAAATGAGGGACTACCTGAGGCGAATGGAGAGAGACGGGGTGCAACGCGTGAAAATGTTTTTAGTGATAACGGGGGCGTACGTCCTATTTTGGGGCCCGTTGTTCTTCGTCACGTTGGTGAATCATCCGGTGGTGGGAAATCCGTTGGGGCACGAGGTAGGTAAGACTTTTTTCCCGTTAAAATTGTACCCGTAACCGTTCCAAAACGGTTTTATAAAGCGTTTTCGAATCGTTCGGAACTTACAGAGAGAACGGGCCAATTAGTTCTAGAACGTTCTAAATTCGTTCTGAATTGGTAAAACTTTATAATCCGAATTATACCGTCGCGCTCACTTTAAACGACATTATCTCCCACTCCTTCCCTCCCCCTCAACCCCTCTGCGGACGTAAAACATATTCCCGGATCCCGGGGCGTCCCGAATTCCCGTCTCCCGGGGGGAACGGTCCGCCAAAAAGGAACAACAACGTTAACGCGTCTGTTTATGGCACCGAAATTTTCGGGGATAAATAATGGCGTCGTCGTGGAAACTTTTTAAGGCGTGTAAGCGAGAGCGCGACGACTTTTTTTAGTGGCGAAGGTAGGCGCGCGAGAAATTGGGGGAAATTCCGAAATTTTCCTAAAAGTTTGAAGGAAATTCGTCGGCCGTTGATATCGTTCATTTGAAGGTCGAGGTCGTGTTTCAAGGCCACGCGTTCGTGATCAAGGACAGGTGTACGAGGTCACGTGTGCGCTGTCCCTACATTTTCAAGGTCAAGCACGCGTGTTTTTGGGGTCAAGGACGCTTGTTAGAGATCAAGGACGCATGTTAAAGGTCAAAGACGTGTTTTGGGGGTCAAGGACGCGTGTTTTGGGATTAAGTGCGCATGTTAGAGGTCAACGACATGTGTTCGAGGTCACAAGTGCGATTTTGCTACGTTTTCAAGGTCAAGGTTATTTGTTCAAGGTCAAGGTTATGTGTTCAAGGTCAAGGACGATAAAAATCGGCGGTCTACGTTTTCCCGGCTTCTTTTTCTTCTTTTTTCGGCGGCAATTCTTCTCGTTAGGCAGCGACTATACGTTTTCGTTTATTTAGAATAAATTTCGAGCGTATATCCTCGATACTACTACACAAAATTCTTCCGGGATAAAGGGCGTGTTACCCGAGTTTAAGAGTAACGAGCCGCCACACTTTAGATAAACCTCCCTGTTAGTTTCTAGTTTTAATTTTTCACCTAATTTTGAAATGCGTAATATGGTTCTCTCGGTTAATGTGCGGTTTACCGTAAATTTACACGCAGCAGCAGCACGTTATTATTATCATCGAAATTATGATAAACGCAAATTCGCCGTTTCGACTCTAATTCAAATCGACCATAATATCTCGCGTTTTAATTAATTTCGATAAAATAATATCCCCCATTCGTCTAGTTAATTAATTAACTTCACCACAACCGAGTACGTTAATTACCACAAACTGCGTTTATTTACCATAATAATAATAAATCATATTTTGTTTTCTTTTTTGTTCCGCAGATAACCCTTCACATATCGTACGTGCACGCCATTGTCAACCCGACGCTCTTCCTGGTGCTCCACAGGGGTCTACGACGAGCCACTTTGGATCTGTGTTGCGGCTGGATTCCCCTCTGGCTCGTTTCGGGAGGGGGGAGCGTTCCCCCGCCCCCCGACCCTCCCCGCGCCGCCGACATTTCCCTCCTCAAGCCGCCCCTGTTGCCCGCCCCCGCCCACCCAGATAGCTCTATGGTAATTAAATATTATATGTAAGTGGTGTAAATAGGCATGTTATTCGATTTTCGTTTCGTTCTAATTGAAAAAAAAAATAGTAGTTGTAATTAAACCGAGCGGGTTCTAAGCCGGAAATGAGCGCTTACGCCATCGCACTTCCGGTTTCCGGTTTAGAACCCGCCCCGTTGCGGCAGTACCGGGGCATTTTATTAATACGGTACTAAAAAGTTTTCCCCAACTAAAAGGAAAAGTCTTAGGGAAAACTTTCGACACTTCCGTTAACCCGAATTTTTATTTATTTTTTCTTCTAATTGTTCCAGGGAGACGCCGATTTGAGTCCGTGGACGCCGCCCCTCGAATCGTTCGAACCGCTCCGCCACAACGGAACCGTCCCCACTCCGTCCCCCCACTCCCGGGGTTCCCCTCGTTCCAGGATTCCCGGCGACCGACAAATACGAAACGGTTTTCCTTGCGATATCATTAACCGGGAAAATGCAATTCTATTGACCGGAAACTCTAGTGACGAAAGACCAAGTGGGTTTTCCGGCCCGGAAAACCATCCAGGACGATCAGGTGGGGGGATTTCGGAGGGGGAAATGAGATTTTCCTGTTGCCCCGATCAATTTTCCGGGTACGTTAGTCCAGAAAATGATTAGCATTCGGAATGGGACGTTTCCACCAAGATTTAAAAAAAAAAGCGAGGGTGGGGACCAAGAATTCGGGATTAAGGAATTGATTTTGGATTTTGTAGTAAACGAAAAAATAGTAGATGGGTTATTTATTTATTTTTTCGTTGTTAATTTTTAGCGGCCAATGTGTTAAAATGTAATTTAAACGGAACTGAAATTAGACTCGAAAATTTATGGATTACGGAAAATGATCAGACTTTATGGATAAATAAAGCGTTAATTCCCCCCAATAAAAGTCATAATATGAGTTTTAAGTTATAAATAAATCGATTATAAATCAAATTACATCATTATTTTACTTAAAATTTCATTACAAGAAAGAAACGAACGTTAAAAAATTCAAAAAATGTCTGTAAAGAATTTTAGACACTTCACGATTTTAGATTTTTTGTAAATGTGTAAAATTTTAGCGAAAAATAACAAATTTTAATCGAATAATTTCGCGTATATCTTCGAGCACGTTGTCAAAAATTTCGTTCCAACAATTTTATACATTCCTAGTAGTAGTCTATATATATATATATATATTTTTATTTTATTTCGAAACGATAAACAAAAGCAACCTAAAACATGTGCCTAAATGTATATATATTATAAATGTAAAAATAAAATTATGTGTATATTAAAAATATAAAGTATGTGTAAATAAAATCGAAAAATACGGTAAAATAAAAACAAAATTTTAACGTCAATTTAAAAAAAATTGCACTGCTCGCACCGTACAATTTGAAACAAACAAAATATCGAAATATATGTTTAGAGAAACAGAAGAAAAACAGTGTAAAATTAAATAAAAAACACTTCAAAAACGAAACCGTCTTTCATTAAAAAAAATCTCACCTGTTCGAACCCGCCCAAAATATCAGTGGTGTCCATAGCAGAAGTTACCGGAAGGGTTTTCAAATCTTTACCGGCGAGTTGCGCCAACGTTTTCACTGCGCCGCTTTTCCCCGAACCTGCGCCGCCCACCTAAACAAAAAAACCGTATAAACATCGATTCTATTGAATCGAAAATCGATTAATTCCTCACCAAAATCGCCATCCAATTCGATTTGACGCAATACGCCAAACTCCTCAAAGTCTCCAATTGCGTTCGCAACACCAAACAACTTTTTTTCTGTAGCAAAACGTTCGGATCCACCCCCGAGCGTCTCCGTTCGATAAAAACGTCCCCGAACATTACTTTATCGTCCGTAACGTACGGCACTGGCCGCGCCCCCCCGATTTCCCTACGGAACACTTCCTCGAAAATCGCGACGACTCGTTCTTTGTCCGCCAGAGTGCGCATCCGATCGCCGTAGATTAATTTCACGAAATTTTCCGGCCGCCCGTTCGAAAATCGGGCAGTCGCTTCGCACCAACGCGCCAAATCCCGCAAATTACACTCCCACGGGCTCCCTCTATGCCCGAACTCGTAACCCGCCAATTCCGACGATAATCGAGCGTTAAAATCCACCATTTTCCTCAACAAATCCGACGTCAAAACGCTACCGAACTCGTTCTCCAATATGTACGAAAGATCGGCGGCGGTCAACGCGTTAACGTGCACCTGCACGAACCGATTCAAAAACGAGCGGGGCAACCCGCGCCTCGACCCGCCCTCTTTCGACGGATTCTGGCAACCGAAAAACCGGGTGCCCGGGGCGACGCGGAACGTTCGCCCCAATTCGGGGATGAAAATTTCCCCTCGATGGTCCAAACACGCGTTCAACCCCTCGAGAACGGATTGCGACGCCAAATTTAGTTCGTCGAGCAGGATCCAGGAGGCGTCGCGGAGCGCCCGCAAAAGGGGGCCGTCGCGCCACGAAAATCGCCCCCCCTTCGCCCCCTCCACCGGCAAATCGGACCCGAACAGGTCGGACGCGTCCTGAAAAATAAATACGTCACAATTAGTTAAAACGCGTTAAACTGGTTGCCTAAATGTAGTTAGTACGTGTAATACTGGTTGCCTAAGTGTGTGCGTTGTAATGGTTCCCTAAGTGTGTGCGTTGTAATGGTTCCCTAAATATGTGCGTTGTAATGGTTCCCTAAGTGTGTGCGTTGTAATGGTTCCCTAAGTATGTGCGTTGTAATGCTTCCCTAAGTGTGTGCGTTGTAATGGTTGTTGCCTAAGTGTGTGCGTTGTAATGGTTCCCTAAATAAGTGCGTTGTAATGGTTGTCTAAGTGTGTGCGTTGTAATGGCTGCATAAGTGTGTGCGTTATACTGGGTCCCTAAGTGTGTGCGTTGTAATGGTTGTCTAAGTGTGTGCGTTATACTGGTTGCCTAATTATAAACCATAAAAGAAGAGAACTCACCGTCTGATCCGACAAATTGATCCGGACCAATTCGTGGCCGGTGAATTTGGCCAGCGCGGTCACCAGACTCGTCTTCCCCACGCCGGGGCTGCCCTCCAACAGGATCGCTTTGTTCAGTTGCATGGCGCGCAACAGTCGCAACGTATTGTACAGGGTGGTCGGGGAATCGAAGGCGAAACCGTTGGGCGCCACTTTTTCGGCCACCGCGTCCACGTAAAAAGGGCCGACGCCGAATTTGCGGACGGACGCGTCCACTATTAAGTCTCGAACGTCCGTAATAATTTTCGTCGAAGCCGTTAAATGAGCGATTTGATTCGAAAGGAATTCGAGGCAAACGGTTCTGAACTCGTCCAGGGTCGTCGAACTGTAAAAAAAGAAAGAAGAAGAATCGGATGTAGTAAACATGAAAGATAGATGTAACAAACGTGAAAGATAGATTATACTTATCTCGGATTTTTGTTTTTTTTTATTTATTTATTTTTTTTACTTACCTTTCGGCGCCCGTGGTGCCGGATCCTAAACCGTCCAAAAACGTCAAACAAGCGCCGTGAACGTACGCCTCTGAAATGTCCATTTTATCCGAACAAACGTTCAAAAAATTCACCCACGTTAAAATATCTCTGACGCTGATTGTACACCTGAAAAAAAAAACAAAAAAAAATAAATAATTTGTAGATGGTGTGTGGGTTTTATTTTGAATTTGGCGCTCTTCGTTGACGGGCTCTTCTTCTGGTTTCGGTGGCCTTTTACTGGTTCGTTTCGCTAAAAATAATTAATTTTCTAACCTAAAAAATAATTAATTTCCTAACCTACAAATAATGAATTTCCTAACCTACAAATAATCTCATAACCTACAAATAATGAATTTCCTAACCTACAAATACATTAATTTCCTAACCTACAAATATTGTAGTAAAAATTTTAAATCGCTCACCTTTTTCCCACCTCCGTGCCCTCGAACCATTCCAGAAAATCGACGACGGCGATCCCGATCCCGGAAGTCCCGTCCTGCTGGTTGCCCAACGACAAACCGGGCCGCACGTTTCGTTCGATAATATCGATCGAATCCTCGCGATTCCTGCGGGATTCGCACCAAATTTCCGTGAACCGGTTCCTGAGGGCCGGCGACAATTCCTTCTTCCCGAAATCGCCGCCCGGATTCATCGTCCCGACGAAACGGAAATCGGGATGCGCGGTTATCAGCTCCGAATTTCGGGAATCGGTCGCTTCGATTCCTTTTTCGGCCAACAGGAGGCTCCGTTCGGGTTCTGGAAGCCAAAAATTAACGTTAGTAATGCGAGGTCGGAGGCCACAACACTAAAAGAAGAAGAAGAACAAGCCAGTGTGAACCCGAAGGTCAAAGGCCACAACACTGAAAGAAGAAGAAGAACAAGCCAACGTGTACCCGAAGGTCAAAGGCCACAACACTGAAAGAAGAAGAACAAGCCAACGTGTACCCGAAGGTCGAAGTCCACAACACTGAAAGAAGAAGAACAAGCCAGTGTGTACCCGAAGGTCACAGGCCACATAACTAAAAGAAGAAGAACAACAAGCCAATTTGTACCCGAAGGTCGGAGGCCACAACACTGAAAGAAGAAGAACAAGCCAATTTGTACCCGAATGTCACAGGCCACATTACTAAAAGAAGAAGAACAAGCCAATGTGTACCCGAAAGTCGGAGGCCACAACACTAAAAGAAGAAGAAGAAGCCGATTTCATTTAGAACGGCGCGAATTTGAAAAATATCGGTTTCGCCGCGATAAAATTATTTAAAAAAAAAGAAAAAAACGAACTCACCTAATAGAGAATTGAGCCGTTCCAAAACGCTGTCGTCCGCCAATGATATTTCGTCCGCTAAAAAAACGTCACCGCGGACCATCGATTCGATTAAAGGCCCGTCGACCCATTCGAATAACTTTTTCGAATCGCCGGACTGTAAAAAAAAAAGACGTTTTAGTTATTTTCAAAAGGTGTAATACTGGTCGCCTAATTGTATGCGTTATACTGGTTGCCTAATTGAAATGTATAAATGTTAGGTTGGTACCAATGAGAAGTTAAAACTGAAGAAGAAGATTTAAAGAAGGTTGGTACTAGTGAGCAGTTAAAATTGAAGAAGAAGAAGAAGAAGAAGAAGAAGAAGAAGAAGAAGAAGAAGAATTAAAGAAGGTTGGTACTAATGAGAAGTTAAAATTGAAGAAATTTTGATTTTTCAATCGAAATTGTAGAAATCTTGATTTTTTGATCGAAACTTCAACTTTTTTTTTTTAATGAAAATTCACGAAAATTCTACTTTTTTCATCGAAATTGGAAAAATTTTGATTTTTTAATTGAAATTTCAACGTTTTTTAATAAAAATTTGAAGAAATATCGACATTTTATTAATGAATATTTAAAGAAATTCAATTTTTCACTGAAATTTAAGGGTTGTACACTATTTTCGTGAACGTGTAATACTGGTTGCCTAATTGTATACTGCAAATATATAAATGTTAGGTTGGTAGCAGTGAAAAGTTAAAACTGAAGAAGAAGAAGAAGAAGAAGAAGAATTAAAGAGTCGTACGTTGCAATATTTAAATTTTAAGTTGGTATTTTACTAATGAAAAGTTAAAACTGAAGAAGAGGAATTAAAGAAGGTTGGTACTAATGAAAAATTAAAACTGAAGAAGAAGAAGAAGAATTTAAGAATTATATATTGCAATATATAAAAGTTAGGTTGGTAGTAACGTGAAGTTTAAACTGAACAAGAAGAATTAAAGAAGGTTGGTACTAATGACAAGTTAAAATTGAACAAGAAGAAAAAGAAGAATTAAAGAAGGTTGGTACTAATGACAAGTTAAAATTGAAGAAAAAAAAGAAGAAGAAGAAGAAGAAGAATTAAAGAGTCGTACGTTGCAATATCTAAATTTTAAGTTGGTACTAATGGAAAGTTAAAGCAGAAGAAAAAGAAGAAGAAGAAGAAGAAGAATCTAAACGTTGGTAGGTTGGAAGTAGCGTGAAGTTAAAACCGAACAACAAGAATTAAAGAAAGTTGATACTAATTAAAGAAGGTTGGTACTAACTAAAAGTTAAAACTGAAGAAGAAGAAAAAAAAAAAAGAAAAACTAAATTAAAGAAACTCACCGAATGATCCCGAACGGGTCTCAACCCGCCGATAAAATCGCTGCTCTCCGTATGCATGTGACAATTAACGGTCACCAATCGCCGGCAATTATTGTCGGCGATTAAACGGCAAACCGTCGTTTTGCCGCCGCCCGTTTCGCCGACCAACAAAACCGGTTCCTTAAAGTCCAACGCTTTCGAAACGGAAACGGCCAATTGTCGCAAATTAAAAGTCCAAACGATATTCGCGTGCTTCGTTTCGTTCTCTTCGATTTTTTCCAAAATGTGCCGGGTCACGTTCGACGTTTTATCGGAAACTAAAAAAAAGAAGAAGAAGAAAAAAACCAATATTACTCTTATTACAGTTAAAAACTTACGCGTGAACAAATTTTCCGGATCGACGACTCTCCTCAAACGTTTTTCCAATACGGAGATAATTTCGTTTTTCTCCTCGGTTTTCCTCACTTTTCCGGCCAACACGAGGTAACCCTCGTCCGCTAAATGTTGGTCCCAGTCGTACAAGTTTTTCGAATTTCGCGCCAACCTGTACCGTTCGCCCCACCTGAAGAGGTCCCTCAAAGTGACGAAACCTTGTTTGCCGGCGAAAGCCGCCGAACCCCGACGTCTCACCTAAAAAAAAACAGAAATTTGTTAAATGTGTAATACTAGTTGCCTAAATGTATGTGTAATACTGGTTGCATAAATGTATGCGTTATAATGGTTGCCTAAATGTATGTGTAATACTGGTTACATAATTGTATATGTAATACTGGTTGCCTGACTTAACGTTGCAATTTGTGAAGTTGGGTTGGCAGTACTTTTAAGTTAAAACAGAAGTAGAAGAATTAAAGAAGGTTGGTACTAATGAGAAGTTAAAACCGAAGAAGAAGAAGAAGAATGACGGGGAGGGGGGGGTTGTTATGAAATTTTAAAGACTTTTTCGATTTAATTAAAGGTGGACAAAATTACCTGCAAATCGGTCATGACGTTGATCATTTTTTTGGCGTAACTCGGCGCCATTTCGCATCTTTGGTGAAGAATAAATTCCAATTCTTTAGGTGGGATTTCGTTGAAATGTAATTCGACGAATCTGGAATTAAAAAAAAAATATTATAAAGCTTCTATTTTCCCTAGTGACTATTTTAAAGCTTCTATTTCCCCTAGTGACTATTTTAAACCTTCTATTTCTCCTACTGACTATTTTAAAGCTTCCAATTCCCCTAGTGGCTATTTTAAAGCTTCTAATTCCTCTACTGATTATTTTAAAGCTTCCAATTCCCCTACTGACTGTTTTAAACCTTCTATTTCCCCTAGTGACTATCTTAAAGCTTCTATTTCCCCTAATGACTATTTTAAAGCTTCTAATTCCTCTACTGATTATTTTAAAGCTTCCAATTCCCCTACTGACTATTTTAAAGCTTCCAAATCCCCCCAGTGACTATTTTAAAGCTTCCAATTCCCCTAGTGGCTATTTTAAAGCTTCTAATTCCTCTACTGATTATTTTAAAGCTTCCAATTCCCCTACTGACTGTTTTAAACCTTCTATTTCCCCTAGTGACTATCTTAAAGCTTCTATTTCCCCTAATGACTATTTTAAAGCTTCTAATTCCTCTACTGATTATTTTAAAGCTTCCAATTCCCCTACTGACTATTTTAAAGCTTCCAAATCCCCCCAGTGACTATTTTAAAGCTTCCAATTCCCCTAGTGGCTATTTTAAAGCTTCTAATTCCTCTACTGATTATTTTAAAGCTTCCAATTCCCCTACTGACTGTTTTAAACCTTCCAAATCCCCCCAGTGACTATTTTAAAGCTTCCAATTCCCCTACCGACTATTTTAAAGCTTCAAATCGAAACTCACCTGTTCCTGAACGCCCTCGACAACGTTTTCCTGCCCCCGTACGCCCCGGGCGGGTTCTGCGTCGCGAACAACATAAAATTCTCGTTCGCCTTCACGGTCTCCCTCGTCTCCGGTATAAACAACTCCCTGTTGTCGTCCAACACTCTGTTCAACGCCTCCAGGACGTCGCTCGGCGCCAAATTCAACTCGTCCAATATGATCCAGTGGCCCTTGCGCATCGCCTCCACCAGGAGGCCCTCCCTGAAGACGAGCCGCCCGTCGGGGGCGGCCGCGTACCCGCCCACGTACTCTTGGAGGTCGGTGTGCTCGTGGTTGTTGATGCGGACGCATTTGTTGCCGCTAGAGGTCGCCAGGTACGTTATCAGGCTGGTTTTTCCCACGGAGGTGTCGCCCTGCGGGGGGAGAAGATTTGTGAGTTAATTTGGGACGTGGAGGGTGGTTTTCGTTTTGTTTTAGAAGTTGTACGGTTCGAGTTTCCCCCTAGTGGGTATTTTAAAGCTTCGAGTTTACCCCTAGTGGCTATTTTAAAGCTTCAATGACTATTTTAAAGCTTCTATTTCCCCTACCGACTATTTTAAAGCTTCTATTTCCCCTACTGACTATTTAAAAGCTTCGATTTTCCCCCTACTGACTATTTTAAAGCTTCTATTTTACCAACTGACAATTTTAGAGCTTCTATTTTCCCTAGTGGCTATTTTAAACCTTCTATTTCTCCTACTGACTATTTTAAAGTTTCCCATTCCCCTACTGACTATTTTAAAACTTTCAATTCCCCTACTGACTATTTTAAAGCTTCTATTTTCCCCCTACTGACTATTTTAAAGCTTCTATTTCCCCTAATGTAAAGAAGACGCCAAGTTAATTTGTTGGAGGGAGGTTTTTTTTTTTAGTTGTTAGAACTTATAAGATTCTCACCTGCAAAAGTACCGGGAGTTTTCCGATGGAAACGACGCGCACCAAATCTTTCAAATTTTTCCTTACGGAATCCGTTAAGATGTAACGTTCGGGCACTAGAGGCTCCATTTGGCCTTTTTTCACCCAATAACCTTCGAATTGGAGAAATTCTCGTTCGGTTCCCGACGGTCTGGGAATCGGTTGATTCAAAACCGCTTTCAGGGATTTCGCGTCGCCGATCAAATAACTAAAACAGAAAAAAAACAAACAAAAGGTTTTAGTATTAATTCGAATTTAAAGCTTCGAATCCCTCTAGTGACTATTTTAAAGCTTCCAAATCCCTTTGTGACTATTTTAAAGCTTCCAAATCCCTTTGTGACTATTTTAAAGCTACCAAATCCTCCTACTGACTATTTTAAAGCTTCCAAATCCCCCTAGTGACTATTTTAAAGCTACCAAATCTCCTACTGACTGTTTTAAAGCTTCTATTTCCCCTAGTGACTATCTTAAAGCTTCTATTTCCCCTAGTGACTATTTTAAAGCTTCTATTTCCCCTAGTGACTATTTTAAAGCTACCAAATCTCCTACTGACTGTTTTAAAGCTTCTATTTCCCCTAGTGGCTATCTTAAAGCTTCTATTTCCCCTAGTGACTATTTTAAAGCTTCTATTTCCCCTAGTGACTATTTTAAAGCTTCTATTTCCCCTAGTGACTATTTTAAAGCTTCCAAATCCCTTTGTGACTATTTTAAAGCTTCCAAATCCCTTTGTGACTATTTTAAAGCTACCAAATCCTCCTACTGACTGTTTTAAAGCTTCTATATCCCCTAGTGACTATTCTAAAGCTACCAAATCTCCTAGTGACTATTTTAAAGCTTCTATTTCCCCTACCGACTATTTTAAAGCTTCAGAACGATTTTACCATCTTTTTTTACGAACTAAACAGTTAATTCGTGAAAAAAATTGCCCCACTCACCTCGAAATCATCTTCTCGACGGTTCGATACGAATCGCTGTCCAGCTGCGTCAAAAAACTCAAACAAAAAGCTTCGTACAAACTCCTCTTGAACGTCCCGCACGGATTTTTAGCCGCTACAATTAACGCTCTGCATAAAGACCTCAACGAATAATGGGGTTTGTGCCCCGAACCGTCCGAAAGCGTTAGAACCGTTTCTTTGCGAACTTTCAAATAAAAATCCACGATTCTCTCCGCATCTTTCGGTTTGATCGATTGCGTCGCCAAATAATTGTTCACCAACAGGAGTAAATCGATTCTTTCGTCCAATTCGTCGACGAAAAACTCCGTGAATCGATTACGCAGACCGAAGGGTAGATCTTTTTTCCCGACGTCCGTGGAGGGGTTCATGCAGGCGAACAAAGTGAAATTGGGGTGGCGTTTTATGGGTTTTTTATCGCCCCGTTCCAACAGGCACAAAGAACCTCTGGAACCTTCCAATAAACCCGATAAACATTCCAATGTTTCGGCGTTCGCTAAATTTATTTCGTCCAATAACACCCAGTATCCCTTTTCGACGGCTTCCACCAAACTACCCTCGATGAAACTGAAAGCCAAAGCGTTGGTGTGCTTCAATTGAAGCTCTAATTTGTTTAGCTTCAAGCCGATTTTCTCCCATCTTTCCAAAAAGATCGATTGTTTCGTGTACCTTTTGTATTCCTCTATAGTTTTTTTATCCAGAAACTGTTTCGTCCTCTCGAATTCGTTCCAAGACTTTTTTAAAGCTTCGTATTCGCTTTTGGATCTTTTTAAAGCTTCGAATTCCTCTACGGACCGTTTTAGAGCATCGAACTTCTCCGCGGACTGTTTTAAAGCTTCGAAATCGTTTGCGGACTTTTCTAGTGCTTCGTACTCGCTTTTGGACTTTTTTAAAGCTTCGAACTTCTCTGCGGACTTTTTTAAAGCTTCGTATTCGCTTTTGGATCTTTTTAAAGCTTCGAATTCCTCTACGGACCGTTTTAGAGCATCGAACTTCTCCGCGGACTGTTTTAAAGCTTCGAAATCGTTTGCGGACTTTTCTAGTGCTTCGTACTCGCTTTTGGACTTTTTTAAAGCTTCGAACTTCTCTGCGGACTTTTTTAAAGCTTCGTATTCGCTTTTGGATCTTTTTAAAGCTTCGAATTCCTCTACGGACCGTTTTAGAGCATCGAACTTCTCCGCGGACTGTTTTAAAGCTTCGAAATCGTTTGCG
Organism: Hermaeophaga mercurialis; assembly: GCA_951812935.1. Lineage (NCBI taxonomy): Eukaryota > Metazoa > Arthropoda > Insecta > Coleoptera > Chrysomelidae > Hermaeophaga > Hermaeophaga mercurialis. The sequence continues at coordinate 22,982,096 of OX638366.1, forward strand.
GACTTTTCTAGTGCTTCGTACTCGCTTTTGGACTTTTTTAAAGCTTCGAACTTCTCTGCGGACTTTTTTAAAGCTTCGTATTCGCTTTTGGATCTTTTTAAAGCTTCGAATTCCTCTACGGACCGTTTTAGAGCATCGAACTTCTCCGCGGACTGTTTTAAAGCTTCGAAATCGTTTGCGGACTTTTCTAGTGCTTCGTACTCGCTTTTGGACTTTTTTAAAGCTTCGAACTTCTCTGCGGACTTTTTTAAAGCTTCGTATTCGCTTTTGGATCTTTTTAAAGCTTCGAATTCCTCTACGGACCGTTTTAGAGCATCGAACTTCTCCGCGGACTGTTTTAAAGCTTCGAAATCGTTTGCGGACTTTTCTAGTGCTTCGTACTCGCTTTTGGACTTTTTTAAAGCTTCGAACTTCTCTGCGGACTTTTTTAAAGCTTCGTATTCGCTTTTGGATCTTTTTAAAGCTTCGAATTCCTCTACGGACCGTTTTAGAGCATCGAACTTCTCCGCGGACTGTTTTAAAGCTTCGAAATCGTTTGCGGACTTTTCTAGTGCTTCGTACTCGCTTTTGGACTTTTTTAAAGCTTCGAACTTCTCTGCGGACTTTTTTAAAGCTTCGTATTCGCTTTTGGATCTTTTTAAAGCTTCGAATTCCTCTACGGACCGTTTTAGAGCATCGAACTTCTCCGCGGACTGTTTTAAAGCTTCGAAATCGTTTGCGGACTTTTCTAGTGCTTCGTACTCGCTTTTGGACTTTTTTAAAGCTTCGAACTTCTCTGCGGACTTTTTTAAAGCTTCGTATTCGCTTTTGGATCTTTTTAAAGCTTCGAATTCCTCTACGGACCGTTTTAGAGCATCGAACTTCTCCGCGGACTGTTTTAAAGCTTCGAAATCGTTTGCGGACTTTTCTAGTGCTTCGTACTCGCTTTTGGACTTTTTTAAAGCTTCGAACTTCTCTGCGGACTTTTTTAAAGCTTCGTATTCGCTTTTGGATCTTTTTAAAGCTTCGAATTCCTCTACGGACCGTTTTAGAGCATCGAACTTCTCCGCGGACTGTTTTAAAGCTTCGAAATCGTTTGCGGACTTTTCTAGTGCTTCGTACTCGCTTTTGGACTTTTTTAAAGCTTCGAACTTCTCTGCGGACTTTTTTAAAGCTTCGTATTCGCTTTTGGATCTTTTTAAAGCTTCGAATTCCTCTACGGACCGTTTTAGAGCATCGAACTTCTCCGCGGACTGTTTTAAAGCTTCGAAATCGTTTGCGGACTTTTCTAGTGCTTCGTACTCGCTTTTGGACTTTTTTAAAGCTTCGAACTTCTCTGCGGACTTTTTTAAAGCTTCGTATTCGCTTTTGGATCTTTTTAAAGCTTCGAATTCCTCTACGGACCGTTTTAGAGCATCGAACTTCTCCGCGGACTGTTTTAAAGCTTCGAACTCCTTCGCGGACCTTTTTAAAGCTTCCATTTCCTTCGTAGACTTTATCGAAGCTTCAAATTCCTTCACAGAAGTTCTCATTCGTTGCACGGCGGCCCGACAACTCACGTTCATCAGCTTCACCAAATGCGACCATTTTTGATCGTTAAAAGCTGCTGCCACGAAACCGAGATATTTTCTGTTCGGTTCTACGTTGAAAAAATCGACGAACGCTCGTTCGAATTCGTCTCTGATCGGCGAAACGATATATTTCAAGTCGACGGGCTTAAATCCGCCCAATAAATCGGCCGAATCCGATTGTTGATTCATATTAATGACGACCAATTTTTGGCCGACGGTTCCGGCTAAATATTGAACGCAGGAGGTTTTACCGGTTCCGGTTTCGCCCACCAAAAGAACCGGTTCTTCCAATTTAACGCAACACATTACTCGTTCGAGCAACACCGAAGATTGCCGAGTAAAAGAGAAATTTATAGGTAACGAATGTTCTTCGTTGTTTCTCGGTAAAATTACTCTACCGGCCACGAATCGCTCCGAAGTTAGCCGCATTATCGGTTTGTAATCGTTGATAAAATACTCGGCTTTTTGATTGACGATTCCCAAAATCGTACAAATCCTTTTAGCGATATCTAAAGCGTATTTTCGATCGGACGAAGAGCAACAAAAAACGTCGACGGCGTCCTGTAGGATTTTAAGAGCGCCTCGGGGGTTTTTAACGTCGAAATCGACGACGGCGCGGGCGCAAAATTTGAAAAAATCCCTCGCGGAAATGCATCGCCCGCTTTTCGCTACGATTTCCTCGATTTTTCGTTCGAACAGGAGGAAAACGTCGACCAAACGGTCGGATATCGTTAAAAATTCGGGGTGTTTTTCGTCCAGGATTCTTTGCAATTCGGGACGCGTTAACGGGTCCACGTTTATTTGGAAAATTTGTTTTTCCAGCAGCGACAGGGAGCTCGAGTGTTTCTTTCGGGGGCCGCTTATCGTCGATAAGAACCTGAATAAAACAAGAAAAAACGGTAAATCGTAGCTCGTTTCAAAACTGTGTAACAAGATTATGCATTAAAATTTCTCCTAGGAAATTGTTCTTTGTTTTATACGAACCTGTGGGTGAGAAACAGTTGAAAACCTGGAGCTATTTGTACGGAATCTCTGTAACCGGGCACGGTTAAACATTTATTTTCCAAAAAACTGGACAACATCGAAGCTACGTCCATACTGGCGGAATCTATGTCCTCCAAAAGCAGCCAATGGCCTTCTAAAACCGCCTAAAAAAACATACAAACATTAATACAATTTACGTACTCGTCGAATTTCTCTTTTTATAGAAAAAATCCCACCTGGGTCAATACTCCGGGTTGCCACAAAAATTCCCCGGGCACGTCCGTGCATCTGTAAGTGCCCAACAACATTTTCCCATCGGTCTGGTCCCCCAATTGCACTTTAATGAAATCATCCCCTAAATTCCTGCCGGTCTTCTCGGCCAAATACTCGACGAGCGTCGTTTTACCTGTAAAACACGAATTTCTTTATTATAATCGATACAATAAAAAAAATAACGTTTTTTTCACCTGATCCCACGGGCCCTTGAAGGCAAATCGCTTTGTTTAAACTCAATCCGAGCGCTAGTTTAGACAAATTTCGGATCGTAGATTCGACTTCGATCAAATCGGTTTTTACATTGGAATTTTTCGAAATTATCGGTACGTACAACCCTGAAACGTTAATTAGATCTTCTGCGGGATTATTTATCGCAAATGTGGGATTTTGATTTAATACAGGGGCGATAATTTCCTCGTACAAACTCCCTTTTAAATTAAAATCGCACAAATACTTCCGGTGCAAATTTACGTTTATCGCGTTCGATATTAATTTGTCGAGTTGGGCTTCGGGCATTCCGAATATTACAGCGAAAATTTGTCGGGAAATCCATTTGATTTTGTCGTTTTCGTGTTGCAAATATTCGGCGAGAAACTCGGACCAATTCCAACGTTTCCCGTAAAATTCCGGGTCGCTTTTTAGCAAATAATAACAGGATTCTACGAACTGCAATTCTTCGTATTTTATCGAATCGGATTTCGGTTTTTTCGAATCGCTTTCGCCGATTTCGAAATGTTGGAACGCGGACGGCGATTCCGAGAAATATTTTAAAGCGAATCCGCCCAAATCGGGCCTGGTTTTGATTAAATTTCCCAATAAAATCGCTTTTAAAACGTGTTTTTCGTCCGAGTTCAAAGCTCTACGCAACAACTCGGGAATGTATTTAGAAAAATGGTTCGACACGCTGTTAAAGTGTTGCGGATCTAAAAGTAAATCCGTAGATAAATAATTAATAAGGTACTGGTTGATTTCTTGCGGTTTTATTCGTTTGTTGCCGTCTAACACCTAAAAAATGATAACGTAAAATGCGAGGTTACAACAGTATATTCACAGTTTTACCTTGGCGGCAATTCGAAATTGTTCGTTTATCTCCACAAATTTTAATAAAGCGTCACTTAAATCGCTTCTTGTATTCATTTTTAACCACAAAAACGCACTTATATTTCTTGAAATTCCAAAACACGTGCGTTTTAAATAAAATTCTACAAGTATTGACAAGTCGCCGCAGTGCTACCAACATAAATTTCGCACCAATCGAACGGTAACGGTGCACATTAGAGCGACACCGGTGCTACACTCGTGCAAAACCGAACGAAACTAACGCAAAATACTTCAGCGATTTCGATCGGAAATATTAGAATTCGCGCCGGTTTAACTGAAAAACGAAAGTTTTTGCTCCAATCGAACGCAAACTCTGTTCCGGGGCGTTACAATCGAACACTAACTCTACACCGGTGCAACTCAACCAATCGGAATCGCATCTAAAAATTTCTGGGTGAATTCAAATCCGAGCTGCGAATGTATCAATTAATTAAGAACTAATTAATTAAAATAAAATTACTCTAAATTTTAAAAACGGCGTTAAATATATCTCGTTCGATTGTACTACTCGCCTGGGGAATTTTTCGTTTGATGGTTGGTATTACGAATATCCTTTTTGACGTTTAGCACGCGTTTAATGGAGCCGTCGAATTTCAATAAAAATTCATTTTAATAGAGAATAAAGAAATGTCTGTCGATAAAAGCGCGGCGCATCGGCCGGGGGCCTTCAAGCAATCCAATAAAGAGCACAAACACGGTCGACACCGTTCCAAAGGCTCGATCGACGCCACTTCCAAAGGTAAATCTTAGGTTATGTTAACGAACGAGTTTTTATTAAACGGCCTTATTTTAGGGAAAATATCGTTGAAAACTCTTTCGAAAAGGAACAAACGCGACCTGAACAAGGAGCAGAGACGCAACCAGGCGTCGCAAATCAGACGGAACAAACGAGACGAAGTTTTAGCGAAAAAACGCTCTTTAGGCGGTCCGGATTTGGCCCCCTTTTTAGTATGCGTCGTGCCCCTAAACAAAGAAATCGATCACAATACGGCTTTAACGTTGTTGTGCCAATGCGACGACGAAGCGGCGGTATCGAAAACCCCAACCGGAATCACTCACATAAGGTCGGTACCTAAAACCCCAAAAAAAAACTAATAATAACGCTTTGGGCCCCTTTTTTAGCGTCCCGAGGTTCAAACAACGGTTCGAATTCGTCGTTCCGGACGCGGGACACGATTTCGCCGTGTTGGACGCTCTAAAAATCGCCGACACGGCTTTATTTTTAATATCAGCTGCGACTGGTCTACGAGACCCCGAAACCGTTATCGACGATTTCGGCGAATTTATTCTGTCAGCTTCGTTCGCGCAGGTAAATAACACACACCCCGTATACATATATTCGATATATTTTATATATATATTGTTTGGGTATTGGCTGTAGCTTCTTTATTTATTTATTTTTGTTTTTTTTTTTAGGGTTTGCCCACCCCCGCGGTTGTAGTTACGGATTTGGAGAGCGTGGGGCCGAAAAAGAGAAACGAGCACAAGCAACGCATACAAAAATTGGTGAATAAATGGTTGCCGGACGAGAAAATCCTGGTTATGGATAAAAACGTGGACGGGGTGAACGTTTTGAGGAAAATCGGGGGCCAAAAGCGAAAATCGGTGGCGTACAGAGACCGGAGGGCGCATTTGTTGGGGGAGGAGGTCGAGTTCGTGCCCGATACCGAGGGTGAAGTATTTTTTTTTTTTTCTTTTTGATGTTCTGAATGTTTTATTTCGTTGGGAAAATAATTTTTGATTTGTTTGTTTTAGGCGGTTTTGGGACTTTGAAGATTACCGGTTATTTAAGGGGGGCAATTTTGTCCGTGAATCAGTTGGTGCACGTGCCGGGTTTGGGGGATTTTCAAATGGGTCAAATTGACGCCCCCGAGGATCCGCGCAAATTCGAAAAAAGGTAATTTTTCTTGTTTGTTTGCGTAGTTTTTTTTTATGTAAGTCGGGAAATTTCGTTGGGTTTTTCTTTGGAAAAATTGACGCTTTTTGGTACGAAAATTTGGTAAAATTTTTGCTCGATAAATTGATGTTTGTTTGAATTTTTTTCAAACGTTGATTGAAAAATTGGAGAAAAGAAAAACGTTGAGTTCTCCAGGATTCTGGGGCTTAAAAGTTGAAATTTCTTTTAATTTCTACTCAAAATATTGAAAAAATTTTGTATTATAGATTCTTTATTTATTCTTCGAGGGGAATTTTGAAAAAAAAATTAAATTATATAAAATTAACCTTTTTTTCTTCTATTTTTTTTTTGTTAATCATTAATCTTCTTTTTTTGTTGTTATAAATTCATTCATCTTCTTTTTTTTTTATTAAAAATAAATTCTTCATTTTTGTTAGATTCTTTATTTATTTTTTAAGAGAAATTCAATTTTTTTTAACCAAAATCAAAGGATTTTCCAAATTTGTAAGTGACGTTTGAAAAAATTTAAGAAGCTCATTTATTTTGAGAAAATTTTGACAAGTTTTCACTTTTTAGGTCGGAATTTGAAAAAAAATTCAACATTTTTAACCGAAATTTAATGAAATTTTACCTTTCTTATTTTTTTGTTAAAAATCATTGTTCTTCTTTTTTGTTATAAATTCTTTATTTATTTTTTCTTGAAAAATTGACATTTTTTTTCAAGCTTCAGCCCAAATACTGGGAATTTATTTAAATTTTTACTCGACAAATTAAAGTTTGTTTAAATTTTTTCAAACGTTGATTGAAAAATTAGAAAATTTTATTAATTTTGATTCAAAAAATTAAATTTTCTACGAATCTGGGCATTAAAAGTTGAAATTTCTACTCAAAATAAAGAATTTTCCATATTTGTATAAAAAAATTGAATTTTAGTTCAAATTTCAACTCAAAAAGTTCAATTTTTAAAAAAGCTTTCTAAATGCCCACTAAAATATTTGAAATTTCTTTAAATTTCGATTTAAAAGTTGAAATTTCTATTACCAAAAAGATTCGATTTTCCAAAATAAAAACAATAAATAAGATCAAATTTTCATTAAATTTCGACCCAAAAAGTTAAATTATCTTTAAATTTTCCGAAACAATCACAAAATTTTGGAAAATTTCGACTTAAAAGCAGGAATTTTATAAAAATTCCACACTATTTTTAATTCATTAACGTGTAATATTGGTTGCCTAATTGTATAACTAAACGTTAAAACTGAAGAAAAAGAAGAATTATAGAGTTGTATTTTGCAATATGTAAATGTTAGGTTGGTGCCATTGAATTTTAAAATCGAAGAAGAAGAATTATTTTGAGGTTATGTTAAGAGAATCGAAAACTTTTGTGATTTCGTTTCGAAAAATTCCGCGATTTAAAAGTGAAAAAGTGCATAAAAATCCGATTTCGTTTGTTTAAAATGTGTAAAACGGTGATTTTTCCAGCAACGGTGAAAATAAGGAGAGCGCGGATCCGGAAACCGCGGCCGTAATTCGAGTTTTGGAACGTTGCGATCCATCGAAACAGGAATCTCTGGATTCGGAAAATATTCCCGATCCGATGGACGCGGAACAAACTTGGCCGACGCGGGAAGAAATCGAAGAAGCGGCGGAAAACGAACGAAAGGTGGGTGCTAATTTTTTTTTTTTTTTTTGGGGAAATTATTAGCGAATAATAACAAAAAAAAAAATGGATTTTGCTAGTGTGATTTCGTGAAAATTTGGATGCAAAAGTGCGATTTTTTTTGTGAAATTTTTCGACCTTAAAATGTAAATTTTTGAAATTTAACCTCTTTTCTTCTTTTTTTTTTTCCTTTAGTGCAGTTGCTTTCATCTTCTTTTTATTTATTTTTTGTAACAGTTCCATTAATCTTCTTTTTTGTTAAATAGTTATTGGTCTTCTTTTTTGTTATAGATTCTTTGGTTAATTTTTAAGTGAAATTTCAATTTTTTTTTTTAACCGAAATCAAAGAATTTAAAAAAAAAATGGATTTTGCTAGTGTGATTTTGTGAAATTTTGATGCAAAAGTGCGATTTTTTTTGTGAAATTTTTCGACCTTAAAATGTGAATTTTTGAAATTTAACCTCTTTTCTTCTTTTTTTTTTTTTTCTTTTCTGCTTTAGTGCAGTTGCTTTCATCTTCTTTTTATTTATTTTTTGTAACAGTTCCATTAATCTTCTTTTTTGTTAAATAGTTATTGTTCTTCTTTTTTGTTATAGATTCTTTGGTTAATTTTTAAGTGAAATTTCAATTTTTTTTTAACCGAAATCAAAGAATTTTCCAAATTTTTAATCTGAGTTTGAAAAAAATTTAAGAAAAATAATTTTTTTTTTTTTTTTGGGGGGGGGAATTATTAGCGAATAATAACAAAAAAAAAATGGATTTTGCTAGTGTGATTTCGTGAAATTTGGATTCAAAAATGCGATTTTTTGGGTGAAATTTTTCGACCTTAAAATATACATTTTTGAAATTTAACCTTTTTTCTTCTTTTTTTTGGTGTAACAGTTCCATTATTTTTTTTTTTTTTTTTTTTTTTTTTTTTTTTTTTTTTTTTTTTTTTTTTTTTTTCTCTCCAAGCTTCAACCCAAAAACTGAAATTTTTTTCAAACGTTGGTTAAAACTTGCGAAATTTTACGATTTTCGATCCAAAAAAATTGAATTTTCTACGAATCTGGGCCTTAAAAGTTGAAATTTAAAGAAATTTCAAATTTTCCAAATTCGAAAAAATTTAAAAAAAAATCGTTTCATTTTCATGACTAAAATTAGGGAAAAAATCAACTTTTTATGAGGAAATTTGGAAAAATTCTACTTTTTGTGTTACAATTTTTAAAAAAAATCCTTTATTTGGGTCGATATTTAAGAAAATTTTAAAAACAAATACCGCTTTTTGTATTAAAACGTCGACAAAATCGCACCGTTTTCCTTAAATTCGTAAAAGTTTCCATCAAAAATGAGAAAAAACAATCGCTTTTTTGATTTAAAATTTGTAAAACGATTCTTCTTTTTCCCCCATTTTCGAAACCGGCCGCCGCTTACGGCGGACAAACAGCCACCGCGAAACGAACGAGTAAAAGGCCACCGAAACCGGAAGAAGAAGAAGAAGAAGAAGCAGAGCCGTCAATCGACAAAAAGAGCGCCAAATTCAAAACAAACAAACACCCACTTTATCTCAATCAATTTTACTAATTTTAATTAATTTTTTTCTTAACAATTTCAGTCGAAAAAAGTCAAACGCGTGCCGAAAGGTTGGTCCGATTATCAAGCCGCTTGGATTCCCGACGAAGACGCCGACGCCGACGAAAAAAGCGACGCCGACGCCGACGAATTTATGGACGCGGCGTCGGATTTTTCCTCGAACGAGGAAAAAACGAATTCGAACGAGAAAATCAATGTCGACGCTTCGGCTACCGAATCCGAAATCGATATTGACGACGACAAATACGACAAAGAAATCGATGTACAGGGCGAAAAGAGGGAATTGGATAAATTGAAGGCGGCTAAAAGCGACGGGGATTTCCCCGACGAGGTGGATACGCCACTGGACGCGCCGGCCAGCGTCAGGTTTCAAAAGTACAGGGCGCTCGAGAGTTTCAGGTTCGTAGCGCGGTTTTTTTTTTCCCCGCTTTTTTTCGTTACATTTTTATTAATGTGTAATACTGGTTGCATACTTTAATGTGTTAACCTGGTTGCATAACTTAAAGTGTTATACTGGTTGCCTACGTTAATTGTGTAATAGTGTTTGCATACATTCATTAGTGTGTAATACATTAATTAGTGTGTAATACTGGTTGCCTAATTGTATATTGCGATTTATAATTTTTAATCGGAATTTCAATTTTTTTTTTTTTTTTTACTGAAAATTTAGAAAAATTGATTTGATTGATTGGTTGAATTTCAACTTTTTCTTTTTTTTACCAAAATTTGAGGAAATTTTGTGATTTTTTTTTAATTGAAATTTCCACTTTGTCGAATAAAAATTCATGAAAATTCGACTATTTTCGTTGAAATTGAGGAAATTTTGATTTTTTTTAATCGAAATTTTAACTTTTTTTTTAATGAAAATTTAAAGAAATTCAAATTTAATAAAATTCAAATTTAAATCAAAATGTCTACTTTTTCAATAAAAATTCATGAAAATTTGACTTTTTTCATTGAAATTGAAGAAATTTTTAATTTTTTAATCGAAATTTCAACTTTTTTTTTTAATTTGATGAAATTTTGACTTTTTTAATGAAAATTTAAAGAAACTTTATTTTTATATTGAAATTTCCAGTTTTTCCAAATAAAAATTCATGAAAATTCGACATTTTTCATTGAAATTGAAGAAATTTTGATTTTTTAATCGAAATTTTAACTTTTTTTTTAATGAAAATTTAAAGAAATTCAAATTTAATAAAATTCAAATTTAAATCAAAATGTCTACTTTTTCAATAAAAATTCATGAAAATTCGACTTTTTTCATTGAAATTGAAGAAATTTTTAATTTTTTAATCGAAATTTCAACTTTTTTTTTTAATTTGATGAAATTTTGACCTTTTTTAATGAAAATTTAAAGAAGTTTTATTTTTATATTGAAATTTCCAGTTTTTCCAAATAAAAATTCATGAAAATTCGACATTTTTCATTGAAATTGAAGAAATTTTGATTTTTTAATCGAAATTTTAACTTTTTTTTAATGAAAATTTAAAGAAATTCAAATTTAAATCAAAATTTCCACTTTGTCGAATAAAAATTCATGAAAATTCGACTATTTTCGTTGAAATTGAGGAAATTTTGATTTTTTTAATCGAAATTTCAACTTTTTTTTTTAATTTGATGAAATTTTGACCTTTTTTAATGAAAATTTAAAGAAGTTTTATTTTTATATTGAAATTTCCAGTTTTTCCAAATAAAAATTCATGAAAATTCGACATTTTCCAATGAAATTGAAGAAATTTTGATTTTTTAATCGAAATTTTAACTTTTTTTTTAATGAAAATTTAAAGAAATTCAAATTTAATAAAATTCAAATTTAAATCAAAATTTCTACTTTTTCAATAAAAATTCATGAAAATTCGACTTTTTTCATTGAAATTGAAGAAATTTTTAATTTTTTAATCGAAATTTCAACTTTTTTTTTTAATTTGATGAAATTTTGACTTTTTTAATGAAAATTTAAAGAAACTTTATTTTTATATTGAAATTTCCAGTTTTTCCAAATAAAAATTCATGAAAATTCGACATTTTTCATTGAAATTGTAGAAATTTTGATTTTTTAATCGAAATTTTAACTTTTTTTTAATAAAAATTTGAACAAATATCTACATTTTATTAATGAATATTTAAATAAATTCAATTTTTCAGCGAAATTTAAGGGTTGTACGCAATTTTCATGTAGTACGTGTAATACTGGTTGTCTAATTGGATACTGCAAATATATTAATGTTAGGTTGGTAGCAGTGAAAAGTTAAAATTGAACAAAAAGAAAAATTAAAGAAGGTTGGTACTAATGAAAAGTTAAAACTGAAGAAGAATTAGAAGAAGAAGATTTAAGGAGTTGTACGTTGCAATATTTAAATTTTAAGTTGGTATCAGTGAAAAACTAAAACTAAAGAAGAAGAAGAATAATAATAGAGGTTATGTTACCGTAAATTCTTCGATTTTCGTTTAAAGCAAATCGCTTTATAATTTCTATTTAATTACAGATCGTCCCCGTGGGACCCGAAAGAAAATTTGCCGAGCGACTACGCCAGAATATTCGAATTCCAAAATTTCGGCCGCGCCAAAAAAAGAATTCTCAAAGAAGAAGAAGACAAGGACGGCGCAATGGTAAAAAAAGAAAAAAAAAATCCCTTTTATTTTTTTTTTTTTTTTTTTTTTTTTTTCAGCCCGGTTGGTACGTCACCGTTCACGTGAAAAACGTTTCCGAATTGCTGTGGAAAAATTTCGAAAAAACCGAAATTCCCTGCACCCTGATCGGCATGTTTCCGCACGAACGAAAAACGACGCTACTGAACGTCGTTTTGAGAAGAAATCGCCGTCACGATTCGCCGATTAAATCCAAAGAAAGATTAATTTTCCAGTGCGGGTACAGAAGGTTCGCCGTCAACCCCATTTTTAGCGCGCACACCAATGGAAAAAAGCACAAAGTAAGCAAAAAGGCCATTAATGTGTAATATTGGTTGCCTATTTTAATGCGTGTAATAATGGTTGCATACCTTTAAATGTGTTAAACTGGTTGCACACATTAGTGTGATACTGGTTGCATACCTTTAAATGTGTTAAACTGGTTGCATACATTAGTGTAATACTGGTTGCATACCTTTAAATGTGTTAAACTGGTTGCCTAATTGTATATTGCGATTTATAATTGTTAGGATGGTTCGATTGATTTGAATGTTTTTTTTTTTTGTGAAAATTTAAAGAAATGTGAAATTTTTTGTTGGTTAAAAATTTGAAAGATTTAATTTTTTTGTGTGGAAGTTTAAAGAAATTTTTTGGTTTTTCGAATCGGAAGTTTAAATTCAATTTTTCAATCAAAATTTCTATTTTTTTTCCAATAAAAATTCATGAAAATTCGATTTTTTTCATTGAAATTTGAAGAAAATTCGATTTTTTGATTGAAATTTTAACTTTTTTTGGTAAAAATTTGAAGAAATTTCGAACTTTTTTTTGTAAAAATTAAAACAAAAATCGTTTTTCCATCAAAATTTTTACTTTTTCCGATAAAAATTCATGAAAATTCGACATTTTTCATCGAAATTGAGAAAATTTTGATTTTTGAATTGAAATTCAACATTTTTTTTAATCAAACTTTGAAGAAATTTCGACATTTTTTACTGGAAATTTAAATAAATTTCATTTTTCAATCGACATTTACACTTTTGAAGAAAAATTAATGAAAATTCGACTTTTTTTTTTTAATGAAAATTTGAAGAAATTTCTTCGATCTTTTTGAATGAAAATTTCAACTTCTTATCGAAATTTACGAAAATTCAACATTTTTTAAACGAAATTTGGAAAAATTTGTACTTTTTTTTTTTTAATTTAAAGAAATTTAATTTTTCAATCAAAATTGCAGAAATTTCATGATCGAAATTTCAACCTTTTTTTTTAATGAAAATTCGTGAAATTTCTACTTTTTGAATCGATTTTTTTTTTTTTTTTTTTTGATGTAAATTTAAAGAAAATTAATTTTTTTTGTCGATTTTTCAGTTCGAGCGATTTTTCCGGCCCGAATCGACGGCGGTGGCGAGTTTTTACGGCCCGATTCAATTTCCCCCAGCGCCGGTCCTGTGCTACAAACAAACCGAAAAGGGGTTGGTTTTGGTCGCCGGGGGGAGTTTGTTGTCCTGCGACCCCCGTCGGATCGTCGTCAAAAGGGTGGTTTTGTCAGGTGAGATGAATCGATAAAGAATCGAGAAAAAAATCGATAAAAAAATCGATTTTTTTTTAAATGAAAATTCGACTTTTTTTTGTTAAAATCAGGTGAGGTGAATCGAAAAAGAATCGAGAAAAAATCGATTTTTTTTAAAATGAAAATTCGACTTTTTTTTGGTTAAAAAATGAAGAAATTTCGACTTTTTTCATGGAATTTTAAAATTTTTCAGTAAAAATTCATGAAATTTCAACTTTTAATCAGGTGAGGTGAATCGAAAAAGAATCGAGAAAAAATCGATTTTTTTTAATGAAAATTCGACTTTTTTGGTTAAAAAATGAAGAAATTTCGACTTTTTTCGTGGAATTTTAAAATTTTTCAGTAAAAATTCATGAAATTTCAACTTTTAATCAGGTGAGGTGAATCGAAAAAGAATCGAGAAAAAATCGATTTTTTTTAAAATGAAAATTCGACTTTTTTTGGTTAAAAAATGAAGAAATTTCGACTTTTTTCGTGGAATTTTAAAATTTTTCAGTAAAAATTCATGAAATTTCAACTTTTAATCAGGTGAGGTGAATCGAAAAAGAATCGAGAAAAAATCGATTTTTTTTAATGAAAATTCGACTTTTTTGGTTAAAAAATGAAGAAATTTCGACTTTTTTCGTGGAATTTTAAAATTTTTCAGTAAACATTCATGAAATTTCAACTTTTAATCAGGTGAGGTGAATCGAAAAAGAATCGAGAAAAAATCGATTTTTTTTAATGAAAATTCGACTTTTTTGGTTAAAAAATGAAGAAATTTCGACTTTTTTCGTGGAATTTTAAAATTTTTCAGTAAAAATTCATGAAATTTCAACTTTTAATCAGGTGAGGTGAATCGAAAAAGAATCGAGAAAAAATCGATTTTTTTTAAAATGAAAATTCGACTTTTTTTTGGTTAAAAAATGAAGAAATTTCGACTTTTTTCATGGAATTTTAAAATTTTTCAGTAAAAATTCATGAAATTTCAACTTTTAATCAGGTGAGGTGAATCGAAAAAGAATCGAGAAAAAATCGATTTTTTTTAAAATGAAAATTCGACTTTTTTTGGTTAAAAAATGAAGAAATTTCGACTTTTTTCGTGGAATTTTAAAATTTTTCAGTAAACATTCATGAAATTTCAACTTTTAATCAGGTGAGGTGAATCGAAAAAGAATCGAGAAAAAATCGATTTTTTTTAAAATGAAAATTCGACTTTTTTTGGTTAAAAAATGAAGAAATTTCGACTTTTTTCATGGAATTTTAAAATTTTTCAGTAAAAATTCATGAAATTTCAACTTTTAATCAGGTGAGGTGAATCGAAAAAGAATCGAGAAAAAATCGATTTTTTTTAAAATGAAAATTCGACTTTTTTTGGTTAAAAAATGAAGAAATTTCGACTTTTTTCGTGGAATTTTAAAATTTTTCAGTAAACATTCATGAAATTTCAACTTTTAATCAGGTGAGGTGAATCGAAAAAGAATCGAGAAAAAATCGATTTTTTTTAAAATGAAAATTCGACTTTTTTTGGTTAAAAAATGAAGAAATTTCGACTTTTTTCGTGGAATTTTAAAATTTTTCAGTAAAAATTCATGAAATTTCAACTTTTAATCAGGTGAGGTGAATCGAAAAAGAATCGAGAAAAAATCGATTTTTTTTAATGAAAATTCGACTTTTTTGGTTAAAAAATGAAGAAATTTCGACTTTTTTCGTGGAATTTTAAAATTTTTCAGTAAACATTCATGAAATTTCAACTTTTAATCAGGTGAGGTGAATCGAAAAAGAATCGAGAAAAAATCGATTTTTTTTAATGAAAATTCGACTTTTTTGGTTAAAAAATGAAGAAATTTCGACTTTTTTCGTGGAATTTTAAAATTTTTCAGTAAAAATTCATGAAATTTCAACTTTTAATCAGGTGAGGTGAATCGAAAAAGAATCGAGAAAAAATCGATTTTTTTTAAAATGAAAATTCGACTTTTTTTTGGTTAAAAAATGAAGAAATTTCGACTTTTTTCATGGAATTTTAAAATTTTTCAGTAAAAATTCATGAAATTTCAACTTTTAATCAGGTGAGGTGAATCGAAAAAGAATCGAGAAAAAATCGATTTTTTTTAATGAAAATTCGACTTTTTTTGGTTAAAAAATGAAGAAATTTCGACTTTTTTCGTGGAATTTTAAAATTTTTCAGTAAACATTCATGAAATTTCAACTTTTAATCAGGTGAGGTGAATCGAAAAAGAATCGAGAAAAAATCGATTTTTTTTAAAATGAAAATTCGACTTTTTTTGGTTAAAAAATGAAGAAATTTCGACTTTTTTCATGGAATTTTAAAATTTTTCAGTAAAAATTCATGAAATTTCAACTTTTAATCAGGTGAGGTGAATCGAAAAAGAATCGAGAAAAAATCGATTTTTTTTAAAATGAAAATTCGACTTTTTTTGGTTAAAAAATGAAGAAATTTCGACTTTTTTCGTGGAATTTTAAAATTTTTCAGTAAACATTCATGAAATTTCAACTTTTAATCAGGTGAGGTGAATCGAAAAAGAATCGAGAAAAAATCGATTTTTTTTAATGAAAATTCGACTTTTTTGGTTAAAAAATGAAGAAATTTCGACTTTTTTCGTGGAATTTTAAAATTTTTCAGTAAACATTCATGAAATTTCAACTTTTAATCAGGTGAGGTGAATCGAAAAAGAATCGAGAAAAAATCGATTTTTTTTAATGAAAATTCGACTTTTTTGGTTAAAAAATGAAGAAATTTCGACTTTTTTCGTGGAATTTTAAAATTTTTCAGTAAAAATTCATGAAATTTCAACTTTTAATCAGGTGAGGTGAATCGAAAAAGAATCGAGAAAAAATCGATTTTTTTTAAAATGAAAATTCGACTTTTTTTTGGTTAAAAAATGAAGAAATTTCGACTTTTTTCATGGAATTTTAAAATTTTTCAGTAAAAATTCATGAAATTTCAACTTTTAATCAGGTGAGGTGAATCGAAAAAGAATCGAGAAAAAATCGATTTTTTTTAATGAAAATTCGACTTTTTTTGGTTAAAAAATTAAGGAATTTCGACTTTTTTCGTGGAATTTTAAAATTTTTCAGTAAAAATTCATGAAATTTCAACTTTTAATCAGGTGAGGTGAATCGAAAAAGAATCGAGAAAAAATCGATTTTTTTTAAAATGAAAATTCGACTTTTTTTGGTTAAAAAATGAAGAAATTTCGACTTTTTTCATGGAATTTTAAAATTTTTCAGTAAAAATTCATGAAATTTCAACTTTTAATCAGGTGAGGTGAATCGAAAAAGAATCGAGAAAAAATCGATTTTTTTTAAAATGAAAATTCGACTTTTTTGGTTAAAAAATGAAGAAATTTCGACTTTTTTCGTGGAATTTTAAAATTTTTCGGTAAAAATTCATGAAATTTCAACTTTTAATCAGGTGAGGTGAATCGAAAAAGAATCGAGAAAAAATCGATTTTTTTTAATGAAAATTCGACTTTTTTTGGTTAAAAAATGAAGAAATTTCGACTTTTTTCGTGGAATTTTAAAATTTTTCAGTAAAAATTCATGAAATTTCAACTTTTAATCAGGTGAGGTGAATCGAAAAAGAATCGAGAAAAAATCGATTTTTTTTAAAATGAAAATTCGACTTTTTTTGGTTAAAAAATTAAGGAATTTAAGCAAATTTCATTTTTCAATCGAAATTTCTACATTTTCAACAAAATTTTGACAATTTTTGGTAAAAATTTGAAAAAATTCGACTTTTTTCATGGAATTTCAACATTTTTTTTAGTAAAAATTCATGAAATTTCAACTTTTAATCAGGTGAGGTGAATCGAAAAAGAATCGAGAAAAAATCGATTTTTTTTAAAATGAAAATTCGACTTTTTTGGTTAAAAAATGAAGAAATTTCGACTTTTTTCATGGAATTTTAAAATTTTTCAGTAAAAATTCATGAAATTTCAACTTTTAATCAGGTGAGGTGAATCGAAAAAGAATCGAGAAAAAATCGATTTTTTTTAAAATGAAAATTCGACTTTTTTTGGTTAAAAAATGAAGAAATTTCGACTTTTTTCGTGGAATTTTAAAATTTTTCAGTAAACATTCATGAAATTTCAACTTTTAATCAGGTGAGGTGAATCGAAAAAGAATCGAGAAAAAATCGATTTTTTTTAATGAAAATTCGACTTTTTTGGTTAAAAAATGAAGAAATTTCGACTTTTTTCGTGGAATTTTAAAATTTTTCAGTAAAAATTCATGAAATTTCAACTTTTAATCAGGTGAGGTGAATCGAAAAAGAATCGAGAAAAAATCGATTTTTTTTAAAATGAAAATTCGACTTTTTTTGGTTAAAAAATGAAGAAATTTCGACTTTTTTCGTGGAATTTTAAAATTTTTCAGTAAACATTCATGAAATTTCAACTTTTAATCAGGTGAGGTGAATCGAAAAAGAATCGAGAAAAAATCGATTTTTTTTAATGAAAATTCGACTTTTTTGGTTAAAAAATGAAGAAATTTCGACTTTTTTCGTGGAATTTTAAAATTTTTCAGTAAAAATTCATGAAATTTCAACTTTTAATCAGGTGAGGTGAATCGAAAAAGAATCGAGAAAAAATCGATTTTTTTTAAAATGAAAATTCGACTTTTTTTGGTTAAAAAATGAAGAAATTTCGACTTTTTTCGTGGAATTTTAAAATTTTTCAGTAAAAATTCATGAAATTTCAACTTTTAATCAGGTGAGGTGAATCGAAAAAGAATCGAGAAAAAATCGATTTTTTTTAATGAAAATTCGACTTTTTTGGTTAAAAAATGAAGAAATTTCGACTTTTTTCGTGGAATTTTAAAATTTTTCAGTAAAAATTCATGAAATTTCAACTTTTAATCAGGTGAGGTGAATCGAAAAAGAATCGAGAAAAAATCGATTTTTTTTAAAATGAAAATTCGACTTTTTTTTGGTTAAAAAATGAAGAAATTTCGACTTTTTTCATGGAATTTTAAAATTTTTCAGTAAAAATTCATGAAATTTCAACTTTTAATCAGGTGAGGTGAATCGAAAAAGAATCGAGAAAAAATCGATTTTTTTTAATGAAAATTCGACTTTTTTTGGTTAAAAAATTAAGGAATTTCGACTTTTTTCGTGGAATTTTAAAATTTTTCAGTAAAAATTCATGAAATTTCAACTTTTAATCAGGTGAGGTGAATCGAAAAAGAATCGAGAAAAAATCGATTTTTTTTAAAATGAAAATTCGACTTTTTTTGGTTAAAAAATGAAGAAATTTCGACTTTTTTCATGGAATTTTAAAATTTTTCAGTAAAAATTCATGAAATTTCAACTTTTAATCAGGTGAGGTGAATCGAAAAAGAATCGAGAAAAAATCGATTTTTTTTAAAATGAAAATTCGACTTTTTTGGTTAAAAAATGAAGAAATTTCGACTTTTTTCGTGGAATTTTAAAATTTTTCGGTAAAAATTCATGAAATTTCAACTTTTAATCAGGTGAGGTGAATCGAAAAAGAATCGAGAAAAAATCGATTTTTTTTAATGAAAATTCGACTTTTTTTGGTTAAAAAATGAAGAAATTTCGACTTTTTTCGTGGAATTTTAAAATTTTTCAGTAAAAATTCATGAAATTTCAACTTTTAATCAGGTGAGGTGAATCGAAAAAGAATCGAGAAAAAATCGATTTTTTTTAAAATGAAAATTCGACTTTTTTTGGTTAAAAAATTAAGGAATTTAAGCAAATTTCATTTTTCAATCGAAATTTCTACATTTTCAACAAAATTTTGACAATTTTTGGTAAAAATTTGAAAAAATTCGACTTTTTTCATGGAATTTCAACATTTTTTTTAGTAAAAATTCATGAAATTTCAACTTTTAATCAGGTGAGGTGAATCGAAAAAGAATCGAGAAAAAATCGATTTTTTTTAAAATGAAAATTCGACTTTTTTGGTTAAAAAATGAAGAAATTTCGACTTTTTTCATGGAATTTTAAAATTTTTCAGTAAAAATTCATGAAATTTCAACTTTTAATCAGGTGAGGTGAATCGAAAAAGAATCGAGAAAAAATCGATTTTTTTTAAAATGAAAATTCGACTTTTTTTGGTTAAAAAATGAAGAAATTTCGACTTTTTTCGTGGAATTTTAAAATTTTTCAGTAAACATTCATGAAATTTCAACTTTTAATCAGGTGAGGTGAATCGAAAAAGAATCGAGAAAAAATCGATTTTTTTTAATGAAAATTCGACTTTTTTGGTTAAAAAATGAAGAAATTTCGACTTTTTTCGTGGAATTTTAAAATTTTTCAGTAAAAATTCATGAAATTTCAACTTTTAATCAGGTGAGGTGAATCGAAAAAGAATCGAGAAAAAATCGATTTTTTTTAAAATGAAAATTCGACTTTTTTTGGTTAAAAAATGAAGAAATTTCGACTTTTTTCGTGGAATTTTAAAATTTTTCAGTAAACATTCATGAAATTTCAACTTTTAATCAGGTGAGGTGAATCGAAAAAGAATCGAGAAAAAATCGATTTTTTTTAATGAAAATTCGACTTTTTTGGTTAAAAAATGAAGAAATTTCGACTTTTTTCGTGGAATTTTAAAATTTTTCAGTAAAAATTCATGAAATTTCAACTTTTAATCAGGTGAGGTGAATCGAAAAAGAATCGAGAAAAAATCGATTTTTTTTAAAATGAAAATTCGACTTTTTTTGGTTAAAAAATGAAGAAATTTCGACTTTTTTCGTGGAATTTTAAAATTTTTCAGTAAACATTCATGAAATTTCAACTTTTAATCAGGTGAGGTGAATCGAAAAAGAATCGAGAAAAAATCGATTTTTTTTAATGAAAATTCGACTTTTTTGGTTAAAAAATGAAGAAATTTCGACTTTTTTCGTGGAATTTTAAAATTTTTCAGTAAAAATTCATGAAATTTCAACTTTTAATCAGGTGAGGTGAATCGAAAAAGAATCGAGAAAAAATCGATTTTTTTTAAAATGAAAATTCGACTTTTTTTGGTTAAAAAATGAAGAAATTTCGACTTTTTTCATGGAATTTTAAAATTTTTCAGTAAAAATTCATGAAATTTCAACTTTTAATCAGGTGAGGTGAATCGAAAAAGAATCGAGAAAAAATCGATTTTTTTTAAAATGAAAATTCGACTTTTTTGGTTAAAAAATGAAGAAATTTCGACTTTTTTCGTGGAATTTTAAAATTTTTCGGTAAAAATTCATGAAATTTCAACTTTTAATCAGGTGAGGTGAATCGAAAAAGAATCGAGAAAAAATCGATTTTTTTTAAAATGAAAATTCGACTTTTTTTGGTTAAAAAATGAAGAAATTTCGACTTTTTTCGTGGAATTTTAAAATTTTTCAGTAAACATTCATGAAATTTCAACTTTTAATCAGGTGAGGTGAATCGAAAAAGAATCGAGAAAAAATCGATTTTTTTTAATGAAAATTCGACTTTTTTGGTTAAAAAATGAAGAAATTTCGACTTTTTTCGTGGAATTTTAAAATTTTTCAGTAAAAATTCATGAAATTTCAACTTTTAATCAGGTGAGGTGAATCGAAAAAGAATCGAGAAAAAATCGATTTTTTTTAAAATGAAAATTCGACTTTTTTTGGTTAAAAAATGAAGAAATTTCGACTTTTTTCGTGGAATTTTAAAATTTTTCAGTAAACATTCATGAAATTTCAACTTTTAATCAGGTGAGGTGAATCGAAAAAGAATCGAGAAAAAATCGATTTTTTTTAATGAAAATTCGACTTTTTTGGTTAAAAAATGAAGAAATTTCGACTTTTTTCGTGGAATTTTAAAATTTTTCAGTAAAAATTCATGAAATTTCAACTTTTAATCAGGTGAGGTGAATCGAAAAAGAATCGAGAAAAAATCGATTTTTTTTAAAATGAAAATTCGACTTTTTTTGGTTAAAAAATGAAGAAATTTCGACTTTTTTCATGGAATTTTAAAATTTTTCAGTAAAAATTCATGAAATTTCAACTTTTAATCAGGTGAGGTGAATCGAAAAAGAATCGAGAAAAAATCGATTTTTTTTAAAATGAAAATTCGACTTTTTTGGTTAAAAAATGAAGAAATTTCGACTTTTTTCGTGGAATTTTAAAATTTTTCGGTAAAAATTCATGAAATTTCAACTTTTAATCAGGTGAGGTGAATCGAAAAAGAATCGAGAAAAAATCGATTTTTTTTAATGAAAATTCGACTTTTTTTGGTTAAAAAATTAAGGAATTTCGACTTTTTTCGTGGAATTTTAAAATTTTTCAGTAAAAATTCATGAAATTTCAACTTTTAATCAGGTGAGGTGAATCGAAAAAGAATCGAGAAAAAATCGATTTTTTTTAAAATGAAAATTCGACTTTTTTTGGTTAAAAAATGAAGAAATTTCGACTTTTTTCATGGAATTTTAAAATTTTTCAGTAAAAATTCATGAAATTTCAACTTTTAATCAGGTGAGGTGAATCGAAAAAGAATCGAGAAAAAATCGATTTTTTTTAAAATGAAAATTCGACTTTTTTGGTTAAAAAATGAAGAAATTTCGACTTTTTTCGTGGAATTTTAAAATTTTTCGGTAAAAATTCATGAAATTTCAACTTTTAATCAGGTGAGGTGAATCGAAAAAGAATCGAGAAAAAATCGATTTTTTTTAATGAAAATTCGACTTTTTTTGGTTAAAAAATTAAGGAATTTCGACTTTTTTCGTGGAATTTTAAAATTTTTCAGTAAAAATTCATGAAATTTCAACTTTTAATCAGGTGAGGTGAATCGAAAAAGAATCGAGAAAAAATCGATTTTTTTTAAAATGAAAATTCGACTTTTTTTGGTTAAAAAATGAAGAAATTTCGACTTTTTTCATGGAATTTTAAAATTTTTCAGTAAAAATTCATGAAATTTCAACTTTTAATCAGGTGAGGTGAATCGAAAAAGAATCGAGAAAAAATCGATTTTTTTTAAAATGAAAATTCGACTTTTTTGGTTAAAAAATGAAGAAATTTCGACTTTTTTCGTGGAATTTTAAAATTTTTCGGTAAAAATTCATGAAATTTCAACTTTTAATCAGGTGAGGTGAATCGAAAAAGAATCGAGAAAAAATCGATTTTTTTTAATGAAAATTCGACTTTTTTTGGTTAAAAAATGAAGAAATTTCGACTTTTTTCGTGGAATTTTAAAATTTTTCAGTAAAAATTCATGAAATTTCAACTTTTAATCAGGTGAGGTGAATCGAAAAAGAATCGAGAAAAAATCGATTTTTTTTAAAATGAAAATTCGACTTTTTTTGGTTAAAAAATGAAGAAATTTCGACTTTTTTCGTGGAATTTTAAAATTTTTCAGTAAACATTCATGAAATTTCAACTTTTAATCAGGTGAGGTGAATCGAAAAAGAATCGAGAAAAAATCGATTTTTTTTAATGAAAATTCGACTTTTTTGGTTAAAAAATGAAGAAATTTCGACTTTTTTCGTGGAATTTTAAAATTTTTCAGTAAAAATTCATGAAATTTCAACTTTTAATCAGGTGAGGTGAATCGAAAAAGAATCGAGAAAAAATCGATTTTTTTTAAAATGAAAATTCGACTTTTTTTTGGTTAAAAAATGAAGAAATTTCGACTTTTTTCATGGAATTTTAAAATTTTTCAGTAAAAATTCATGAAATTTCAACTTTTAATCAGGTGAGGTGAATCGAAAAAGAATCGAGAAAAAATCGATTTTTTTTAATGAAAATTCGACTTTTTTGGTTAAAAAATGAAGAAATTTCGACTTTTTTCGTGGAATTTTAAAATTTTTCAGTAAAAATTCATGAAATTTCAACTTTTAATCAGGTGAGGTGAATCGAAAAAGAATCGAGAAAAAATCGATTTTTTTTAAAATGAAAATTCGACTTTTTTTTGGTTAAAAAATGAAGAAATTTCGACTTTTTTCATGGAATTTTAAAATTTTTCAGTAAAAATTCATGAAATTTCAACTTTTAATCAGGTGAGGTGAATCGAAAAAGAATCGAGAAAAAATCGATTTTTTTTAATGAAAATTCGACTTTTTTTGGTTAAAAAATTAAGGAATTTCGACTTTTTTCGTGGAATTTTAAAATTTTTCAGTAAAAATTCATGAAATTTCAACTTTTAATCAGGTGAGGTGAATCGAAAAAGAATCGAGAAAAAATCGATTTTTTTTAAAATGAAAATTCGACTTTTTTTGGTTAAAAAATGAAGAAATTTCGACTTTTTTCATGGAATTTTAAAATTTTTCAGTAAAAATTCATGAAATTTCAACTTTTAATCAGGTGAGGTGAATCGAAAAAGAATCGAGAAAAAATCGATTTTTTTTAAAATGAAAATTCGACTTTTTTGGTTAAAAAATGAAGAAATTTCGACTTTTTTCGTGGAATTTTAAAATTTTTCGGTAAAAATTCATGAAATTTCAACTTTTAATCAGGTGAGGTGAATCGAAAAAGAATCGAGAAA
The DNA here is from genome assembly GCA_951812935.1 of Hermaeophaga mercurialis. Classification (NCBI taxonomy): domain Eukaryota; kingdom Metazoa; phylum Arthropoda; class Insecta; order Coleoptera; family Chrysomelidae; genus Hermaeophaga; species Hermaeophaga mercurialis. The sequence goes on from OX638366.1 coordinate 23,005,781, forward strand.
AAATCGATTTTTTTTAAAATGAAAATTCGACTTTTTTGGTTAAAAAATGAAGAAATTTCGACTTTTTTCGTGGAATTTTAAAATTTTTCGGTAAAAATTCATGAAATTTCAACTTTTAATCAGGTGAGGTGAATCGAAAAAGAATCGAGAAAAAATCGATTTTTTTTAATGAAAATTCGACTTTTTTTGGTTAAAAAATGAAGAAATTTCGACTTTTTTCGTGGAATTTTAAAATTTTTCAGTAAAAATTCATGAAATTTCAACTTTTAATCAGGTGAGGTGAATCGAAAAAGAATCGAGAAAAAATCGATTTTTTTTAAAATGAAAATTCGACTTTTTTTGGTTAAAAAATGAAGAAATTTCGACTTTTTTCGTGGAATTTTAAAATTTTTCAGTAAAAATTCATGAAATTTCAACTTTTAATCAGGTGAGGTGAATCGAAAAAGAATCGAGAAAAAATCGATTTTTTTTAATGAAAATTCGACTTTTTTTGGTTAAAAAATGAAGAAATTTCGACTTTTTTCGTGGAATTTTAAAATTTTTCGGTAAAAATTCATGAAATTTCAACTTTTAATCAGGTGAGGTGAATCGAAAAAGAATCGAGAAAAAATCGATTTTTTTTAATGAAAATTCGACTTTTTTTGGTTAAAAAATGAAGAAATTTCGACTTTTTTCGTGGAATTTTAAAATTTTTCAGTAAAAATTCATGAAATTTCAACTTTTAATCAGGTGAGGTGAATCGAAAAAGAATCGAGAAAAAATCGATTTTTTTTAAAATGAAAATTCGACTTTTTTTGGTTAAAAAATGAAGAAATTTCGACTTTTTTCGTGGAATTTTAAAATTTTTCAGTAAAAATTCATGAAATTTCAACTTTTAATCAGGTGAGGTGAATCGAAAAAGAATCGAGAAAAAATCGATTTTTTTTAATGAAAATTCGACTTTTTTTGGTTAAAAAATGAAGAAATTTCGACTTTTTTCGTGGAATTTTAAAATTTTTCAGTAAAAATTCATGAAATTTCAACTTTTAATCAGGTGAGGTGAATCGAAAAAGAATCGAGAAAAAATCGATTTTTTTTAAAATGAAAATTCGACTTTTTTTGGTTAAAAAATGAAGAAATTTCGACTTTTTTCGTGGAATTTTAAAATTTTTCAGTAAAAATTCATGAAATTTCAACTTTTAATCAGGTGAGGTGAATCGAAAAAGAATCGAGAAAAAATCGATTTTTTTTAATGAAAATTCGACTTTTTTTGGTTAAAAAATGAAGAAATTTCGACTTTTTTCGTGGAATTTTAAAATTTTTCGGTAAAAATTCATGAAATTTCAACTTTTAATCAGGTGAGGTGAATCGAAAAAGAATCGAGAAAAAATCGATTTTTTTTAAAATGAAAATTCGACTTTTTTTGGTTAAAAAATGAAGAAATTTCGACTTTTTTCGTGGAATTTTAAAATTTTTCAGTAAAAATTCATGAAATTTCAACTTTTAATCAGGTGAGGTGAATCGAAAAAGAATCGAGAAAAAATCGATTTTTTTTAATGAAAATTCGACTTTTTTTGGTTAAAAAATGAAGAAATTTCGACTTTTTTCGTGGAATTTTAAAATTTTTCAGTAAAAATTCATGAAATTTCAACTTTTAATCAGGTGAGGTGAATCGAAAAAGAATCGAGAAAAAATCGATTTTTTTTAAAATGAAAATTCGACTTTTTTTGGTTAAAAAATTAAGGAATTTAAGCAAATTTCATTTTTCAATCGAAATTTCTACATTTTCAACAAAATTTTGACAATTTTTGGTAAAAATTTGAAAAAATTCGACTTTTTTCATGGAATTTCAACATTTTTTTTAGTAAAAATTCATGAAATTTCAACTTTCTCGAACAAAACTTCATGAAAATTCGAAACAAAAAATTCATGAAAATTCGACTTTTTCCATCAAAAAATGAAGAAATTTCGACTTTTTTGATTTAAAAAATCAAAATTTAAATTTTTTCGAACAAAAATTCATGAAAATTCGATTTTTTCCATCAAAAATTGAAGAAATTTCAATTTTCAATTGAAATTTTAACAATTTTTAGTAAAAATTTGACGAATTTTCATGGAATTTTTAAGAAATTTTGATTTTTCAATCGAAATTTTGACTTTTTCCAACAAAAATTGAAGAAATTTCGACTTTTTAACGAAAAAAAAAAAACTTTTCAACCCAAAATTTCAACTTATTTTTCCCTTCTCTTCTTTTTTTCAGGCCACCCCTTCAAAATCCACAAAAAATCCGCGGTCATCAGGTTCATGTTTTTCAACAGGGCCGACGTCATTTATTTCAAGCCCGCCAAATTGCGAACGAAAATGGGCAGGACCGGCCACATCAAGGAACCCTTGGGTACACCCGTCATTTTTTTTTTTATTTTTATTTTTTATTTCCTTCTTATATTTTCAGGTACGCACGGGCACATGAAATGCACGTTCGACGGGCCCCTAAATTCCCAGGATACGGTCCTGTTGAATCTTTACAAGAGGGTTTTCCCGAAATGGAGTTTCGAGAATTTAACGGTTACTTCTTTCGACGATAAAATGGAGAATTAAGGTCGTTTAGTCGTTTATTTAGTTTTTATATGATTAAACTACTTTGTTTTTGTTGTTTACAGTCGTTTTTTTCGTTTTTCGCGCGCTTTTTTATCGATTTTTGACGTTCCGTACGTCAAAACGCGTCGTTTCTTCTTTTTCTTCTATTTGTTTAACGAATGGCCTTGTACCGCTCGGGTATTCGGCCAGCGCTTAGTAAGACTAAAAAAAGCGCAATAGTTGCTATTTTATTTATTTGTACATGAAAATGTTAGAAAATACACTTTTTTTTTTTAATCTTAATTCGTTAGGAAATTTTCTTTTTTTTTGAGATTATCACGGAATTTGATCAATTTTTGACGTTTCGGAACGTCGTTTTGGAAAAATCTCTTCTTTTTCTTCTATTTTTGACGTTCCGTACGTAAAAACGCGTCGTTTCTTCTTTTTCTTCTATTTGTTTAACGAATGGCCTTGTACCGCTCGGGTATTCGGCCAGCGCTTAGTAAGACTAAAAAAAGCGCAATAGTTGCTATTTTATTTATTTGTACATGAAAATGTTAGAAAATACACTTTTTTTTTTTAATCTTAATTCGTTAGGAAATTTTCTTTTTTTTTGAGATTATCACGGAATTTGATCAATTTTTGACGTTTCGGAACGTCGTTTTGGAAAAATCTCTTCTTTTTCTTCTATTTTTGACGTTCCGTACGTAAAAACGCGTCGTTTCTTCTTTTTCTTCTATTTGTTTAACGAATGGCCTTGTACCGCTCGGGTATTCGGCCAGCGCTTAGTAAGACTAAAAAAAGCGCAATAGTTGCTATTTTATTTATTTGTACATGAAAATGTTAGAAAATACACTTTTTTTTTTTAATCTTAATTCGTTAGGAAATTTTCTTTTTTTTTGAGATTATCACGGAATTTGATCAATTTTTGACGTTTCGGAACGTCGTTTTGGAAAAATGTCTTCTTTTTCTTTTAGTTTTTAACGGCCTTCTTCATCGTAGAAACCGTAACGGCCTTTTACTATCCCTTTCTTCGTACCTGAACAGCCTGTTGCGCCTGAAAATAAAGAATCGGTTTTTACTTGGCTGAATTGTCTCGGGGACGCGGACCGTAAAAATAAAAAAAAAGAAGATGAATTTTGTTGCAATTTTAACTATTTAAACTAGTCGGATTCCGTGTACTAATTGAATTCTACTATTTTGAAGTTTTTGATGAAGATTACATCAAAAATGCAACCAAATTGTATCGATTTATAACGAATTCGATATATTTTAAGAATAACGATTTGTTTTCGATTCAATTTAACGTTTAGAATTGAAAACTTAATAGATTTTTTTATAATTATTACCCCGAATAGTCCCGGCAGCCAAGGCCACACATCAATTAAAATAAAAAGAAGAGTTTGACCTTAATTTATATCACGTTTTCCAATATGGCCGCCTGTCATTTGTCAATGTCGAACTTACAGGAACCCGTAATACATTTTTATACTTTACCAGTGGCGTAACCACTTTTTTTTCTATTAAAAAAAACCACGGTAAAAAATCCGAAACGCAAACGAAAAAAAAAAAAAAAAAAAAAAAAAAAGAAGAAAGCGGTGTTACGTGTTACGTTACCCGTCGCCAGTGTCGTAACGGTCCTTTGAAGGGTTTTTCTTTGCGGGTTTCGAATTATTTTGTGGCGTTATCATCTACGGGGAGAAAAAAAAATTAGTAAGAATGAGTTAAAAGTAGCAAAAATTTGTGAAATTTCAACCCCGCTTATTGCTCCTCCCTTTCCACGCCCACCTATTCACCTCCCCTACGTACCTTTTTCTCGTTCCCCCTCTCCCGGTTCCATTTCCCCTTATCGTGATCGCCTTTATTAAACTTTTTCGGCCGATCTCCCTCGGGAAATTCCCGTTTCGCCGCCACTTCGAAATAATAATCGGGATTATCGTCGGGATTCCATTTGGCGCGTTCGTCGGGAGCGACGAGATCCCGTTCGGGAACCGGGAATCGGGAGAAATCGGGTTCGGGGAGGGGGAAGGCGGGAGAGGGGCGGGGTTTGCGGGTGTCGGGGGGCGGGGCGAGGAACGAGGGGGAGGGTGGGAGGGAGAAGGCGAAGTGGGAGAGGGCGAGGATTATTAGAGCCTGAAAAAAAGAAGAAGAAGAAGATTTTTCGTTAGAATTCTTAAGGAAATTCGATGGTTTTTTTTTTTTGTTTTTAAGCGATTTTCGAGGGAAATTGAGTTTTTGTGACGTCGATTTTCGAGTTTTTAAACGTGTCAATTTTTAAGATTTTTTCGTGCATTTTTTTTATGAATTTTGAAATTTTTTTAAACAAACTCAAACATTTTTAAGCGAAATTCGATTTTTGTGACGTCAATTTTCGACCGATTAAAAACGCGAATTTTCTAATTTTTCCGGCATTTTTTCAACGAATTTCAAGCAAATTGAAAGATTTTTTAAAATTCCCAAAAAAATTTTTTGACGATTTCTAACCGAAATTCTAATTTTTATGACGTCATCAAATAAATCACAGCCGCCTCGATTATTTCATTAAAAAAAAAGAAGGAACCTGCGCGATCTTCCGATTTAACCACCGGCGATTTTTTTTTTTTTTTTTTTTTAAATGTTGCGAATGTTTCGAAGTGGACGGTTTTGAGGTGGAAATTTTCAAAAATTTTGAATTTTTTTTTGAATGCGATTTTTTATGAAATTTTTTGACTATTTTTTTTTAATGTTTTACAGTTTTTTTCAAAAAAAAATCACAAAAATTTTTTGATTGTGCGAATTTTTTCGATTTTTTTCAGAATTTGCGAATTATTTCAAAAAAAAGTCCCTTTTTTGAATTTGCAAATTTTTTAGATTTTTGAATCTTTTTTAACGATTTTTTTAAGCATTTTTTAAGGTTTAAAAAAAATAACTAAAATTTTCAGAATTTGCGAGTTCTTTTAATTTTTTTAACCCAATTTTCGTCAAAAAAAATCCGACATTTTTGGCGCTAAAATTTCCGAAAAAAATTGAAATAAAAAATAAAATTCACTCACCAAGTCGATCAAAGTCATGGTTTTAATAATAATAAAACTCGAAACACGGAATAAGTGCGATTTTAACTTTCGAGTCCGTTTTATATACTTTCATTTCTCCCGCGTTTTCGGCCCGACACTCGACACATTGGCGTAACAAATCGCGGGGAACGACGGGGTTTTTTATATTCCCAAGTTGGCGGCACTGCATTTTTATATATTTTAAAGTTGGTTGCACTGCGTTTTTATATTGCGAAATTGGTTATTCTGCATTTTTTATATTGCGAAGTCGGCTGCACTGTATTTATGTCAATTAAAAGTGTTGCCAATTGTAAAACATAAAATAACTGATTTTTTTGCGTAAACGATATGCGTTTGTTTAGTAACTTTTAAATTCCGAAATTGGCTGCACTGCATTTCTATATTTTAAAGTTGGCTGCACTGCATTTTTATATTACGAAGTTGGTTATTCTGCATTTTTTATATTGCGAAGTTGGCTGCACTGTATTTATGTCAATTAAAAGTGTTGCCAATTGTAAAACATAAAATAACTGATTTTTTTGCGTAAACGATATGCGTTTGTTTAGTAACTTTTAAATTCCGAAATTGGCTGCACTGCATTTCTATATTTTAAAGTTGGCTGCACTGCATTTTTATATTACGAAGTTGGTTATTCTGCATTTTTTATATTGCGAAGTTGGCTGCACTGTATTTATGTCAATTAAAAGTGTTGCCAATTGTAAAACATAAAATAACTGATTTTTTTGCGTAAACGATATGCGTTTGTTTAGTAACTTTTAAATTCCGAAATTGGCTGCACTGCATTTCTATATTTTAAAGTTGGCTGCACTGCATTTTTATATTACGAAGTTGGTTATTCTGCATTTTTTATATTGCGAAGTTGGCTGCACTGTATTTATGTCAATTAAAAGTGTTGCCAATTGTAAAACATAAAATAACTGATTTTTTTGCGTAAACGATATGCGTTTGTTTAGTAACATTTAAATTCCGAAATTGGCTGCACTGCATTTCTATATTTTAAAGTTGGCTGCACTGCATTTTTATATTGCGAAGTTGGTGGTACTGCATTTTTTATATTGCGAAGTTGGTTGCACTGCATTTTTATATTTTAAAGTTGGTTATACTGACATTTTTATATTTCTATGTTGGCTGCACTGCATTTTTATATAATTCTATAAAATTGAAAACCACAAAATTTATAAATTTAGTTCGAAATGTTTCGCCTATTTTAAGAATTTAGGGGTACGCCGTTGTTCGATTGGGGACGCGTTTTAAATTTTATTTTTTGCTTTTTCCGATTTTTAAATTCAAACACGATTTAAAAACAAAGCGTGCGTGTTCGTGTGTGGATTTTTACAAATATTTAAATAAAAAAAAAAACGCTTTCGTCAACCGTAAATTTAATTTAATTTCAAATTTTCAATGACACGAAAAATTGTGTTGGCCACACTGCTCAAAGTCGTAAAAAAATATTGAGTTGGCTACACTGCCTCAATAAAACGTAAATTTATTGAGTTGGCCACACTGTTAGTGACGTCATAATAATGTTGGCCACACTGTTAGTGACGTAAATTATATTGAGTTGGCCACACTGTTAGTGACGTCATAATAATGTTGGCCACACTGTTAGTGACGTAAATTATATTGAGTTGGCCACACTGTTAGTGACGTCATAATAATGTTGGCTACACTGTTAAAGAGACATTCTTGTCGTAATTTTTTTCTATTTTGTCTATTTTTTCGATCGAGACAATGGAAAAAATAATAAAGCGATATATAATTTTCATTCGTCGAAATTACGGACTTTAGAGACTCGGAGAGAGAAATCGGAACGAAACGGTTTTCGAAGCCGACAGAGAAATTCGTTCGATACGATCGAGTTGGCGCGCGGTGAGAGTTAAAAAGTCGGTTTTTAAATAAATAAAAATAGCGCGACGATGTTGAAAGATCGAATTTCCTCCAAATAATTGAAAATTGTTTAACGATTTGTTTTTTTCTACTTTTTTCCGGGTTCTCCTGAATTTTCATCATTTTTTTTAACGTTTTTAGTTATTTTTAGTCTTTAGGGGATTTTTTTTCCTCTAGGTTTTTTGTTATTCTCCTGAATTTTAGTCATTTTTTAGTGTTTTTTTATTTTTAGTCTTTGGGGGATTTTTATCTCAAGGTTTTTTTGTTACTTTCCTCTGAATTTTGGTCATTTTTTATTTAGAGTTCTTTAATTAATCTTTAGGGAATTTATTTTGTTCAGGTTTTTTCATTACTTTTATGAATTTTAGTCATTTTTTTAGTTCTTTTTTTTTTGTTTTCTTCAGGTTTTTATACTTTTCTGAATTTTGGTTATTTTTTTTTGTTATTTGTTAGTTTTTAGGGGATTTATTTTCTTTAGGTTTTTTGTTACTTTCCTGAATTTTGGTACTTTTTAGTTCTTTTTTTGTTGTTACTTTTTACGTCTTTAGGGAATTTATTTTTTTTCAGGTTTTTTCTTACGAATTTTGCTCATTTTTAGTTCTTTTTTTTGTTACTTTTTAGTCAATAGAGAATTTATTTTCTTAGGTTTTTTTTTACTTTTCTGAATCTTGGGATTTTATTTTCTTTAGGTTTTTTCTGAATTTTGGTAATTTTTTTAGTTCTTTTTTTTTTGTTACTTTTTAGTTTATAGAGATTTTTTTTTCTTCAGGTTTTTCATTACTTTTCTGAATTTTGGTCATTTTTTTTCTTCAGGTTTTCTGTTACTTTCCTGAATTTTAGTCATTTTTTTAGTGTTCTTTTATTTTATAGTCTAGGGAATTTTATTTCTCCGGGTTTTTTGTTATTTTCCTGAATTTTTTAGTCTTTAAGGGATTTTTTTCTTCAGGTTTTTCATAACATTTTTTGAATTTTGGTAGTTTTTTTAGTTCTTTTTTTTTTGTTACTTTTTAGTTTATAGAGATTTTTTTTTCTTCAGGTTTTTCATTACTTTTCTGAATTTTGGTCATTTTTTTTCTTCAGGTTTTCTGTTACTTTCCTGAATTTTGCTCATTTTTTTAGTGTTTTTTTATTTTATAGTCTAGGGAATTTTATTTCTCCGTGTTTTTTGTTATTTTCCTGAATTTTTTAGTCTTTAGGGGATTTTTTTCTCCAGGTTTTTTGTTAGTTTTAGTTTTTAGGGGATTTATTTTCTCCAGGTTTTTTGTTACTTCTCTGAATTTTGGTAGTTCTTTTTTTTGTTACTTTTTAGGGATTTTTTTTTCTCAAGTTTTTTGTTACTTTTTAGCTCTTAGTTAGTTTTCCACCTCAATTTTTCCGCACCGAAAAATAAAAAAACAAACAAACAACATTTTATTTTTATTATTATTTACTCCCAACGACGTTTACATTTTTTCGCCATTTTTTTCTCCCCCCAAAACTCACCCCATCGTAAATTCGTACCCGGCGGGCCGTTTCCCCGTCACGAATCGATACAAATCGCCCTCCAAATCCGCCAACAAACCGGAAGCGCCGAAACGAAACAATTCCGGAGTCAACCATTCGTCTCCCAAAACCACTTTCACCAAAACCAACCATTCGAGGGCGTCTTTGGCGGTTCGCACGCCCCCGGCCGGCTTCAAACCCACCTAAAAAACAAAAATAAAAAGTTACCTAACCTCAATTCTTCTTTTTCAATCGATCTAACCTAACTTAACCTTACATAACCTCAATTCTTCTTTTTAAATCAATCTAACCTAACTTAACCTTACATAACCTAACCTAACCTCAATTCTTCTTTTTCAATCGATCTAACCTAAATTAACCTGTCATAACCTAACCTAACCTCAATTCTTCTTTTTAAATCAATCTAACCTAAATTAACCTGTCATAACCTAATCTAACCTCAATTCTTCTTTTTCAATCAATCTAACCTAACCTAACCTCAATTCTTCTTTTTCAATCAATCTAACCTAACCTAACCTAACCTCAATTCTTCTTTTTCAATCAATCTAACCTAAATTAACCTGTCATAACCTAATCTAACCTCAATTCTTCTTTTTCAATCAATCTAACCTAAATTAACCTGTCATAACCTAACCTAACCTCAATTCTTCTTTTTCAATCGATCTAACCTAACTTAACCTTACATAACCTAATCTAACCTAACCTCAATTCTTCTTTTTCAATCGATCTAACCTAAATTAACCTGTCATAACCTAATCTAACCTCAATTCTTCTTTTTCAATCAATCTAACCTAAATTAACCTGTCATAACCTAACCTAACCTCAATTCTTCTTTTTCAATCGATCTAACCTAACTTAACCTTACATAACCTAACCTCAATTCTTCTTTTTCAATCAATCTAACCTAACCTAACCTCAATTCTTCTTTTTCAATCGATCTAACCTAAATTAACCTGTCATAACCTAAATCTAACCTCAATTCTTCTTTTTCAATCGATCTAACCTAACTTAACCTTACATAACCTAACCTAACCTCAATTCTTCTTTTTCAATCGATCTAACCTAACTTAACCTTACATAACCTAATCTAACCTCAATTCTTCTTTTTCAGTCGATCTAACCTAACTTAACCTTACATAACCTAATCTAACCTCAATTCTTCTTTTTCAATCAATCTAACCTAAATTAACCTGTCATAACCTAACCTAACCTCAATTCTTCTTTTTCAATCGATCTAACCTAACCTAACCTCAATTCTTCTTTTTCAATCGATCTAACCTAACTTAACCTAACCTCAATTCTTCTTTTTAAATCAATCTAACCTAAATTAACCTGTCATAACCTAATCTAACCTCAATTCTTCTTTTTCAATCAACCTAACTTAAATTAACCTGTCATAACCTAATCTAACCTCAATTCTTCTTTTTAAATCAATCTAACCTAAATTAACCTGTCATAACCTAACCTAACCTCAATTCTTCTTTTTAAATCAATCTAACCTAAATTAACCTGTCATAACCTAACCTAACCTCAATTCTTCTTTTTCAGTCGATCTAACCTAACTTAACCTTACATAACCTAATCTAACCTCAATTCTTCTTTTTCAATCAATCTAACCTAAATTAACCTTACATAACCTAACCTAACCTCAATTCTTCTTTTTCAATCGATCTAACCTAACTTAACCTTACATAACCTAATCTAACCTCAATTCTTCTTTTTAAATCAATCTAACCTAAATTAACCTGTCATAACCTAATCTAACCTCAATTCTTCTTTTTCAATCAATCTAACCTAAATTAACCTGTCATAACCTAACCTAACCTCAATTCTTCTTTTTCAATCGATCTAACCTAACTTAACCTTACATAACCTAACCTAATCTAACCTCAATTCTTCTTTTTCAATCGATCTAACCTAACTTAACCTTACATAACCTAACCTAACCTCATTTCTTCTTTTTCAATCGATCTAACCTAACTTAACCTTACATAACCTAACCTAACCTCAATTCTTCTTTTTCAATCGATCTAACCTAAATTAACCTGTCATAACCTAATCTAACCTCAATTCTTCTTTTTCAATCAATCTAACCTAAATTAACCTGTCATAACCTAACCTAACCTCAATTCTTCTTTTTCAATCGATCTAACCTAAATTAACCTGTCATAACCTAATCTAACCTCAATTCTTCTTTTTCAATCAATCTAACCTAAATTAACCTGTCATAACCTAACCTAACCTCAATTCTTCTTTTTCAATCGATCTAACCTAAATTAACCTGTCATAACCTAATCTAACCTCAATTCTTCTTTTTCAATCAATCTAACCTAAATTAACCTGTCATAACCTAACCTCAATTCTTCTTTTTCAATCGATCTAACCTAACTTAACCTTACATAACCTAACCTAACCTCAATTCTTCTTTTTCAATCGATCTAACCTAAATTAACCTGTCATAACCTAACCTAACCTCAATTCTTCTTTTTAAATCAATCTAACCTAAATTAACCTGTCATAACCTAATCTAACCTCAATTCTTCTTTTTCAATCAATCTAACCTAACCTAACCTCAATTCTTCTTTTTAAATCAATCTAACCTAAATTAACCTGTCATAACCTAATCTAACCTCAATTCTTCTTTTTCAATCGATCTAACCTAAATTAACCTGTCATAACCTAACCTAACCTCAATTCTTCTTTTTAAATCAATCTAACCTAAATTAACCTGTCATAACCTAATCTAACCTCAATTCTTCTTTTTAAATCAATCTAACCTAACTTAACCTTACATAACCTAACCTAACCTCAATTCTTCTTTTTCAATCGATCTAACCTAAATTAACCTGTCATAACCTAACCTAACCTCAATTCTTCTTTTTAAATCAATCTAACCTAAATTAACCTGTCATAACCTAATCTAACCTCAATTCTTCTTTTTCAATCAATCTAACCTAACCTAACCTCAATTCTTCTTTTTCAATCAATCTAACCTAACCTAACCTAACCTCAATTCTTCTTTTTCAATCAATCTAACCTAAATTAACCTGTCATAACCTAATCTAACCTCAATTCTTCTTTTTCAATCAATCTAACCTAAATTAACCTGTCATAACCTAACCTAACCTCAATTCTTCTTTTTCAATCGATCTAACCTAACTTAACCTTACATAACCTAATCTAACCTAACCTCAATTCTTCTTTTTCAATCGATCTAACCTAAATTAACCTGTCATAACCTAATCTAACCTCAATTCTTCTTTTTCAATCAATCTAACCTAAATTAACCTGTCATAACCTAACCTAACCTCAATTCTTCTTTTTCAATCGATCTAACCTAACTTAACCTTACATAACCTAACCTCAATTCTTCTTTTTCAATCAATCTAACCTAACCTAACCTCAATTCTTCTTTTTCAATCGATCTAACCTAAATTAACCTGTCATAACCTAAATCTAACCTCAATTCTTCTTTTTCAATCGATCTAACCTAACTTAACCTTACATAACCTAACCTAACCTCAATTCTTCTTTTTCAATCGATCTAACCTAACTTAACCTTACATAACCTAATCTAACCTCAATTCTTCTTTTTCAGTCGATCTAACCTAACTTAACCTTACATAACCTAATCTAACCTCAATTCTTCTTTTTCAATCAATCTAACCTAAATTAACCTGTCATAACCTAACCTAACCTCAATTCTTCTTTTTCAATCGATCTAACCTAACCTAACCTCAATTCTTCTTTTTCAATCGATCTAACCTAACTTAACCTAACCTCAATTCTTCTTTTTAAATCAATCTAACCTAAATTAACCTGTCATAACCTAATCTAACCTCAATTCTTCTTTTTCAATCAACCTAACTTAAATTAACCTGTCATAACCTAATCTAACCTCAATTCTTCTTTTTAAATCAATCTAACCTAAATTAACCTGTCATAACCTAACCTAACCTCAATTCTTCTTTTTAAATCAATCTAACCTAAATTAACCTGTCATAACCTAACCTAACCTCAATTCTTCTTTTTCAGTCGATCTAACCTAACTTAACCTTACATAACCTAATCTAACCTCAATTCTTCTTTTTCAATCAATCTAACCTAAATTAACCTTACATAACCTAACCTAACCTCAATTCTTCTTTTTCAATCGATCTAACCTAACTTAACCTTACATAACCTAATCTAACCTCAATTCTTCTTTTTAAATCAATCTAACCTAAATTAACCTGTCATAACCTAATCTAACCTCAATTCTTCTTTTTCAATCAATCTAACCTAAATTAACCTGTCATAACCTAACCTAACCTCAATTCTTCTTTTTCAATCGATCTAACCTAACTTAACCTTACATAACCTAACCTAATCTAACCTCAATTCTTCTTTTTCAATCGATCTAACCTAACTTAACCTTACATAACCTAACCTAACCTCATTTCTTCTTTTTCAATCGATCTAACCTAACTTAACCTTACATAACCTAACCTAACCTAACCTCAATTCTTCTTTTTCAATCGATCTAACCTAACTTAACCTAACCTAACCTCAATTCTTCTTTTTCAATCGATCTAACCTAACTTAACCTTACATAACCTAACCTAACCTCAATTCTTCTTTTTCAATCGATCTAACCTAAATTAACCTGTCATAACCTAATCTAACCTCAATTCTTCTTTTTCAATCAATCTAACCTAAATTAACCTGTCATAACCTAACCTAACCTCAATTCTTCTTTTTCAATCGATCTAACCTAACTTAACCTTACATAACCTAATCTAACCTAACCTCAATTCTTCTTTTTCAATCGATCTAACCTAAATTAACCTGTCATAACCTAACCTAACCTCAATTCTTCTTTTTCAATCGATCTAACCTAACTTAACCTTACATAACCTAACCTCAATTCTTCTTTTTCAATCGATCTAACCTAAATTAACCTGTCATAACCTAATCTAACCTCAATTCTTCTTTTTCAATCAATCTAACCTAAATTAACCTGTCATAACCTAACCTAACCTCAATTCTTCTTTTTCAATCGATCTAACCTAACTTAACCTTACATAACCTAATCTAACCTAACCTCAATTCTTCTTTTTCAATCGATCTAACCTAAATTAACCTGTCATAACCTAATCTAACCTCAATTCTTCTTTTTCAATCAATCTAACCTAAATTAACCTGTCATAACCTAACCTAACCTCAATTCTTCTTTTTCAATCGATCTAACCTAACTTAACCTTACATAACCTAACCTAACCTCAATTCTTCTTTTTCAATCGATCTAACCTAAATTAACCTGTCATAACCTAATCTAACCTCAATTCTTCTTTTTCAATCAATCTAACCTAAATTAACCTGTCATAACCTAACCTAACCTCAATTCTTCTTTTTCAGTCGATCTAACCTAACTTAACCTTACATAACCTAATCTAACCTCAATTCTTCTTTTTCAATCAATCTAACCTAAATTAACCTGTCATAACCTAACCTAACCTCAATTCTTCTTTTTCAATCGATCTAACCTAACTTAACCTTACATAACCTAACCTAACCTCAATTCTTCTTTTTCAATCGATCTAACCTAACTTAACCTTACATAACCTAATCTAACCTCAATTCTTCTTTTTAAATCAATCTAACCTAAATTAACCTGTCATAACCTAATCTAACCTCAATTCTTCTTTTTCAATCAATCTAACCTAAATTAACCTGTCATAACCTAACCTAACCTCAATTCTTCTTTTTCAATCGATCTAACCTAACTTAACCTTACATAACCTAACCTAATCTAACCTCAATTCTTCTTTTTCAATCGATCTAACCTAACTTAACCTTACATAACCTAACCTAACCTCATTTCTTCTTTTTCAATCGATCTAACCTAACTTAACCTTACATAACCTAACCTAACCTAACCTCAATTCTTCTTTTTCAATCGATCTAACCTAACTTAACCTAACCTAACCTCAATTCTTCTTTTTCAATCAATCTAACCTAACCTAACCTCAATTCTTCTTTTTCAATCGATCTAACCTAAATTAACCTGTCATAACCTAAATCTAACCTCAATTCTTCTTTTTCAATCGATCTAACCTAACTTAACCTTACATAACCTAACCTAACCTCAATTCTTCTTTTTCAATCGATCTAACCTAACTTAACCTTACATAACCTAATCTAACCTCAATTCTTCTTTTTCAGTCGATCTAACCTAACTTAACCTTACATAACCTAATCTAACCTAACCTCAATTCTTCTTTTTCAATCGATCTAACCTAACTTAACCTAACCTAACCTCAATTCTTCTTTTTCAATCAATCTAACCTAACCTAACCTCAATTCTTCTTTTTCAATCGATCTAACCTAAATTAACCTGTCATAACCTAAATCTAACCTCAATTCTTCTTTTTCAATCGATCTAACCTAACTTAACCTTACATAACCTAACCTAACCTCAATTCTTCTTTTTCAATCGATCTAACCTAACTTAACCTTACATAACCTAATCTAACCTCAATTCTTCTTTTTCAGTCGATCTAACCTAACTTAACCTTACATAACCTAATCTAACCTCAATTCTTCTTTTTCAATCAATCTAACCTAAATTAACCTGTCATAACCTAACCTAACCTCAATTCTTCTTTTTCAATCGATCTAACCTAACCTAACCTCAATTCTTCTTTTTCAATCGATCTAACCTAACTTAACCTAACCTCAATTCTTCTTTTTAAATCAATCTAACCTAAATTAACCTGTCATAACCTAATCTAACCTCAATTCTTCTTTTTCAATCAACCTAACTTAAATTAACCTGTCATAACCTAATCTAACCTCAATTCTTCTTTTTAAATCAATCTAACCTAAATTAACCTGTCATAACCTAACCTAACCTCAATTCTTCTTTTTAAATCAATCTAACCTAAATTAACCTGTCATAACCTAACCTAACCTCAATTCTTCTTTTTCAGTCGATCTAACCTAACTTAACCTTACATAACCTAATCTAACCTCAATTCTTCTTTTTCAATCAATCTAACCTAAATTAACCTTACATAACCTAACCTAACCTCAATTCTTCTTTTTCAATCGATCTAACCTAACTTAACCTTACATAACCTAATCTAACCTCAATTCTTCTTTTTAAATCAATCTAACCTAAATTAACCTGTCATAACCTAATCTAACCTCAATTCTTCTTTTTCAATCAATCTAACCTAAATTAACCTGTCATAACCTAACCTAACCTCAATTCTTCTTTTTCAATCGATCTAACCTAACTTAACCTTACATAACCTAACCTAATCTAACCTCAATTCTTCTTTTTCAATCGATCTAACCTAACTTAACCTTACATAACCTAACCTAACCTCATTTCTTCTTTTTCAATCGATCTAACCTAACTTAACCTTACATAACCTAACCTAACCTAACCTCAATTCTTCTTTTTCAATCGATCTAACCTAACTTAACCTAACCTAACCTCAATTCTTCTTTTTCAATCGATCTAACCTAACTTAACCTTACATAACCTAACCTAACCTCAATTCTTCTTTTTCAATCGATCTAACCTAAATTAACCTGTCATAACCTAACCTAACCTCAATTCTTCTTTTTCAATCAATCTAACCTAAATTAACCTGTCATAACCTAACCTAACCTCAATTCTTCTTTTTCAATCGATCTAACCTAACTTAACCTTACATAACCTAATCTAACCTAACCTCAATTCTTCTTTTTCAATCGATCTAACCTAAATTAACCTGTCATAACCTAACCTAACCTCAATTCTTCTTTTTAAATCAATCTAACCTAAATTAACCTGTCATAACCTAATCTAACCTCAATTCTTCTTTTTCAATCAATCTAACCTAACCTAACCTCAATTCTTCTTTTTCAATCAATCTAACCTAACCTAACCTAACCTCAATTCTTCTTTTTCAATCAATCTAACCTAAATTAACCTGTCATAACCTAATCTAACCTCAATTCTTCTTTTTCAATCAATCTAACCTAAATTAACCTGTCATAACCTAACCTAACCTCAATTCTTCTTTTTCAATCGATCTAACCTAACTTAACCTTACATAACCTAATCTAACCTAACCTCAATTCTTCTTTTTCAATCGATCTAACCTAAATTAACCTGTCATAACCTAATCTAACCTCAATTCTTCTTTTTCAATCAATCTAACCTAAATTAACCTGTCATAACCTAACCTAACCTCAATTCTTCTTTTTCAATCGATCTAACCTAACTTAACCTTACATAACCTAACCTCAATTCTTCTTTTTCAATCAATCTAACCTAACCTAACCTCAATTCTTCTTTTTCAATCGATCTAACCTAAATTAACCTGTCATAACCTAAATCTAACCTCAATTCTTCTTTTTCAATCGATCTAACCTAACTTAACCTTACATAACCTAACCTAACCTCAATTCTTCTTTTTCAATCGATCTAACCTAACTTAACCTTACATAACCTAATCTAACCTCAATTCTTCTTTTTCAGTCGATCTAACCTAACTTAACCTTACATAACCTAATCTAACCTCAATTCTTCTTTTTCAATCAATCTAACCTAAATTAACCTGTCATAACCTAACCTAACCTCAATTCTTCTTTTTCAATCGATCTAACCTAACCTAACCTCAATTCTTCTTTTTCAATCGATCTAACCTAACTTAACCTAACCTCAATTCTTCTTTTTAAATCAATCTAACCTAAATTAACCTGTCATAACCTAATCTAACCTCAATTCTTCTTTTTCAATCAACCTAACTTAAATTAACCTGTCATAACCTAATCTAACCTCAATTCTTCTTTTTAAATCAATCTAACCTAAATTAACCTGTCATAACCTAACCTAACCTCAATTCTTCTTTTTAAATCAATCTAACCTAAATTAACCTGTCATAACCTAACCTAACCTCAATTCTTCTTTTTCAGTCGATCTAACCTAACTTAACCTTACATAACCTAATCTAACCTCAATTCTTCTTTTTCAATCAATCTAACCTAAATTAACCTTACATAACCTAACCTAACCTCAATTCTTCTTTTTCAATCGATCTAACCTAACTTAACCTTACATAACCTAATCTAACCTCAATTCTTCTTTTTAAATCAATCTAACCTAAATTAACCTGTCATAACCTAATCTAACCTCAATTCTTCTTTTTCAATCAATCTAACCTAAATTAACCTGTCATAACCTAACCTAACCTCAATTCTTCTTTTTCAATCGATCTAACCTAACTTAACCTTACATAACCTAACCTAATCTAACCTCAATTCTTCTTTTTCAATCGATCTAACCTAACTTAACCTTACATAACCTAACCTAACCTCATTTCTTCTTTTTCAATCGATCTAACCTAACTTAACCTTACATAACCTAACCTAACCTAACCTCAATTCTTCTTTTTCAATCGATCTAACCTAACTTAACCTAACCTAACCTCAATTCTTCTTTTTCAATCGATCTAACCTAACTTAACCTTACATAACCTAACCTAACCTCAATTCTTCTTTTTCAATCGATCTAACCTAAATTAACCTGTCATAACCTAATCTAACCTCAATTCTTCTTTTTCAATCAATCTAACCTAAATTAACCTGTCATAACCTAACCTAACCTCAATTCTTCTTTTTCAATCGATCTAACCTAACTTAACCTTACATAACCTAATCTAACCTAACCTCAATTCTTCTTTTTCAATCGATCTAACCTAAATTAACCTGTCATAACCTAACCTAACCTCAATTCTTCTTTTTCAATCGATCTAACCTAACTTAACCTTACATAACCTAACCTCAATTCTTCTTTTTCAATCGATCTAACCTAAATTAACCTGTCATAACCTAATCTAACCTCAATTCTTCTTTTTCAATCAATCTAACCTAAATTAACCTGTCATAACCTAATCTAACCTCAATTCTTCTTTTTCAATCAATCTAACCTAAATTAACCTGTCATAACCTAACCTAACCTCAATTCTTCTTTTTCAATCGATCTAACCTAAATTAACCTGTCATAACCTAATCTAACCTCAATTCTTCTTTTTCAATCAATCTAACCTAAATTAACCTGTCATAACCTAACCTCAATTCTTCTTTTTCAATCGATCTAACCTAACTTAACCTTACATAACCTAACCTAACCTCAATTCTTCTTTTTCAATCGATCTAACCTAAATTAACCTGTCATAACCTAATCTAACCTCAATTCTTCTTTTTCAATCGATCTAACCTAAATTAACCTGTCATAACCTAACCTAACCTCAATTCTTCTTTTTCAATCGATCTAACCTAACTTAACCTTACATAACCTAATCTAACCTAACCTCAATTCTTCTTTTTCAATCGATCTAACCTAAATTAACCTGTCATAACCTAATCTAACCTCAATTCTTCTTTTTCAATCAATCTAACCTAAATTAACCTGTCATAACCTAACCTAACCTCAATTCTTCTTTTTCAATCGATCTAACCTAACTTAACCTTACATAACCTAACCTAACCTCAATTCTTCTTTTTCAATCGATCTAACCTAAATTAACCTGTCATAACCTAATCTAACCTCAATTCTTCTTTTTCAATCAATCTAACCTAAATTAACCTGTCATAACCTAACCTAACCTCAATTCTTCTTTTTCAGTCGATCTAACCTAACTTAACCTTACATAACCTAATCTAACCTCAATTCTTCTTTTTCAATCAATCTAACCTAAATTAACCTGTCATAACCTAACCTAACCTCAATTCTTCTTTTTCAATCGATCTAACCTAACTTAACCTTACATAACCTAACCTAACCTCAATTCTTCTTTTTCAATCGATCTAACCTAACTTAACCTTACATAACCTAATCTAACCTCAATTCTTCTTTTTAAATCAATCTAACCTAAATTAACCTGTCATAACCTAATCTAACCTCAATTCTTCTTTTTCAATCAATCTAACCTAAATTAACCTGTCATAACCTAACCTAACCTCAATTCTTCTTTTTCAATCGATCTAACCTAACTTAACCTTACATAACCTAACCTAATCTAACCTCAATTCTTCTTTTTCAATCGATCTAACCTAACTTAACCTTACATAACCTAACCTAACCTCATTTCTTCTTTTTCAATCGATCTAACCTAACTTAACCTTACATAACCTAACCTAACCTAACCTCAATTCTTCTTTTTCAATCGATCTAACCTAACTTAACCTAACCTAACCTCAATTCTTCTTTTTCAATCAATCTAACCTAACCTAACCTCAATTCTTCTTTTTCAATCGATCTAACCTAAATTAACCTGTCATAACCTAAATCTAACCTCAATTCTTCTTTTTCAATCGATCTAACCTAACTTAACCTTACATAACCTAACCTAACCTCAATTCTTCTTTTTCAATCGATCTAACCTAACTTAACCTTACATAACCTAATCTAACCTCAATTCTTCTTTTTCAGTCGATCTAACC
This sequence comes from Hermaeophaga mercurialis, assembly GCA_951812935.1. NCBI lineage: Eukaryota > Metazoa > Arthropoda > Insecta > Coleoptera > Chrysomelidae > Hermaeophaga > Hermaeophaga mercurialis. The sequence continues at coordinate 23,026,261 of OX638366.1, forward strand.
TAACTTAACCTTACATAACCTAACCTAACCTAACCTCAATTCTTCTTTTTCAATCGATCTAACCTAACTTAACCTAACCTAACCTCAATTCTTCTTTTTCAATCAATCTAACCTAACCTAACCTCAATTCTTCTTTTTCAATCGATCTAACCTAAATTAACCTGTCATAACCTAAATCTAACCTCAATTCTTCTTTTTCAATCGATCTAACCTAACTTAACCTTACATAACCTAACCTAACCTCAATTCTTCTTTTTCAATCGATCTAACCTAACTTAACCTTACATAACCTAATCTAACCTCAATTCTTCTTTTTCAGTCGATCTAACCTAACTTAACCTTACATAACCTAATCTAACCTCAATTCTTCTTTTTCAATCAATCTAACCTAAATTAACCTGTCATAACCTAACCTAACCTCAATTCTTCTTTTTCAATCGATCTAACCTAACCTAACCTCAATTCTTCTTTTTCAATCGATCTAACCTAACTTAACCTAACCTCAATTCTTCTTTTTAAATCAATCTAACCTAAATTAACCTGTCATAACCTAATCTAACCTCAATTCTTCTTTTTCAATCAACCTAACTTAAATTAACCTGTCATAACCTAATCTAACCTCAATTCTTCTTTTTAAATCAATCTAACCTAAATTAACCTGTCATAACCTAACCTAACCTCAATTCTTCTTTTTAAATCAATCTAACCTAAATTAACCTGTCATAACCTAACCTAACCTCAATTCTTCTTTTTCAGTCGATCTAACCTAACTTAACCTTACATAACCTAATCTAACCTCAATTCTTCTTTTTCAATCAATCTAACCTAAATTAACCTTACATAACCTAACCTAACCTCAATTCTTCTTTTTCAATCGATCTAACCTAACTTAACCTTACATAACCTAATCTAACCTCAATTCTTCTTTTTAAATCAATCTAACCTAAATTAACCTGTCATAACCTAATCTAACCTCAATTCTTCTTTTTCAATCAATCTAACCTAAATTAACCTGTCATAACCTAACCTAACCTCAATTCTTCTTTTTCAATCGATCTAACCTAACTTAACCTTACATAACCTAACCTAATCTAACCTCAATTCTTCTTTTTCAATCGATCTAACCTAACTTAACCTTACATAACCTAACCTAACCTCATTTCTTCTTTTTCAATCGATCTAACCTAACTTAACCTTACATAACCTAACCTAACCTAACCTCAATTCTTCTTTTTCAATCGATCTAACCTAACTTAACCTAACCTAACCTCAATTCTTCTTTTTCAATCGATCTAACCTAACTTAACCTTACATAACCTAACCTAACCTCAATTCTTCTTTTTCAATCGATCTAACCTAAATTAACCTGTCATAACCTAACCTAACCTCAATTCTTCTTTTTCAATCGATCTAACCTAACTTAACCTTACATAACCTAATCTAACCTAACCTCAATTCTTCTTTTTCAATCGATCTAACCTAACTTAACCTTACATAACCTAATCTAACCTAACCTCAATTCTTCTTTTTCAATCGATCTAACCTAAATTAACCTGTCATAACCTAACCTAACCTCAATTCTTCTTTTTCAATCGATCTAACCTAACTTAACCTTACATAACCTAACCTCAATTCTTCTTTTTCAATCGATCTAACCTAAATTAACCTGTCATAACCTAATCTAACCTCAATTCTTCTTTTTCAATCAATCTAACCTAAATTAACCTGTCATAACCTAACCTAACCTCAATTCTTCTTTTTCAATCGATCTAACCTAACTTAACCTTACATAACCTAATCTAACCTAACCTCAATTCTTCTTTTTCAATCGATCTAACCTAAATTAACCTGTCATAACCTAATCTAACCTCAATTCTTCTTTTTCAATCAATCTAACCTAAATTAACCTGTCATAACCTAACCTAACCTCAATTCTTCTTTTTCAATCGATCTAACCTAACTTAACCTTACATAACCTAACCTAACCTCAATTCTTCTTTTTCAATCAATCTAACCTAAATTAACCTGTCATAACCTAACCTAACCTCAATTCTTCTTTTTCAATCAATCTAACCTAAATTAACCTGTCATAACCTAACCTAACCTCAATTCTTCTTTTTCAATCGATCTAACCTAACTTAACCTTACATAACCTAACCTAACCTCAATTCTTCTTTTTCAATCAATCTAACCTAAATTAACCTGTCATAACCTAATCTAACCTCAATTCTTCTTTTTCAATCGATCTAACCTAACTTAACCTTACATAACCTAACCTAACCTCATTTCTTCTTTTTCAATCAATCTAACCTAACTTAACCTTACATAACCTAACCTAACCTAACCTCAATTCTTCTTTTTCAATCGATCTAACCTAACTTAACCTAACCTAACCTCAATTCTTCTTTTTCAATCGATCTAACCTAACTTAACCTTACATAACCTAACCTAACCTCAATTCTTCTTTTTCAATCGATCTAACCTAAATTAACCTGTCATAACCTAATCTAACCTCAATTCTTCTTTTTCAATCAATCTAACCTAAATTAACCTGTCATAACCTAACCTAACCTCAATTCTTCTTTTTCAATCGATCTAACCTAACTTAACCTTACATAACCTAATCTAACCTAACCTCAATTCTTCTTTTTCAATCGATCTAACCTAAATTAACCTGTCATAACCTAACCTAACCTCAATTCTTCTTTTTCAATCGATCTAACCTAACTTAACCTTACATAACCTAACCTCAATTCTTCTTTTTCAATCGATCTAACCTAAATTAACCTGTCATAACCTAATCTAACCTCAATTCTTCTTTTTCAATCGATCTAACCTAAATTAACCTGTCATAACCTAATCTAACCTCAATTCTTCTTTTTCAATCAATCTAACCTAAATTAACCTGTCATAACCTAACCTAACCTCAATTCTTCTTTTTCAATCGATCTAACCTAACTTAACCTTACATAACCTAACCTAACCTCAATTCTTCTTTTTCAATCGATCTAACCTAAATTAACCTGTCATAACCTAATCTAACCTCAATTCTTCTTTTTCAATCAATCTAACCTAAATTAACCTGTCATAACCTAACCTAACCTCAATTCTTCTTTTTCAATCGATCTAACCTAAATTAACCTGTCATAACCTAATCTAACCTCAATTCTTCTTTTTCAATCAATCTAACCTAAATTAACCTGTCATAACCTAACCTAACCTCAATTCTTCTTTTTCAATCGATCTAACCTAACTTAACCTAACCTCAATTCTTCTTTTTCAATCGATCTAACCTAACTTAACCTTACATAACCTAACCTAACCTCAATTCTTCTTTTTCAATCGATCTAACCTAAATTAACCTGTCATAACCTAATCTAACCTCAATTCTTCTTTTTCAATCAATCTAACCTAAATTAACCTGTCATAACCTAACCTAACCTCAATTCTTCTTTTTCAATCGATCTAACCTAACTTAACCTTACATAACCTAATCTAACCTAACCTCAATTCTTCTTTTTCAATCGATCTAACCTAAATTAACCTGTCATAACCTAATCTAACCTCAATTCTTCTTTTTCAATCAATCTAACCTAAATTAACCTGTCATAACCTAACCTAACCTCAATTCTTCTTTTTCAATCGATCTAACCTAACTTAACCTTACATAACCTAACCTAACCTCAATTCTTCTTTTTCAATCGATCTAACCTAAATTAACCTGTCATAACCTAATCTAACCTCAATTCTTCTTTTTCAATCAATCTAACCTAAATTAACCTGTCATAACCTAACCTAACCTCAATTCTTCTTTTTCAATCGATCTAACCTAAATTAACCTGTCATAACCTAATCTAACCTCAATTCTTCTTTTTCAATCAATCTAACCTAAATTAACCTGTCATAACCTAACCTAACCTCAATTCTTCTTTTTCAATCGATCTAACCTAAATTAACCTGTCATAACCTAATCTAACCTCAATTCTTCTTTTTCAATCAATCTAACCTAAATTAACCTGTCATAACCTAACCTCAATTCTTCTTTTTCAATCGATCTAACCTAACTTAACCTTACATAACCTAACCTAACCTCAATTCTTCTTTTTCAATCGATCTAACCTAAATTAACCTGTCATAACCTAACCTAACCTCAATTCTTCTTTTTAAATCAATCTAACCTAAATTAACCTGTCATAACCTAATCTAACCTCAATTCTTCTTTTTCAATCAATCTAACCTAACCTAACCTCAATTCTTCTTTTTAAATCAATCTAACCTAAATTAACCTGTCATAACCTAATCTAACCTCAATTCTTCTTTTTCAATCGATCTAACCTAAATTAACCTGTCATAACCTAACCTAACCTCAATTCTTCTTTTTAAATCAATCTAACCTAAATTAACCTGTCATAACCTAATCTAACCTCAATTCTTCTTTTTAAATCAATCTAACCTAACTTAACCTTACATAACCTAACCTAACCTCAATTCTTCTTTTTCAATCGATCTAACCTAAATTAACCTGTCATAACCTAACCTAACCTCAATTCTTCTTTTTAAATCAATCTAACCTAAATTAACCTGTCATAACCTAATCTAACCTCAATTCTTCTTTTTCAATCAATCTAACCTAACCTAACCTCAATTCTTCTTTTTCAATCAATCTAACCTAACCTAACCTAACCTCAATTCTTCTTTTTCAATCAATCTAACCTAAATTAACCTGTCATAACCTAATCTAACCTCAATTCTTCTTTTTCAATCAATCTAACCTAAATTAACCTGTCATAACCTAACCTAACCTCAATTCTTCTTTTTCAATCGATCTAACCTAACTTAACCTTACATAACCTAATCTAACCTAACCTCAATTCTTCTTTTTCAATCGATCTAACCTAAATTAACCTGTCATAACCTAATCTAACCTCAATTCTTCTTTTTCAATCAATCTAACCTAAATTAACCTGTCATAACCTAACCTAACCTCAATTCTTCTTTTTCAATCGATCTAACCTAACTTAACCTTACATAACCTAACCTCAATTCTTCTTTTTCAATCAATCTAACCTAACCTAACCTCAATTCTTCTTTTTCAATCGATCTAACCTAAATTAACCTGTCATAACCTAAATCTAACCTCAATTCTTCTTTTTCAATCGATCTAACCTAACTTAACCTTACATAACCTAACCTAACCTCAATTCTTCTTTTTCAATCGATCTAACCTAACTTAACCTTACATAACCTAATCTAACCTCAATTCTTCTTTTTCAGTCGATCTAACCTAACTTAACCTTACATAACCTAATCTAACCTCAATTCTTCTTTTTCAATCAATCTAACCTAAATTAACCTGTCATAACCTAACCTAACCTCAATTCTTCTTTTTCAATCGATCTAACCTAACCTAACCTCAATTCTTCTTTTTCAATCGATCTAACCTAACTTAACCTAACCTCAATTCTTCTTTTTAAATCAATCTAACCTAAATTAACCTGTCATAACCTAATCTAACCTCAATTCTTCTTTTTCAATCAACCTAACTTAAATTAACCTGTCATAACCTAATCTAACCTCAATTCTTCTTTTTAAATCAATCTAACCTAAATTAACCTGTCATAACCTAACCTAACCTCAATTCTTCTTTTTAAATCAATCTAACCTAAATTAACCTGTCATAACCTAACCTAACCTCAATTCTTCTTTTTCAGTCGATCTAACCTAACTTAACCTTACATAACCTAATCTAACCTCAATTCTTCTTTTTCAATCAATCTAACCTAAATTAACCTTACATAACCTAACCTAACCTCAATTCTTCTTTTTCAATCGATCTAACCTAACTTAACCTTACATAACCTAATCTAACCTCAATTCTTCTTTTTAAATCAATCTAACCTAAATTAACCTGTCATAACCTAATCTAACCTCAATTCTTCTTTTTCAATCAATCTAACCTAAATTAACCTGTCATAACCTAACCTAACCTCAATTCTTCTTTTTCAATCGATCTAACCTAACTTAACCTTACATAACCTAACCTAATCTAACCTCAATTCTTCTTTTTCAATCGATCTAACCTAACTTAACCTTACATAACCTAACCTAACCTCATTTCTTCTTTTTCAATCGATCTAACCTAACTTAACCTTACATAACCTAACCTAACCTAACCTCAATTCTTCTTTTTCAATCGATCTAACCTAACTTAACCTAACCTAACCTCAATTCTTCTTTTTCAATCGATCTAACCTAACTTAACCTTACATAACCTAACCTAACCTCAATTCTTCTTTTTCAATCGATCTAACCTAAATTAACCTGTCATAACCTAATCTAACCTCAATTCTTCTTTTTCAATCAATCTAACCTAAATTAACCTGTCATAACCTAACCTAACCTCAATTCTTCTTTTTCAATCGATCTAACCTAACTTAACCTTACATAACCTAATCTAACCTAACCTCAATTCTTCTTTTTCAATCGATCTAACCTAAATTAACCTGTCATAACCTAACCTAACCTCAATTCTTCTTTTTCAATCGATCTAACCTAACTTAACCTTACATAACCTAACCTCAATTCTTCTTTTTCAATCGATCTAACCTAAATTAACCTGTCATAACCTAATCTAACCTCAATTCTTCTTTTTCAATCAATCTAACCTAAATTAACCTGTCATAACCTAACCTAACCTCAATTCTTCTTTTTCAATCGATCTAACCTAACTTAACCTTACATAACCTAATCTAACCTAACCTCAATTCTTCTTTTTCAATCGATCTAACCTAAATTAACCTGTCATAACCTAATCTAACCTCAATTCTTCTTTTTCAATCAATCTAACCTAAATTAACCTGTCATAACCTAACCTAACCTCAATTCTTCTTTTTCAATCGATCTAACCTAACTTAACCTTACATAACCTAACCTAACCTCAATTCTTCTTTTTCAATCGATCTAACCTAAATTAACCTGTCATAACCTAATCTAACCTCAATTCTTCTTTTTCAATCAATCTAACCTAAATTAACCTGTCATAACCTAACCTAACCTCAATTCTTCTTTTTCAGTCGATCTAACCTAACTTAACCTTACATAACCTAATCTAACCTCAATTCTTCTTTTTCAATCAATCTAACCTAAATTAACCTGTCATAACCTAACCTAACCTCAATTCTTCTTTTTCAATCGATCTAACCTAACTTAACCTTACATAACCTAACCTAACCTCAATTCTTCTTTTTCAATCGATCTAACCTAACTTAACCTTACATAACCTAATCTAACCTCAATTCTTCTTTTTAAATCAATCTAACCTAAATTAACCTGTCATAACCTAATCTAACCTCAATTCTTCTTTTTCAATCAATCTAACCTAAATTAACCTGTCATAACCTAACCTAACCTCAATTCTTCTTTTTCAATCGATCTAACCTAACTTAACCTTACATAACCTAACCTAATCTAACCTCAATTCTTCTTTTTCAATCGATCTAACCTAACTTAACCTTACATAACCTAACCTAACCTCATTTCTTCTTTTTCAATCGATCTAACCTAACTTAACCTTACATAACCTAACCTAACCTAACCTCAATTCTTCTTTTTCAATCGATCTAACCTAACTTAACCTAACCTAACCTCAATTCTTCTTTTTCAATCGATCTAACCTAACTTAACCTTACATAACCTAACCTAACCTCAATTCTTCTTTTTCAATCGATCTAACCTAAATTAACCTGTCATAACCTAATCTAACCTCAATTCTTCTTTTTCAATCAATCTAACCTAAATTAACCTGTCATAACCTAACCTAACCTCAATTCTTCTTTTTCAATCGATCTAACCTAACTTAACCTTACATAACCTAATCTAACCTAACCTCAATTCTTCTTTTTCAATCGATCTAACCTAAATTAACCTGTCATAACCTAACCTAACCTCAATTCTTCTTTTTCAATCGATCTAACCTAACTTAACCTTACATAACCTAACCTCAATTCTTCTTTTTCAATCGATCTAACCTAAATTAACCTGTCATAACCTAATCTAACCTCAATTCTTCTTTTTCAATCGATCTAACCTAAATTAACCTGTCATAACCTAATCTAACCTCAATTCTTCTTTTTCAATCAATCTAACCTAAATTAACCTGTCATAACCTAACCTAACCTCAATTCTTCTTTTTCAATCGATCTAACCTAACTTAACCTTACATAACCTAACCTAACCTCAATTCTTCTTTTTCAATCGATCTAACCTAAATTAACCTGTCATAACCTAATCTAACCTCAATTCTTCTTTTTCAATCAATCTAACCTAAATTAACCTGTCATAACCTAACCTAACCTCAATTCTTCTTTTTCAATCGATCTAACCTAAATTAACCTGTCATAACCTAATCTAACCTCAATTCTTCTTTTTCAATCAATCTAACCTAAATTAACCTGTCATAACCTAACCTAACCTCAATTCTTCTTTTTCAATCGATCTAACCTAACTTAACCTAACCTCAATTCTTCTTTTTCAATCGATCTAACCTAACTTAACCTTACATAACCTAACCTAACCTCAATTCTTCTTTTTCAATCGATCTAACCTAAATTAACCTGTCATAACCTAATCTAACCTCAATTCTTCTTTTTCAATCAATCTAACCTAAATTAACCTGTCATAACCTAACCTAACCTCAATTCTTCTTTTTCAATCGATCTAACCTAACTTAACCTTACATAACCTAATCTAACCTAACCTCAATTCTTCTTTTTCAATCGATCTAACCTAAATTAACCTGTCATAACCTAATCTAACCTCAATTCTTCTTTTTCAATCAATCTAACCTAAATTAACCTGTCATAACCTAACCTAACCTCAATTCTTCTTTTTCAATCGATCTAACCTAACTTAACCTTACATAACCTAACCTAACCTCAATTCTTCTTTTTCAATCGATCTAACCTAAATTAACCTGTCATAACCTAATCTAACCTCAATTCTTCTTTTTCAATCAATCTAACCTAAATTAACCTGTCATAACCTAACCTAACCTCAATTCTTCTTTTTCAATCGATCTAACCTAAATTAACCTGTCATAACCTAATCTAACCTCAATTCTTCTTTTTCAATCAATCTAACCTAAATTAACCTGTCATAACCTAACCTAACCTCAATTCTTCTTTTTCAATCGATCTAACCTAAATTAACCTGTCATAACCTAATCTAACCTCAATTCTTCTTTTTCAATCAATCTAACCTAAATTAACCTGTCATAACCTAACCTCAATTCTTCTTTTTCAATCGATCTAACCTAACTTAACCTTACATAACCTAACCTAACCTCAATTCTTCTTTTTCAATCGATCTAACCTAAATTAACCTGTCATAACCTAATCTAACCTCAATTCTTCTTTTTCAATCAATCTAACCTAAATTAACCTGTCATAACCTAATCTAACCTCAATTCTTCTTTTTCAATCAATCTAACCTAAATTAACCTGTCATAACCTAACCTAACCTCAATTCTTCTTTTTCAATCGATCTAACCTAAATTAACCTGTCATAACCTAATCTAACCTCAATTCTTCTTTTTCAATCAATCTAACCTAAATTAACCTGTCATAACCTAACCTCAATTCTTCTTTTTCAATCGATCTAACCTAACTTAACCTTACATAACCTAACCTAACCTCAATTCTTCTTTTTCAATCGATCTAACCTAAATTAACCTGTCATAACCTAATCTAACCTCAATTCTTCTTTTTCAATCGATCTAACCTAAATTAACCTGTCATAACCTAATCTAACCTCAATTCTTCTTTTTCAATCAATCTAACCTAAATTAACCTGTCATAACCTAACCTAACCTCAATTCTTCTTTTTCAATCGATCTAACCTAAATTAACCTGTCATAACCTAATCTAACCTCAATTCTTCTTTTTCAATCAATCTAACCTAAATTAACCTGTCATAACCTAACCTAACCTCAATTCTTCTTTTTCAATCGATCTAACCTAACTTAACCTTACATAACCTAACCTAACCTCAATTCTTCTTTTTCAATCGATCTAACCTAAATTAACCTGTCATAACCTAATCTAACCTCAATTCTTCTTTTTCAATCAATCTAACCTAAATTAACCTGTCATAACCTAACCTTAATTCTTCTTTTTCAATCGATCTAACCTAACTTAACCTTACATAACCTAACCTAACCTCAATTCTTCTTTTTCAATCGATCTAACCTAAATTAACCTGTCATAACCTAATCTAACCTCAATTCTTCTTTTTCAATCAATCTAACCTAAATTAACCTGTCATAACCTAACCTAACCTCAATTCTTCTTTTTCAATCGATCTAACCTAACTTAACCTTACATAACCTAACCTAACCTAACCTCAATTCTTCTTTTTCAATCGATCTAACCTAAATTAACCTGTCATAACCTAATCTAACCTCAATTCTTCTTTTTCAATCAATCTAACCTAAATTAACCTGTCATAACCTAACCTCAATTCTTCTTTTTCAATCGATCTAACCTAACTTAACCTTACATAACCTAACCTAACCTCAATTCTTCTTTTTCAATCGATCTAACCTAAATTAACCTGTCATAACCTAATCTAACCTCAATTCTTCTTTTTCAATCAATCTAACCTAAATTAACCTGTCATAACCTAACCTAACCTCAATTCTTCTTTTTCAATCGATCTAACCTAACTTAACCTTACATAACCTAACCTAACCTAACCTCAATTCTTCTTTTTCAATCGATCTAACCTAAATTAACCTGTCATAACCTAATCTAACCTCAATTCTTCTTTTTCAATCGATCTAACCTAAATTAACCTTACATAACCTAATCTAACCTAACCTCAATTCTTCTTTTTCAATCGATCTAACCTAAATTAACCTGTCATAACCTAACCTAACCTCAATTCTTCTTTTTCAATCGATCTAACCTAAATTAACCTGTCATAACCTAATCTAACCTCAATTCTTCTTTTTCAATCGATCTAACCTAAATTAACCTTACATAACCTAATCTAACCTAACCTCAATTCTTCTTTTTCAATCGATCTAACCTAAATTAACCTGTCATAACCTAACCTAACCTCAATTCTTCTTTTTCAATCGATCTAACCTAAATTAACCTGTCATAACCTAACCTAACCTCAATTCTTCTTTTTCAATCGATCTAACCTAACATAACCTCAATTCTTCTTTTTCAATCGATCTAACCTAACTTAACCTATATAATCTAACCTGTCATTTTTTTATTTTTAGGGAATTTTTTTTCTTCAGGTTGTTTCTTACTTTCCTGAATTTTGGGATTTATTTATTTTCTTTAGGTTTTTTGTTACTTTCCTGAATTTTGGTCATTTTTTTAGTGTTTTTTATTTTTAGTATTTAGGGTTTTTTTTTTCTAGGTTTTTTGTTATTTTCCTGAATTTTGGTCATTTCTTTAGTTCTTTTTTTAAATTTTTTTAGGGGATTTATTTTCTTCAGGTTTTTTTGTTACTTTCCTGAATTTTGCTCAATTTTGAGTTCTTCAATTAGTCTGTAGGGGATTTTTTTTCTTCCCCGGTTTTTTCTTACTTTTCTGAATTTTGGGATTTATTTATTTTCTTTAGGATTTTTTGTTACTTTCCTCAATTTTGCTCATTTTTTAGTGTTTTTTTTTATTTTTAGTACAGGGAATTTTGTTTCTCTAGGTTTTTTGCTATTTTCCTGAATTTTTTATTTTTTTTATTTTTAGTCTAGGGAATTTTGTTTCTTCAGGTTTTTTCTTACTTTTCTGACTTTTGGGATTTATTTTCTTCAGGTATTTTGTAATTTTCCTGAATTTTGTTCAATTTGGATTTATTATAAAGGTATGACAAAAATATAGTTTTCCGACGTGTTTTTAACTCCGAAATTCGAATTTGGCATTTGTTTCTCCGAAAATATTATAATTTTCCGAAAAATTGGATTTTTCTCCAATTTTTCTATGAAGAAAATTTTTTTTTGTCGAACGGGCCTTTTCTTTGAATTTCTCGATCTCGAAATGCCCCGAATTCAAAATTTCAAGTAAATCAAAAATTAAAAAATTTTCCTACGATTTTCATTCAATTTTTTCTTGAAGTTCGAAATTCTAAAATCGCTACGATATAAAACAGTGTTGCCAACTCTTTATAAAGTTACCATTGAAAATCAAAAAACCCTACGTCATGCACAACAGTGCTGCCAACTTAATTTAAATAAAAGTTACCAACATCGAAATTCGAAAAACTCCAACGTCAATAAACAGTGCGGCCAACTGTTTGCAAAATTAAAGTTACCAACATCGAAATTCGAAAAAACTGCAACATCATTAAACAGTGCTGCCAACTTAGTTTAAATTAAAGTTACCGACATCGATATTCAAAAAAAACCTACGGTTGCACAGTGTTGCCAACTCATTAAATTAAAGTTACCAAATTAGTCACTAAAAATGTATTTGTATCTCTGAAAATATTATAATTTTCCGAAAAATTGGATTTTTCCGAAATTTTTTTCCAATTTTTTTATGAAGAAATTTTTTTTTTGACGAACGGACCGTTTCTTTGAATTTCTCGATCTCGAAATGCCTCGGATTCAAAATTTCAGGAAAATCAAAAATTAAAAAAAATTTTTTTTCATTCAATGGTACCCCCTTTCGAATGCGATTTTTTTTACGAAATCCAAATTTGAATCGTCCGCCATTTTGTTACTATTTAAGATATGGCCGAGTTTTTGGTATTTTTCGATAGAGAATTGATTCGTCTTTAAAATGAATGCGGTTTCGTCGTTTCGATTTCAATGGCGTAGCCGCGGGGATTTTTTAAGTGAGCGAAGGACCAAAAAATATATTTTCCGAATTTAAAATTTAATAACTTTGCCGTATATTAAATCGAAGAAAGGAAATTTCGGTTTTCGAATAGTCTCGTCTTTTGTCTTTCCGATGGTTTTTGTTTTACATCGATATCTCGAATAGTTTTTGAGATATTAAATTTTAATTGTAGGCGTGTTTTAAAATTTTCGAAAATTTCCGGACTTTTGCTCGAAAATTGGTAAAATTGAAATTATAGTAAAATAATGGGAAAAATTAGGTTTTCTTACGTATTTTCACCCCCCGGAACTCGAATTTCGCGTTTGTTTTTCCGTTAACGATATCATTTTCCGGAAAATTGGATTTTTTCCCTAAACCTAACCTTAACCTCAATTCTTCTTTTTCAATCAATTTGACCTGTCTTTTTTTATTTTTAGTGTAGGGAATTTTTTTTCTTCAGGTTTTTTTGTTATTTTCCTGAATTTTTGACATTTTTTTAGTTCTTTAATAAACTTTAGGGATTTTTTTCTTCAGGTTTTTTCTCACTTTTCTGAATTTTGGGATTTAGTTTCTTCTTCAGTTTTTTTTGTTATTTTCCTGAATTTTGGTCATTTTTTAGTATTAGTCTAGGGAATCTTTTTTCTTCAATTCTTCTTTTTAAATCAATCTAACCTGTAACCTAACCTCAATTACTCTTCTTTTTTAAATCAATCTAACCTAACTATAACCTGTAATCTAACCTCAATTATTCTTCTTTTTTATTCATCAATCTAACCTAACTTTTAACCTAATCTTAACCGTTTAATTCTTCTTTTTAAGTTAAAAAAGTAGGGAAAAATTAATTTTTTATTTACTTTGTAGCCCATTTTTTCGTGGTAGTCTTTTATGGCGCGCGACATCACCAAACCGAATGTCAAAGTGGCGTTAACTGCTTCTTTTCCCGTCGACGTTTTGATGAAATCGCTGCCCGCCATCATGGCCACCAGGGAAGCCTTGTAAACCTAAAAAAAAAAAAAAAAAAAAATATCCCTGTTTGCGGTTACAGTTTCGATTCGATAAGAATGAATAGTTGGGGACTTTTTTTTTCTTCGGGTTTTTTTGTTGCTTTCCTGAATTTTTGTTATTTAGGGGATTTTTTTCTTCGGGTTTTTTGTTGCTTTCCTGAATTTTGATTATTTAGGGAATTTTTTTTTTCTCCAGGTTTTTTAGTTATTTTTAGTCAGTTTTTAGGGAATTTTTTTTTCTCCAGGTTTTTTTGTTATTTTTAGTCAGTTTTTAGGGGATTTTTTTTCTCCTTGTTTTTAGTTATTTTTAGTCAGTCTTTAGGGGATTTTTTTTCTCCAGGTTTTTCAGTTATTTTTAGTCAGTTTTTAGGGGATTTTTTTTTCTTCAGGTTTTTGTGTCCTTAGGGAATTTTTTTTCTTTAGGTTTTTTGTTACTTTTCTGAATTTTGGTCATATTTAGTCAGTCTTTAGGGGATTTTTTTTCTCCAAGTTTTTAGTTATTTTCAATCTGTAGGGATTTTTTTTTCCTCAAATTTTTTATTATTTTGAGTCACAGTCTTTACGGGGGATTTTTTTTTCAGGTTTTTTGTTATTTTAATCTTTAGGGATTTTTTTTCTCCTTGTTTTTAGTTATTTTTAGTCAGTCTTTAGGGAATTTTTTTTCTCCATGTTTTTGAGTTATTTTTAGTCAGTCTTTAGGGAATTTTTTTTCTCCAGGTTTTTTAGTTATTTTTAGTCAGTCTTTAGGGGATTTTTTTTCTTCAGGTTTTTGTGTCCTTAGGGAATTTTTTTTCTTTAGGTTTTTTGTTACTTTTCTGAATTTTGGTCATATTTAGTCAGTCTTTAGGGGATTTTTTTCTCCAAGTTTTTAGTTATTTTCAATCTTTAGGGATTTTTTTTTCCTCAAGTTTTTTATTATTTTGAGTCACAGTCTTTACGGGGGATTTTTTTTTCAGGTTTTTTGTTATTTTAATCTTTAGGGATTTTTTTTCTCCTTGTTTTTAGTTATTTTTAGTCAGTCTTTAGGGAATTTTTTTTCTCCAGGTTTTTCAGTTATTTTTAGTCAGTCTTTAAGGGATTTTTTTTTCAGGTTTTTTGTTATTTTAATCTTTAGGGATTTTTTTTCTCCTTGTTTTTAGTTATTTTTAGTCAGTCTTTAGGGAATTTTTTTTCTCCAGGTTTTTCAGTTATTTTTAGTCAGTCTTTAAGGGATTTTTTTTTCAGGTTTTTTGTTATTTTAATCTTTAGGGATTTTTTTTCTCCTTGTTTTTAGTTATTTTTAGTCAGTCTTTAGGGAATTTTTTTTCTCCAGGTTTTTCAGTTATTTTTAGTCAGTCTTTAAGGGATTTTTTTTTCAGGTTTTTTGTTATTTTAATCTTTAGGGATTTTTTTTCTCCTTGTTTTTAGTTATTTTTAGTCAGTCTTTAGGGAATTTTTTTTCTCCATGTTTTTGAGTTATTTTTAGTCAGTCTTTAGGGAATTTTTTTTCTCCAGGTTTTTTAGTTATTTTTAGTCAGTCTTTAGGGGATTTTTTTTCTTCAGGTTTTTGTGTCCTTAGGGAATTTTTTTTCTTTAGGTTTTTTGTTACTTTTCTGAATTTTGGTCATATTTAGTCAGTCTTTAGGGGATTTTTTTCTCCAAGTTTTTAGTTATTTTCAATCTTTAGGGATTTTTTTTTCCTCAAGTTTTTTATTATTTTGAGTCACAGTCTTTACGGGGGATTTTTTTTTCAGGTTTTTTGTTATTTTAATCTTTAGGGATTTTTTTTCTCCTTGTTTTTAGTTATTTTTAGTCAGTTTTTAGGGAATTTTTTTTTCTCCAGGTTTTTTTGTTATTTTTAGTCAGTTTTTAGGGGATTTTTTTTCTCCTTGTTTTTAGTTATTTTTAGTCAGTCTTTAGGGGATTTTTTTTCTCCAGGTTTTTCAGTTATTTTTAGTCAGTTTTTAGGGGATTTTTTTTCTTCAGGTTTTTGTGTCCTTAGGGAATTTTTTTTCTTTAGGTTTTTTGTTACTTTTCTGAATTTTGGTCATATTTAGTCAGTCTTTAGGGGATTTTTTTCTCCAAGTTTTTAGTTATTTTCAATCTTTAGGGATTTTTTTTTCCTCAAGTTTTTTATTATTTTGAGTCACAGTCTTTACGGGGGATTTTTTTTTCAGGTTTTTTGTTATTTTAATCTTTAGGGATTTTTTTTCTCCTTGTTTTTAGTTATTTTTAGTCAGTTTTTAGGGAATTTTTTTTTCTCCAGGTTTTTTTGTTATTTTTAGTCAGTTTTTAGGGGATTTTTTTTCTCCTTGTTTTTAGTTATTTTTAGTCAGTCTTTAGGGGATTTTTTTTCTCCAGGTTTTTCAGTTATTTTTAGTCAGTTTTTAGGGGATTTTTTTTCTTCAGGTTTTTGTGTCCTTAGGGAATTTTTTTTCTTTAGGTTTTTTGTTACTTTTCTGAATTTTGGTCATATTTAGTCAGTCTTTAGGGAATTTTTTTTCTCCAAGTTTTTAGTTATTTTCAATCTGTAGGGATTTTTTTTTCCTCAAGTTTTTTATTATTTTGAGTCACAGTCTTTACGGGGGATTTTTTTTCTCCTTGTTTTTAGTTATTTTTAGTCAGTTTTTAGGGAATTTTTTTTTCTCCAGGTTTTTTAGTTATTTTTAGTCAGTTTTTAGGGAACTTTTTTTTCTCCAAATTTTTTCCACAAATCTTCCCCCCCCCCCACCTTACTTACGTTGTCCAAAGTGCCCAATTCCCCCACGGCCAAAATGGTTTTCAAACGCGCCCCCGGGCCGCACGCCTCTTTCATCACTTGCAGTTCCTGGTACAATTCCCCCCACGCCCCCCTCAACGCCAAGCCCCTGTCTATGACCACGTCTATTTCTTGGGCCCCCTTTTCGACGGCGAACCTGATCTCCTCCAGGCGGGTCTTCAAGGGGGTTTGGCCGCTCGGGAAACCGGTAGCAACTAAAAAAAAAAACGAAATACACCCCTTTAATACATAAATAAATTAATTTCGGTTGTGTTTAGTGGTTAGGGGTTTTTTTTTCTTCAGGTTTTTAGTTATTTTTTGAGTCAATCTTTAGGGGATTTTTTTTTCTTCACGTTTTTAGTTATTTTTAGTCTTTAGGGATTTTTTTTTCTCCAGGATTTTTAATCTTTAGGGAATTTTTTTTCTTCAGGTTTTTTGTTCTTTTTAGTTTTTAGAGCATTTTTTTGTCCAGGTTTTTAATTATTTTTAGTCTTTAGGGAATTTTTTTTGTCCAGTTTTTTTAGTCTTTAGGGAATTTTTTTTGTCCAGGTTTTTAGTTATTTTGAGTCAATCTTTAGGGGATTTTTTTTCTTCAGGTTTTTTGAATTTTGGTCGTATTTAGTTTTTAGGGAATTTTTTTTCTCCAGGTTTTTAGTTATTTTTAGTCAGTCTTTAGGGGATTTTCTTCTTTGAGTTTTTTGTTATTTTTAGTCTGTAGGAAATTTTTTCTTTCCAGGTATTTTGTTATTTTTAGTCAGTCTTTAGGGAATTTTTTTTCTCCAAATTTTAAGTTATTTTCAATCTTTAGGGAATTTTTTTTCTCCTTGTTTTTAGTTATTTTGAGTCAGTCTTTAGGTGATTTTTTTTCTCCAAATTTTTAGTTATTTTCAATCTTTAGGGATTTTTTTTCTCCTTGTTTTTAGTTATTTTTAGTCAGTCTTTAGGAGATTTTTTTCTTCAGGTTTTTTGTTATTTTTCTGAATTTTGGTCACATTTAGTCAGTCTTTAGGGAATTTTTTTTTCTCCAGGTTTTTTAGTTATTTTTAGTCAGTCTTTAGGGGATTTTTTTTCTCCAGGTTTTTAGTTATTTTTAGTCTTTAGGGATTTTTTTTTCTCCAGGATTTTTAATCTTTAGGGAATTTTTTTTCTTCAGGTTTTTTGTTCTTTTTAGTTTTTAGAGCATTTTTTTGTCCAGGTTTTTAATTATTTTTAGTCTTTAGGGAATTTTTTTTGTCCAGTTTTTTTAGTCTTTAGGGAATTTTTTTTGTCCAGGTTTTTAGTTATTTTGAGTCAATCTTTAGGGGATTTTTTTTCTTCAGGTTTTTTGAATTTTGGTCGTATTTAGTTTTTAGGGAATTTTTTTTCTCCAGGTTTTTAGTTATTTTTAGTCAGTCTTTAGGGGATTTTCTTCTTTGAGTTTTTTGTTATTTTTAGTCTGTAGGAAATTTTTTCTTTCCAGGTATTTTGTTATTTTTAGTCAGTCTTTAGGGAATTTTTTTTCTCCAAATTTTAAGTTATTTTCAATCTTTAGGGAATTTTTTTTCTCCAGGTTTTTAGTTATTTTCAATCTTTAGGGAATTTTTTTTCTCCAGGTTTTTTTGTTATTTTAGTCTTTAGGGGATTTTTGTTATTTTTTTGAATTTTGGTCATATTGGGAGTCTTTAGGGAATTTTATTTCTCCAGGTTGTTTGTTATTTTGAGTCAGTCTTTAGGGGATTTTTTTCTACAGGTTTTTTTGTTACTTTTTTGAATTTTGGTCATATTGAGTTTTTTGTTATTTTCCTTCAGGGGTAATTTTTTAAATTTTGGTCGTATTTAGATATTTAGTCTTTAGGGAATTTTTTTTCTCCAAATTTTTAGTTATTTTCAATCTTTAGGGAATTTTTTTTCTCCAGGTTTTTTTGTTATTTTAGTCTTTAGGGGATTTTTGTTATTTTTTTGAATTTTGGTCATATTGGGAGTCTTTAGGGAATTTTATTTCTCCAGGTTGTTTGTTATTTTGAGTCAGTCTTTAGGGGATTTTTTTCTACAGGTTTTTTTGTTACTTTTTTGAATTTTGGTCATATTGAGTTTTTTGTTATTTTCCTTCAGGGGTAATTTTTTAAATTTTGGTCGTATTTAGATATTTAGTCTTTAGGGGATTTTTTTTCTTCAGGTTTTTAGTTACTTTTCAGTCTTTAGGGGATTTTTTTCTTCTTCAGGTTTTTTGTTACTTTTTTTGGAATTTGGTCATATTGTGAGAGTTTTTAGGCAATTTTTTCTCTTCAGGTTTTTTGTTATTTTGAGTCAGTTTTTAGGGTTTTTTTTAGGTTTTTTGAATTTTGTCCATATTTAATCTTTAGGGAATTTTTCTTTTTCAAATTTTTTGTTATTTTAGTCTTTAGGGATTTTTTTTCTCAAGGTTTTTTTAGTTATTTTAGTGAGTCTAGGGAATTTTTCTTTTTCATGTTTCTTGTTATTTTAGTCTTTAAGAGATTTTTTTTCTCCAAGTTGTTAGTTGTTTTACAATTTTTAGGGTTTTTTTTTCTCTACAGGTTTTTTATTTTGATTCATTCTTTAAGGGGGAATTTTTTTTAATTTTTGTCATATTTAGTGTCTTTTTTAAACGAAAAAAAAAAAAATTTACCTACCCGAAGCGACGGGAATTTTCTCCGACATTTTCATTCTCCCGAGGGTCGTAACGGCGTCTTCCACCCTCGAAGGGTAAACGCAAACAGCGGCGGCGCGCACCGGGCATTTTTCCCCATAATCGAAACCCAATTCGCGCAAAATATCTTCGGAAACCGGTCTGGCTGCCTAAAAAAAAAAAACGACAAAAAAACTAAATTAAAGGGCTAAATTAACCCTCCGGTACCCCCAAAACCCCGCCCGGAGTCTCGCGGACCCACATTTCAAAAATTAATACACTTTTATTACATTTTTCGGATCAATAATTCAATCAATCAATCATTATTAGTAACTGTGTTTAATGTTTAGGGGATTTTTTTTTCTTCAGGTTTTTAGTTATTTTTTAGTCTTTAGGGGATTTTTTTTTTCTCCATAAAAAGGTTTTTTTAGTTATTTTTAGTCAATCTTTAGGGGATTTTTTTATACCAGGTTTTTTGTTATTTTTAGTCAGTTTTTAGGGGATTTTTTTTCTCCAGGTTTTTTGTTACTTTTAGTCAATCTTTAGGGGATTTTTTTTCATCAGGTTTTTAGTTATTTTTAGTAAGTTTTTAGTTTTGCCTTCAGGGAATTTTTTTTCTCCAGGTTTTTAGTTATTTTTAGTCAATCTTTAGGGGATTTTTTTTCTCAAGGTTTTTTTAGTTATTTTTAGTCAATCTTTAGGGGATTTTTTTTTACCAGGTTTTTAGTTATTTTTAGTCAGTTTTTAGGGGATTTTTTCTCTCCAAGTTTTTAGTTTTGCCTTTAGGGATTTTTTTTTCTCCAGGTTTTTAATTATTTTCAATCTTTAGGGATTTTTTTTCTCCAGATTTTTAGTTATTTTTAGCCATTAGGGATTTTTTTTCTCCATGTTTTTTAGTTATTTTTAGTCAATCTTTAGGGGATTTTTTTTCATCAGGTTTTTAGTTATTTTTAGTAAGTTTTTAGTTTTGCCTTCAGGGAATTTTTTTTCTCCAGGTTTTTAGTTATTTTTAGTCAATCTTTAGGGGATTTTTTTTCTCAAGGTTTTTTTAGTTATTTTTAGTCAATCTTTAGGGGATTTTTTTTTACCAGGTTTTTAGTTATTTTTAGTCAGTTTTTAGGGGATTTTTTCTCTCCAAGTTTTTAGTTTTGCCTTTAGGGATTTTTTTTTCTCCAGGTTTTTAATTATTTTCAATCTTTAGGGATTTTTTTTCTCCAGATTTTTAGTTATTTTTAGCCATTAGGGATTTTTTTTCTCCATGTTTTTTAGTTATTTTTAGTCAATCTTTAGGGGATTTTTTTTCATCAGGTTTTTAGTTATTTTTAGTAAGTTTTTAGTTTTGCCTTCAGGGAATTTTTTTTCTCCAGGTTTTTTGTTATTTTTAGTCAATCTTTAGGGGATTTTTTTTCTCAAGGTTTTTTTAGTTATTTTTAGTCAATCTTTAGGGGATTTTTTTATACCAGGTTTTTAGTTATTTTTAGTCAGTTTTTAGGGGATTTTTTTCCCAGTTTTTTGAATTTTAAAAAGTGGGGTCTCTCGGACCCCCAAAAAAAAAAAACCGCTTTATCTCCGTAACTACAATTAGTAACTAAATAATTTTTTCGCAAATGATTCAGCATTATTAAATGATCTAATTTAACTTAAATTCGGCTTTTTTTTTACTTACTTTGAAACAAAGTCTGGACACGTTGCTTGGGGTATCGTCGCCCCCTAAAGTCGTCAAATCGATTAGGGTGATCGCTTTTAGGGTCCACGCGGCCCTGTGTTCGTTTTCCAACGGTTTAGAAGCCGCGATTTTTTTGGCGAGCGAATTTGCCGCCGATAAATTAATATTTACCGCGTTCAACCAGCCTAAATCTACGAAAAAAACAAAGTTAGAAAAATTAATTGTGATTTTATTTTATTACCTAATTCGCAGCCGGGGTTTCTTTCTGCAAGCATTATTACGTGCCTTTAGTTTCGTAGACTTTTTGATAATAATATATCGTTGGCAAATAAAGATAAGATTAAATTAAGGTTAAAATGTCACTGGCGAAATATTTTTATTGTGAAAAGTGTTTTGACAGCTGTCACGGGGGGCTCTAAACGTACATGGTGAAACTGCGATGTTGCCGCACGTATACGAGGAATTGAACCGCAGATGTATGCAACCGACGTTACATTTAACGATGTTATAAACGCGAAAAACAGGGATTTTCATCGACGCAGTGTAATCATTTTCCGTTAGTATAATTGTTTTTTATAAAATAAAACTTTTAGTTATTAAATTGCCTGCGGGAGCCAAAAAATAAGTTACAAATGTATGCAACCCACGTTACATTTAACAATTTTTATCGATGCAGTGCAATCATTTTCTTATTAATAAAGCAGAAATTGATATTTTCTTTCAAATAATCCTTAATTTCATTGATTTTTGCGTTTGTAATTTTCTCCTTAACAAACATTTGTCATTCAAAATCAAGAATAACGGTGATAAGAAAATTACAAATATATGCAATCAACATTATGTGGAAATGTGGCAACACCGGAATTGATTTTTGTTTGAATTTAAACAGTCGTCGTCGGGCTAAATATAACAGGAAATTCTTACAACGTTGCCAACAGCTGAAGCTAACTAAATTTATTAATTAACGATAAGATTAATTGTTTCTCTATAAATTTAGATTATATTGTCGAAAAAAACTTAAATTTCGTTTAATCTAATTGCGCTATTTAAAACGTAAGATATATTTTCGAGAACAAAAGTGCGGCAACGCCGGAATGTTTTATTGAATTTCTGGACGGTTGTCAATGGACTAAACATAATAGGAAATTCTTGCGACGTTGCCAAACTAATTAAATTAATTTTAGTAACGATAAGATTAATGGCTTCTCTATAAAGTTCGATGATATTGTCGGACGGGACGAAAACAAAAATGGCATTTTGTTTAAAATAATTGTGCTATTTAAAACGGCAATATATATCGTTAAACTACGAATTTACAAACGGAAGTGCGGCAACGCCGGAATGTTTTCTTGAATTTATAGACGGTTGTCATTGTGGTTAAGCGTAATAGGAAATTCTTGCGACGTCGCCAAACCAATTAAATTAATCTACTAATAATTAATTCGAATTAATTAATTTCGGCGATATTGTCGGTTGTTATGAAAAAATACTTAAATTTAGTTCAAAACGACTGCGCCTTTTAAATTTTAAAACGACCGCGCCGTTTAAAACGAACGTATTTTCGAGGCTAAACGTTCCACTAAACCCGAAAAAATCCGGCAACGCCGGCATCCAAAAAAAGCGCCCTCTCCCGCCCAACCGCATTTTTATTTTCCTCCAACTTTCATATTTCTGACGTTTCTATTACACAGTATGTTTTTATTTCTATTCCAGCGCTTCCTCCACGATTTCAAATTAAATTGAACCAAGAAGAAGAAGAAGAGAAACCAACCGAAAAAAACAGACAAAAACCAACATGACGTCGAAGCATTTTTGCCTGAAATGGACGCGCTTCGAATCGAACATTTTAAGCGCTTTCGAGAGTCTCCAGAGCACCGAAGATTTGGCGGACGTTACTTTAACGTGCGACGGAATAAACATTAAAGCGCACAAATTCATTTTATCGGCCTGCAGCCCCTATTTCAGGACCGTATTCAAGGTAACGCATAACCTCAAAATTTGCTAATTTTCCCCTAAAAAAAAAAGCAACGCACTAAAACTAAATATTTAATTTAATTTAATTTAATTTTTAGGAAAATCCGTGCCCGCACCCCATCGTAATACTAAAAGACGTCGCGCACGCCGATCTAATGGCGATAATTAATTTTATGTATCACGGAGAAGTTACGGTTTCCGAGGAGCAACTTTCCTCTTTTTTAAACACGGCGGTTATTCTGCAAGTTTTGGGGTTGATGAACGACGACGACCACCCCCGGGGGCGGCCGAAGGGCGGCGACGCCGCCCCCGAATCGCCCTCGAAGAAGGCGAAATTGTCGTCGAAAAGGTGCGAAGTACGAGAGAGATTCGAAACGGTGGACATTAAGACTGAAGATGGAGGAGTGGAAGGGGTCGAAACGAGTAGGGGGGAGGAGGAGAGGGGTTCGATTTTGGAGGCGGCGTTGGAGAAGCCGAGCAGCATTTTGGAGAGATCTTTGACCGCCCAAGCGGGTGAGAAAAACCGGTTTTTATTTAAAAACGGAGTTCTTTCTTTAAGAATAGAGTTCTTTCTTTAAAAACAGAGTTCTTTCTTTAAAAACAGAGTTCTTTCTTTAAAAACAGAGCTCTCTTTTTTAAAACAGAGTTCTTTCTTTAAAAACAGAGCTCTTTCTTTAAGAATAGAGTTCTTTCTTTAAAAACAGAGTTCTTTCTTTAAAAACAGAGCTCTTTCTTTAAGAATAGAGTTCTTTCTTTAAAAACAGAGTTCTTTCTTTAAAAACAGAGTTCTTTCTTTAAAAACAGAGCTCTCTTTTTTAAAACAGAGTTCTTTCTTTAAAAACAGAGCTCTTTCTTTAAGAATAGAGCTTTTTGTTTAAAAACAGCGTTCTTTCTTTAAAAACGGAGCTCTTTCTTTAGAAACAGAGCTCTCTATTTAAAAACAGAGCTCTTTCCTTAGAAAACCGAGATTTTTCTTTAAAAACAGCGTTCTTTCTTTAAAAACGGAGCTCTTTCTTTAGAAACAGAGCTCTCTATTTAAAAACAGAGCTCTTTCCTTAGAAAACCGAGCTTTTTCTTTAAAAACAGAGCTCTTTCTTTAAAAACGGAGCTCTTTCTTTAGAAACAGAGCTCTCTATTTAAAAACAGAGCTTTTTCCTTAGAAAACCGAGCTTTTTCTTTAAAAACAGAGCTCTTTCTTTAAGAACAGAACTTTTTATTTAAAAACAGAACTCTTTTTTTGAGAACAGAGCTTTTTCTTTAAAAACAGCGTTCTTTCTTTAAAAACAGAGTTCTTTCTTTAAGAATAGAGTTCTTTCTTTAAAAACAGAGTTCTTTCTTTAAAAACAGAGCTCTTTCTTTAAGAATAGAGTTCTTTCTTTAAAAACAGAGTTCTTTCTTTAAAAACAGAGCTCTTTCTTTAAGAATAGAGTTCTTTCTTTAAAAACAGAGTTCTTTCTTTAAAAACAGAGCTCTTTCTTTAAGAATAGAGTTCTTTCTTTAAAAACAGAGTTCTTTCTTTAAAAACAGAGCTCTTTCTTTAAAAACAGAGCTCTTTCTTTAAGAATAGAGTTCTTTCTTTAAAAACAGAGTTCTTTCTTTAAAAACAGAGCTCTTTCTTTAAAAACAGAGCTCTTTCTTTAAGAATAGAGTTCTTTCTTTAAAAACAGAGTTCTTTCTTTAAAAACAGAGTTCTTTCTTTAAAAACAGAGCTCTCTTTTTTAAAACAGAGTTCTTTCTTTAAAAACAGAGCTCTTTCTTTAAAAACGGAGCTCTTTCTTTAGAAACAGAGCTCTCTATTTAAAAACAGAGCTCTTTCCTTAGAAAACCGAGATTTTTCTTTAAAAACAGCGTTCTTTCTTTAAAAACGGAGCTCTTTCTTTAGAAACAGAGCTCTCTATTTAAAAACAGAGCTCTTTCCTTAGAAAACCGAGCTTTTTCTTTAAAAACAGAGCTCTTTCTTTAAGAACAGAACTTTTTATTTAAAAACAGAACTCTTTTTTTGAGAACAGAGCTTTTTCTTTAAAAACAGCGTTCTTTCTTTAAAAACAGAGTTCTTTCTTTAAGAATAGAGTTCTTTCTTTAAAAACAGAGTTCTTTCTTTAAAAACAGAGCTCTTTCTTTAAGAATAGAGTTCTTTCTTTAAAAACAGAGTTCTTTCTTTAAAAACAGAGCTCTTTCTTTAAGAATAGAGTTCTTTCTTTAAAAACAGAGTTCTTTCTTTAAAAACAGAGCTCTTTCTTTAAGAATAGAGTTCTTTCTTTAAAAACAGAGTTCTTTCTTTAAGAATAGAGTTCTTTCTTTAAAAACAGAGTTCTTTCTTTAAAAACAGAGCTCTTTCTTTAAAAACAGAGCTCTTTCTTTAAGAATAGAGTTCTTTCTTTAAAAACAGAGTTCTTTCTTTAAAAACAGAGTTCTTTCTTTAAAAACAGAGCTCTCTTTTTTAAAACAGAGTTCTTTCTTTAAAAACAGAGCTCTTTCTTTAAAAACGGAGCTCTTTCTTTAGAAACAGAGCTCTCTATTTAAAAACAGAGCTCTTTCCTTAGAAAACCGAGATTTTTCTTTAAAAACAGCGTTCTTTCTTTAAAAACGGAGCTCTTTCTTTAGAAACAGAGCTCTCTATTTAAAAACAGAGCTCTTTCCTTAGAAAACCGAGCTTTTTCTTTAAAAACAGAGCTCTTTCTTTAAGAACAGAACTTTTTATTTAAAAACAGAACTCTTTTTTTGAGAACAGAGCTTTTTCTTTAAAAACAGCGTTCTTTCTTTAAAAACAGAGTTCTTTCTTTAGAAACAGAGCTCTCTTTTTTAAAACAGAGTTCTTTCTTTAAAAACAGAGCTCTTTCTTTAAGAATAGAGCTTTTTCTTTAAAAACAGCGTTCTTTCTTTAAAAACGGAGCTCTTTCTTTAGAAACAGAGCTCTCTATTTAAAAACAGAGCTCTCTATTTAAAAACAGAGCTCTTTCCTTAGAAAACCGAGCTTTTTCTTTAAAAACAGAGCTCTTTCTTTAAAAACGGAGCTCTTTCTTTAGAAACAGAGCTCTCTATTTAAAAACAGAGCTTTTTCCTTAGAAAACCGAGCTTTTTCTTTAAAAACAGAGCTCTTTCTTTAAGAACAGAACTTTTTATTTAAAAACAGAACTCTTTTTTTGAGAACAGAGCTTTTTCTTTAAAAACAGCGTTCTTTCTTTAAAAACAGAGTTCTTTCTTTAAAAACAGAGCTCTCTTTTTTAAAACAGAGTTCTTTCTTTAAAAACAGAGCTCTTTCTTTAAGAATAGAGTTCTTTCTTTAAAAACAGAGTTCTTTCTTTAAAAACAGAGCTCTTTCTTTAAGAATAGAGTTCTTTCTTTAAAAACAGAGCTCTTTCTTTAAGAATAGAGCTTTTTGTTTAAAAACAGCGTTCTTTCTTTAAAAACGGAGCTCTTTCTTTAGAAACAGAGCTCTCTATTTAAAAACAGAGCTCTTTCCTTAGAAAACCGAGCTTTTTCTTTAAAAACAGAGCTCTTTCTTTAAAAACGGAGCTCTTTCTTTAGAAACAGAGCTCTCTATTTAAAAACAGAGCTCTCTATTTAAAAACAGAGCTCTTTCCTTAGAAAACCGAGCTTTTTCTTTAAAAACAGAGCTCTTTCTTTAAAAACGGAGCTCTTTCTTTAGAAACAGAGCTCTCTATTTAAAAACAGAGCTTTTTCCTTAGAAAACCGAGCTTTTTCTTTAAAAACAGAGCTCTTTCTTTAAGAACAGAACTTTTTATTTAAAAACAGAACTCTTTTTTTGAGAACAGAGCTTTTTCTTTAAAAACAGAGCTCTTTCTTTAAAAACGGAGCTTTTTCTTTAAAAACAGAGATCTCTATTTAAAAACAGAGCTCTTTCCTTAGAAAACCGAGCTCTGTATTTAAAAAACCGAGCTCTATTTTTTAGAAAATCGATCTCTCTTATTTAGAAACCGAACTTTCTATTTAGAAAACCGAGCTCTCTATTTAGAAAACACGAGCGGTATTTCGAAAAAAAAATCTTTAACCGCTCGGGCACGCGAACGAAAAAAAACACGAGCGGGTATTTTGATTCCCGCCTTTTTAAACGCTCACTACATATTTTCTTTTCTTCTTTTTTAACGAGTACGATTTGTAATTTTTTTTTTAATTTTCTATATTCCTCCCTCTAAATATAGGTAAATCCCCAGCGGCGGCGGCGCTCGTGTTCCACGGGGCCGAAAAACCGCCGACGGGCCCCCCCGACGGCGGCCCCCCCAAGACCGTCTACATTTTGCGAAAACCCCCAGAAACAGAGGCGGAGAAACGTTGTTCTTTTTCTTCGTCGACGGAGGGAGGGGGAGGGGGCGTGGGGGGCGGTTTCGAGTTTCTTCCCGCCGAATTTTTGCAGCAACGGATGATCAAGACCGAGGACGGGGAGGGGGAGGAGGAGGAGGTGGAGGGGGCGAAGAAGGAGGGGCAGCACGGGAGGGGCGGGAATTCGGGGGGGGCGGCGGCGGAGGGGCAGCCGGCGCATCACAGTTCGCAGTGCGGGAATTGTCCCCATTGCGGGAAGGTGAGTATAAGGGGGGGGGTTGGTTAAATTGTGCGGGGGTGATAGGGGGGGGGGAAGTTCCTCTGGAGGTGGGGGTTTTTCTAATTCCTACAATTCAAGGGTTTTCTTAATTTAAATTCTCGCAATTCAAGAGTTTTTTTTTTTTTTAATTCAAAATTCACGCGATTCGACGGTTTTTTTTTTTTTTTAAAAACTCTTAAATTCTGGAACTTTTTAAAGAGAAATTCAAAGATTTTTCTAATTTTAATTTTATACAATTCAAGGGTTTTCTTAATTTAAATTCGCGCAATTCAAGAGTTTTTTTTTTTAAATTCAAAATTCAAACAATTCGAGGGTTTTTTTCTCGAAATTCCGGTATTTCTTGATTAAAATTCTTTTTTTTTTTTTTTCTCAAAAAAATCGCTTTTCTTCAAAATTTCACTTTTTTCCAGAAGTTACCAACATCGAAATACAAAAAACCCCACGTCATTAGAAACAATGCTACCAACTCATTTCAAAATAAAAGTAACCAACATCCAAAAACAAAAAAACCCCACGTCATTAAACAGTTCTACCAACTCATTTCAAATCAAAGCTACCAACATCGAAATACAAAAAACCCCAAATCATTAAACTAGTAACATTTTTGAAACGTAATCTTTTAATTTTTTTGTACTGTTTTTTTTTTGGTATTATATTTTTTTTTTTTTGTTCGTAGGTTTATTCGAACCAATCGGCGCTGAAGTACCACGTTCGTTTGGTGCACTCGGATCTCTCGAACATGTACTGTTGCCATTTGTGCCCGGAATCGTTCGACTACCGAGAGGGCTACAAAAAGCACATGGCCGACGTCCATCTGATCAGAAACTGAACCACCTCCAGCTCCGTCGGATCAGAAACTGAAGAACCACCACCAGCTCCATCCGATCAGAAACAGAACCATCCCCGCTCAATTTTCTGAACCACCTCCTGCTCCATCCGATCAGAAACAGAAACACCTCCAGCTCCGTCGGATCAGAAACTGAAGAACCACCACCAGCTCCATCCGATCAGAAACAGAACCATCCCCGCTCAATTTTCTGAACCACCTCCTGCACCATCCGATCAGAAACAGAAACACCTCCAGCTCCGTCGGATCAGAAACTGAAGAACCACCACCAGCTCCATCCGATCAGAAACAGAACCATCCCCGCTCAATTTTCTGAACCACCTCCTGCACCATCCGATCAGAAACAGAAACACCTCCAGCTCCGTCGGATCAGAAACTGAAGAACCAACCCAGCTCAGTTTTCTGAACCACCACGAGCTCCGTCGGATCAGAAACTGAAGAACCACCACCAGCTCCATCCGATCAGAAACAGAACCATCCCCGCTCAATTTTCTGAACCACCTCCTGCACCATCCGATCAGAAACAGAAACACCTCCAGCTCCGTCGGATCAGAAACTGAAGAACCACCACCAGCTCCATCCGATCAGAAACAGAACCATCCCCGCTCAATTTTCTGAACCACCTCCTGCACCATCCGATCAGAAACAGAAACACCTCCAGCTCCGTCGGATCAGAAACTGAAGAACCAACCCAGCTCAGTTTTCTGAACCACCACGAGCTCCGTCGGATCAGAAACTGAAGAACCACCACCAGCTCCATCCGATCAGAAACAGAACCATCCCCGCTCAATTTTCTGAACCACCTCCTGCTCCATCCGATCAGAAACAGAACCATCCCCGCTCAATTTTCTGAACCACCTCCAGCACCATCCGATCAGAAACAGAAACACCTCCAGCTCCGTCGGATCAGAAACTGAAGAACCACCACCAGCTCCATCCGATCAGAAACAGAACCATCCCCGCTCAATTTTCTGAACCACCTCCTGCACCATCCGATCAGAAACAGAAACACCTCCAGCTCAGTTTTCTGAACCACCACGAGCTCCATCCGATCAGAAACTGAACCATCCCCTGCTCAGTTTTTTTTTCCCTGATTTCCGAGCGCGCCGTTTTTCGTCGTCGACGTTCTCTTCTTTTTTTATTTGTAATTGTTTTTTTTATATGTTATTATTATTATTATTATTATTATGTTTAATATAAGTTGGTTTTTTGAAAAATTGGTGGTTTTATTTGGGGAGGGGGAAGGGATGTTTTTTGGGGTTTCTTTTTGCTTTTAAGATTGTTTGTTTGGTTTTTTTTTTTATTAAAAATATCTCCTCGCGTTTCTGCTCTCCTGATACAAAAATTCCAAATTTTAAATTAAAATTTTTGTTTGAAAAAAGGCGGGAAATACCTGCTCGCGTTTCTGCTCTCCTGGTACAAAATGTCGAAAAATTTAGTATAAAATTTCTGAGATTTTGTATCAGGAGAGCAGAAACGCGAAGAGATAAAAAATACCTCCTGCTCGGATTTTGTTCTCCTGATAAAAAATCGTAAAAATGTAGCAAAAGTACCGTTCGCACGCCCCTCGTATAATTTTCCCCCAAAAACTTTCGTACGGCCCTCGTATATTCACTACACTACAATTAGCGCCATCTTTTAGATAAACCGCGATCCGTATTTTCCAGCGCCATCTATCGGACGACTCGAAAAACACGTAAAACCTTCCATCATTGCTCGTAGATGGCGCCACGCGTATTATTTTTATTTTAAAGTGGCGTACGCTCGCAATATTCCCAGAGGGGGATTGGGAAAGTAAAAATAAAACACACTCGCATATATAAAAATACCCTTTTTATAATTAATTCTAAATAAGAATTTGTACAAATATTCGCAACTATTTTATTATATAATACAATTGAAATGTGTGTCGACGCGACAATAAATACAACAAAAGGAGCGCGGGCCAGGGGCGGGGGCGGGGGCGCGCCCGAAATTAACGCGACGAACGGCACTGGTTCGCCTTTCCGAAGAATTTTCAGCTATCGAGCGGATCGGCGATAATTAATTCGTCCGGTTCCGAGGTGCTGATCGTTATCATCATTTTCTCCTCGTTGCTCGAACTGTCCGAAGAGGCCGATTGCGTCGACGTGGCCGCCTCCTAAAACAGAAAAAGGCCATTGAAAAAGAAGAATCGAGGTTAGATTACAGGTTAAGTTAGGTTAGATCGCTTTAAAAAAGAAGAATCGAGGTTAGAATTGGGTTAGGTTAGGTTAGATTGATTCAAAAAGGAGAATTGAGGTTAGAATTGGGTTATGTTAGGTTAGATCGATTGAAAAAGAAGAATTGAGGTTATGTTAGGTTAGATTGGACTCAAAAAGAAGAATTGAGGTTAGATTATAGGTTAAGGTTAGGTTTAGGGAAAATTGGGGAAAAATCCAATATTCCGGAAAATGATATCGTTTACGGAAAAACAAACGCGAAATTCGAGTTCCGGGGGTGAAAATACGTAAGAAAATCTAATTTTTCCCATTATTTTACTATAATTTCAATTTTACCAATTTTCGAACAAAAATCCGGAAATTTTCGAAAATTTTCAAACACGCCTACTTTTAAAATTTAATAACTCAAAAACCGTTCGAGATATCGATTTAAAACAAAAACCATCGGAAAGACAAAAGACGAGACTATTCGAAAACCGAAATTTCCTTTCTTCGATTTAATATACGGCAAAGTTATTAAATTTTAAATTGGGAAAATATATTTTTTGGTCCTTCGCTCACTTAAAAAATCCCCGCGGCTACGCCATTGAAATCGAAACGACGAAACCGCATTCATTTTAAAGACGAATCAATTCTCTATCGAAAAATACCAAAAAGTCGGCCATATCTTAAATAGTAACAAAATGGCGGACGATTCAAATTTGGATTTCGTAAAAAAAATCGCATTCGAAAGGGGGTACCCTTGAATGAAAAAATTTTTTTTTAATTTTTGATTTTCCTGAAATTTTGAATCCGGGGCATTTCGAGATCGAGAAATTCAAAGAAAAAATTCAGGAAATAACAAAAAAACCTGAAGAAAATAAATCCCAAAATTCAGAAAAGTAAGAAAAAACCTGAAGAAAAATAATCCCCTACAGGACCAATTAAAGAACTAAAAAATTACCAAAATTCAGGAAAATAACAAAAAAACCTGAAGAAAAAAAACTAAAAAATGACCAACATTCAGGAAAGTAACAAAAAAACCTAAAGAAAATAAATCCCAAAATTCAGAAACAACTGAAGAAAAAAAATTCCCTAAAAATAAAAAATGACAGGTTAGATTATAGGTTAAGTTAGGTTAGATTGACTTAAAAAGAAGAATCGAGGTTAGAATTAGGTTAAGTTAGGTTAGATTGACTTATTTTATTGTAGATTTTTCGAAGCTAAATTCAAAGAAATTTCAACTGTTTGCGTCCAAAATTAAAAAAACTTTTTAGATCAAAATCGATAAAAAATTTAGTATTTACGTTTCGACTTTTTTTTTTCGTATCGAGAATGTCGATATTTTCTCGATTTTTTGCTCAAAATCTAAACACCCGCTTTTTTACATATTTTTCGGTCAAAATTTCGACGCGTTACGCCGGTTGCCTAATTTTATACGGCAATTATAAAAATAAAAAATATTAAGTTGGTAGCAGTGGTGTAGCGTGAAGTTGGATACGAACTTCATTACAGAGTTTATATTAGGTTAGATTGATTTAAAAAGAAGAATCGAGGTTCGATTAGTTTAAAAAAGAAGATTTGAAATTAGGTTGAGTCAAAAAAGAAGAATTAAAGTTAGAAATTTAGGTTCGTTAAGAAGGATCGACGTTAAGTTATGTTAAAAGAAGAAGAATTCAGGTTAGATCCATTTAAAAAGAGAAATTGAGGTTAAATTATGTCAAAAAAGAAGAATTGAAGTTAATTTGACTTAAAAATAAGAATTTAGGTTAGGTTAGATTAAAAAAGGAAGAATTTAAGTTAGGTTAGATTAATTTAAAAAGAAGAATTGAAAAAAACAAATTTCCGTAGACTAAAAATAAAAAATCACTAGAAAAATGACCACAATTCAGAAAAGTAACAAAAAACTTAATGAAAAAAAATTCCCTAGATTAAAAATAAAAAACGCCAAAAAATGAGCAAAATTCAGAAAAGCAATAAAAAAACACGAAAAAAAAAATCCCTAGACTAAAAATTAAAAAAAAATCACTAAAAAATGACCTAAATTCAGAAAAGTAAGAAAAAACCTAAAAATAAATCCCCTAAAAAATAAAAAAAAAGAACTAAAAAATGACTAAAATTCAGAAAAGTAAGACAAAACCTAAAGAAAATAAATCCCCTAAAAAATAAAAAAAAAAGAACTAAAAAATGACTAAAATTCAGAAAAGAAAAAACCTAAAGAAAATAAATCCCCTAAAAAATAAAAAAAAAGAACTAAAAAATGACCTAAATTCAGGAAAGTAGCAAAAAACCTAAAGAAACAAAATTCCCTAGACTAAAAATAAAAAAACACTAAAAAATGAGCAAAATTCAGAAAAGCAATAAAAAAACCCGAAGAAAAAAAAATCCCCTAGACTAAAAATAAAAAATGACAGGTTAAGTTAACTTAGATTGTGACTTAAAAAGAAGAATCGAGGTTAGAATTAGATTATGTTAGGTTAGATCGATTCAAAAAAGAAGAATCGAGGTTAGGTTGTCTCACCTGCGAATAATTAACGTGCGTAATGGCGTATTTTATATTATTCTTGCTATCGGTAATCCAAACCGGTTTCATCTCTGAGGGGGGCTCCGGCGCCGCCGAAACGGGCGGCTCCTGCTCCCACGACTCCTCCTCGTCCTGGTCGTCGGGCATATCTTGTTTCTACAAAAAAAAAAAAATAAAATAAATAAAAACGCGAAAATAAAATAAAAAAAGAAGAATAAGAAGAAGAAGAAGAAAAATAAGAAAGACGGAGAAGAATAAGAATAAGAAGAAGAAGAAAAATAAGAAAGAATAAGAATAAGAAGAAAAATAAGAAAGAAGAAGAATAAGAATAAGAAAGAAGAATAAGAAGAAGAAGAAAAATAAGAAAGAAGAAGAATAAGAATAAGAAAGAAGAATAAGAAGAATAAGAATAAGAATAAATAATAAGAAGAATAAGAAGAAGAAGAATAAGAAAGAAGAAGAAGAATAAGAAGAAGAAGAATAAGAAAGAAGAAGAAGAATAAGAAAGAAGAAGAAGAATAAGAAACAAGAAGAAGAATAAGAAAGAAGAAGAAGAAGAATAAGAAAGAAGAAGAAGAATAAAAAAGAAGAAGAAGAATAAGAAGAAGAAGAATAAGAATAAAGAATAAGAAGAAGAATAAGAATAAGAATGAAGAAGAATAAGAATAAGAAGAATAAGAATAAGAAAGAAGAAGAATAAGAATAAGAAGAGTAAGAAGAAGAAGAAGAAGAAGAAGAAGAAGAAGAAGAAGAAGAAGAAGAAGAAGAAGAATAAGAATAAGAATAAAGCGCCGTGTTTATTTTTTTTTACCGTTATTCGCTGTTTCTGGTGCGTTTTGAGGTGCTTCGACAGGTGATCGGAGCGCATAAATTTCTTGTTGCACTCGTTGCACTGAAAACGTTTCTCCCCCGTGTGGGTTCTTCGGTGCCGCTGCAGCTCGTCGGATCTCGTAAACCTGTCCGCAAAAAAACAAACAAAAAATCAACAAAAAGGAAATCAAAACAAACGTTAATATATCCCCATTTCGTAGCCCACCTAGTTACGTTAAAAACGCAAAATTGGTTGCGTACCACCCTTTTAAAACGTACGACTTTTGCAACCAACATTACACTAAAACGCAAAACGGGTTGCATATTGCATACTCTTTAAAAACATAACTTATGCAACCTACATTACGCTAAATCGCTAAAAACAGTTTGCACACTCTTTAAAAGCATGATTTATGCAACCAACATTACGCTAAATCGCTAAAAACAGTTTGCACACTCTTTAAAAAGCGTGACTTATGCAACCACCATTACGCTAAAACGCTAAAAACGGGTTTGTTTACTCTTTAAAAGCAAAATTTATGCAACCAACATTACGCTAAATCGTTAAAAACAGTTTGCACACTCTTTAAAAGCATGATTTATGCAACCGACATTACGCTAAATCGCTAAAAACGGGTTTGTTTACTCTTTAAAAGCAAAATTTATGCAACCAACATTACGCTAAATCGTTAAAAACAGTTTGCACACTCTTTAAAAGCATGATTTATGCAACCAACATTACGCTAAAACGCTAAAAACAGTTTGCACACTCTTTAAAAGCATGATTTATGCAACCAACATTACGCTAAATCGCTAAAAACGGGTTTGTTTACTCTTTAAAAGCATGATTTATGCAACCAACATTACGCTAAAACGCTAAAAACGGGTTTGTTTACTCTTTAAAAGCAAAATTTATGCAACCAACATTACGCTAAATCGTTAAAAACAGTTTGCACACTCTTTAAAAGCATGATTTATGCAACCGACATTACGCTAAAACGCTAAAAACAGTTTGCACACTCTTTAAAAGCATGATTTATGCAACCAACATTACGCTAAAACGCTAAAAACGGGTTCGTTTACTCTTTAAAAGCAAAATTTATGCAACCAACATTACGCTAAATCGTTAAAAACAGTTTGCACACTCTTTAAAAGCATGATTTATGCAACCAACATTACGCTAAATCGCTAAAAACGGGTTTGTTTACTCTTTAAAAGCATGATTTATGCAACCAACATTACGCTAAATCGCTAAAAACGGGTTTGTTTACTCTTTAAAAGCATGATTTATGCAACCGACATTACGCTAAAACGCTAAAAACAGTTTGCACACTCTTTAAAAGCATGATTTATGCAACCGTCATTACGCTAAATCGCTAAAAACGGGTTTGTTTACTCTTTAAAAGCAAAATTTATGCAACCAACATTACGCTAAATCGCTAAAAACGGGTTTGTTTACTCTTTAAAAGCATGATTTATGCAACCAACATTACGCTAAATCGTTAAAAACGGGTTTGTTTACTCTTTAAAAGCATGATTTATGCAACCAACATTACGCTAAATCGTTAAAAACAGTTTGCACACTCTTTAAAAGCAAGATTTATGCAACCAACG
This sequence comes from Hermaeophaga mercurialis, assembly GCA_951812935.1. NCBI lineage: Eukaryota > Metazoa > Arthropoda > Insecta > Coleoptera > Chrysomelidae > Hermaeophaga > Hermaeophaga mercurialis. The sequence goes on from OX638366.1 coordinate 23,061,634, forward strand.
TTACGCTAAAACGCAAATCGGGTAGCATAATCTTTAAAAATCATGACTTATGCAACCGACATCTCTATAAAACGCTAAAAACGGGTTGCATACTCTTCATTAAGCTAAAACGTTAAAAACTGGTTGCATACTCTTTAAAAAAAACATGATTTATGCAACCGACTGTACACTAATGTAAAAAAAACCACCCGCCTTTTGCCGCAAAACAGCCACGTACAAACGAACGGCCGTTCGCCCGTGTGCCAGCGCAGGTGCGCCCTCAAGTGGCTCGTTTTTCCGTACACTTTATTGCAGCCCGGTATATGGCAAATGTGCTGCTTTTTCCTGTCCGTGTGCCGTTCCCCCTCCTGGCAATTGGGGCAGGTGCACGCCACGCGGCGCACGCGCTGCTTTTGCAAATCGCCCCCGGCCGCCCCCCCGTCGCCCTTCGCGGGCGGGTTGTTGTCGGGCGGGGCGGCCGCCGCCCCCGCCCCCGAAGAAACCAACGTGACCGTTTGGTTGTGGGCGGCGGAGGGGGGCGGTTGGGCGGCCCCATGGGGGGCGGCCGTCACCGTCGGTATCACCTGCCACTTGTTCGGGTCCGTCGGGTCCTGTTGGATGTGCTGCCCGACGGAGATTTGGGCGGGGGCGGGCGCCGCCTGTTGCGTGATCACCTGCACGTTGCCCAAACCTGAAGAAGAGAGAGAAAATATGAGGTTAGATTGGAGTTAAAAAAGAAGAATCGAGGTTAGAATCGAGTTAGGTTAGGTTAGATTGACTTAAAAAGAAGAATCGAGGTTAGAATCCAGTTAGGTTAGGTTAGATTGGACTTAAAAAGAAGAATCGAGGTTAGAATCGAGTTAGGTTAGGTTAGATTGATTGAAAAAGAAGAATCGAGGTTAGAATTGGGTTATGTTAGGTTAGATTGATTGAAAAAGAAGAATCGAGGTTAGATTAGTTTAAAAAAGAACTTTTGAAATTAGGTTGAGTCAAAAAAGAAGAATTAAAGTTAGAAATTTAGGTTCGTTAAGAAGGATCGACGTTAAGTTATGTTAAAAGAAAGAATTCAGGTTAGATCCATTTAAAAAGAGAAATTGAGGTTAAATTATGTCAAAAAAGAAGAATTGAGGTTGATTTGACGTAAAAATAAGAATCGAGGTTAGGTTAGATTAAAAAAGGAAGAATTTAGGTTAGGTTAGATTGGACTTAAAAAGAAGAATTGAGGATAGAATTAGGTTAGATTAGGTTAAATTGACTCAAAAAGAAGAATTGAGGTTAGAATTGGGTTATGTTAGGTTAGATTAATTTAAAAAGAAGAATTGAAGAAAACAAATTTCCGTAGACTAAAAATAAAAAAAACTAAAAAATTTAGGAAAGTAGCAAAAAACCTGAAGAAACAAAATTCCCTAGACTTAAATTAAAAAAAAACACTAAAAATGAGCAAAATGAGCAAAATTCAGGAAAGCAATAAAAAACCCGAAGAAAAAAAATTCCCTAGACTAAAAATTAAAAAAAAAAACAGTAAAAAAATTTAAGTTAGGTTAGATTGGATTTAAAAAGAAGAATCGAGGTTAGAATTGAGGTTAGATTCGATTGTTTTTTTTACCTGGTATATTCTGGATGTTGGGTATCGTTTGGATGTTGGGCACTTGGATGAGGTTGCCCAAGTTGCCCAAATTGCCCAAATTGGTTAAACTGCCTAAATTGGTCGCGTTTCTTACTTGTTGAAGATTGGCGGCCGGGATGACGGTGAATTGTTGGCCGTTCGCCCCCGTGAACGTCAATTGGGGGGTGGCGTCGATCTGCGAACGAAAAAAAAATTAAAAAGCGCAAAAAAAAAAATTGGAAATCGCTAACCTGGTAAAAGTACGGAAACAGGAAAAGAAGAAGAAGAAGAAAAGTGTCATGGCCGCCGATGACGTCATTTTTAGTTACTTTTCGTTTATAACAGTGCAGCCAACATTATTTATAATCCGTGGCATTTTACCGTGATTAAAAAACAAAAAGAAGAAAAGTGTCTGGCCGCCGATGACGTTTTTAGAGATTTTTTTGGTTATAACAGTGCTGCCAACGTTATTTCCAATCGGTGGTCTTTTACTGTTATCAAAAAAAAAGAAGAAAACTGTAATGAATTTCAGCTCAAAATAGTCCAATTTTTTTTCAAATTTCAAACCAAAGAAGTCGAAATTTATTCGATTTTCGATAAAAAAAAATCTTAAAATTTCTTCAAATTTTGACCAAAAAAAATCGGATCTTTTTTTTAATTTTCGATTCAAAAAAGTTGAAATTTCTTTAATTTTCGATTCAAAGAAATTTAAATTTCTTTAAATTTCTACCAAAAGTGTTTTTCAAAAATTTTAGACAAAATATGAAAATTTCTATGAATTTCGACTCAAAAAAAGTCGTAATTTCTTTAATTTCGGTTAAAAAAATTTGAAATTACATCAAATTTGGATAAAAAATGTCGAAATTTCTGTAATTTTCGATAAATAAATATTAAAATTTCTTCAAATTTCAACAGAAATTTAATCAAATTTTGACCAAAAAAATTCCAACTTTCTTTAAATTTCGACCAAAAAAAAGAAGTGAAATTTCCTAAATTTTCAGGGAAAATAGTTAAAATTTCTTTAAATTTGGACAAAAAGTTTTCCACAAAAAACGTTGAAATTTCTTTAATTTTCGATACAAAAAAGATGAAATTCTTCAGATTTTTTTTTAAAAAGTTGAAATTCCGATAAAAAATTTAATAAAACACCTTCAAATTTTGTTCCAAAAAAAAACTGAAATTCTTCAATTTTTACTGTGATCAAAAAAAGAAGAAAACCGGCATGGCCGCCGATTACGTCATTTTTTAGGGACTTTTCATTTTCTAACAGTGCGGCCAACATTATTTACATTTGGTGGCCTTTTACTGTGATCAATCAAACAAAAAAGAAGAAAACCGTCATGGCCGCCGATTACGTCATTTTTAGTTACTTTTCGATTCTAACAGTGCAGCCAACGTTAATCCCAACCGGCGGCCTTTTACTGCGCAACTAAACCGCCATTTGTCAACGAATTTCACAAAAAGTCAAAACGAACGTACATTTTTCGAATAAAAACACGCAAAGCTTCAACCGATTCAACGTTTCTAATCCACTCTCACTTCCTTCGTCGTTATTTAACACTTTAACGGTTTAACGCTAACAACGAACCAGGGGCGGCCCCAAAAAAAATAAAAAGTAAAAATATAAAAAAAATTAAAAAATTAAATAAAAAAAAATTGTGGGACGCTCACCTGGGCCTGAATTTGGGTCGACGGCGGCGCCGGCGTCGGCGCCGCGACGCTCGTCGCAATCTGAAGTTGCTGAATTTGGCCGTTCGGCATCAAAACGTTGGCGAACTGGGGCTGCTGCTGCTGCTGGTGGGCGTGAGCCTGAGCCTGAGCCTGAGCCTGGATCAGGTTGGGCACGGACAGCGGCGGCGAGTTGATCGTTTGTCGGTACGCCCTTTGCGGGCTCTGGGGCGATAAAAAAAATTAAAATCAATTAAAATCGGTTAAACGACGACGAATTAATAAATGTGAGTTTGGCGTTTTCGAAAATGCGACGTAACGGTGTTTTGGAATGTCAAAACCTAACCTAACCTAATTCTAACCTAACCTAACCTCAATTCTTCTTTTTAAATCGATCTAACCTAACTTAACCTATAATCTAACCTCAATTCTTCTTTTTCAATCGATCTAACCTAACATAACCTAAATTCTTCTTTTTAAATCGATCTAACCTAACTTAACCTATAATCTAACCTCAATTCTTCTTTTTCAATCGATCTAACCTAACATAACCTCAATTCTTCTTTTTAAATCGATCTAACCTAACATAACCTATAATCTAACCTCAATTCTTCTTTTTCAATCGATCTAACCTAACTTAACCTTACATAACCTAATCTAACCTAACCTCAATTCTTCTTTTTAAATCAATCTAACCTAACCTCAATTCTTCTTTTTAAATCGATCTAACCTAACATAACCTATAATCTAACCTCAATTCTTCTTTTTCAATCGATCTAACCTAACATAACCTAAATTCTTCCTTTTTAAATTAATCTAACCTAACTTAACCTAAATTTTTCTTTTTAAATCAATCTAACCTAACATAACCTCAATTCTTCTTTTTAAATCGATCTAACCTAACTTAACCTATAATCTAACCTCATTTCTTCTTTTTCAATCGATCTAACCTAACATAACCTAAATTCTTCCTTTTTAAATTAATGTAACCTAACGTCGAAATTTATTTCAACGTTTTTTGAAAATTTGAAAAATTTCAACAAAAATTGAGACATTTTCTCATATTTCTTCGCAAAAATGAAAATGAAAAAAAAAGAGTGAAATTTTTTCAATTTACAACAAAAAAAATTTGAAATTTAGTTTAAAAAATTGAAATTTCCTCAGATTTCAACTAAGAAATGTCAATTCGGAAAATTCTTAAATTTTCGATCAAAAAAATATTGAAATTTATTAATTTTTGACACAAAAATGTTGAAATTTCCTTAAATTTCTACTCAAAAAGTCGTTTTTTTTAAATATTTAGACAAAATGTGAAAATTTCTACGAATTTCGACTGAAAATAGTGGAAATTTCTTTAATTTTCGATAAAAAATACAATATTTTACCGAAAAAAAGTAGAAATTTCCTCAAGAGTGTCCCAAAAAAAGTTGAAATTTCTTTAATTTTCGATCCAAAATAGTAGAAATTTCCTAAAATTTCAATTAATAAAAGTTCGATACAAGTAACCTACATTACACTTTAACTACACAAAAATTTAATACAGGCAACCAACATTACACTTTAAGCACGCATTCGATGCAGGCAACCAACATTACACTTTAAATTCGATACAAGCAACCACATTACACTTAAAGCACGCAAAACCTTAATACAGACAACCCACATTACAAATACTCAATACAGACAACCAACATTACACGCAAAACCTTAATACAGACAACCAACATTACACTTTAAGCACGCATTCGATACAGGCAACCAACATTACATTTCAAGCACAGGAAAACCTTAATACAGACAACCAACATTACAAATATTCAATACAGACAACCAACATTACACGCAAAACCTTAATACAGACAACCAACATTACACTTTAAGCACGCACTCGATACAGGCAACCAACATTACGCTTGAAACACCCAAAACTTCGTTTCAGACAACCAACATTACACTTTAAACACGCAAAACTTCGTTTCAAGCAACCAACATTACACTTTAAGCACGCAAAACCTTAACACAGACAACCAACATAACACTTTAAGCACAGGAAAACCTTAATACAGACAACCAACATTACAAACATTCGATACAGGCTACCATCATTACACTCCAACCACCCAAACCCTTAATACAGGCAACCCACATTACACTTTAAGGATGCATACAATACAACCAACATTACACTTTAAACACGCAAAACCTTAATACAGGCAACCAACATTACACTTTAAGAATGCATTCGATACAGACAACCACCATTACACACTCGAACCACCCGAACCCTTAAATACAGGCAACCAGCATTACCTGCGCCGGCGCCTGCTGCTGCGTCGCCGTCGCGACGCTCGTCGCAATCTGAAGTTGCTGAATTTGGCCGTTCGGCGTCAAAACGTTGGCGTACTGCGGCTGCGCCGCCTGTATAATATTTGGCAGGGCAGTGGCGGCGAGCTGCACCGGGAAATGGATCGTTTGATAGACGGTTTGGCCGTTCCCCGTCGATATCGGCACCTGGATGGGGATGGTCTGTTGCATGGGGAATTGGACCATTTGGGGGAGGGAGGCGGCGGCGGGGGCGGGCCGGACCGTGACGCTTTGGCCGTTCGACAGTTGAACGGTCGGCAGGTTCTGGATGTTGTGGATGTTGTGTAGATTGTGGATGTTGGCGGGGATGACGGTGCCGGGGGGCGCGCGGATTATCTGCCCCTGGCCGAAGATCTGTTGTTGGGGTTGTTGGCCGCCTGCGGAAAAAGAAGAAGAAAATATAAATAAATAAAAATAATGGAGTTTCGAAACGCGGGGTTTTTTGTATTTCGATGTTGGTACCTTTAATTAAAAAGAAGTTAGTTGGCGGCACTGATTAATGACGTAGGGTTTTTTGTATTTCGACGTTGGTACCCATTTATTTAAATTAAGTTAGCAGCACTGTGCAATGACGTGGGGTTTTTTGGTTTTCACTGTTGGCAACTTTAATTTTGCAAAACGAGTTGGCCACACTGTCAATACGTAGCGTTTTTTGTATTTCGATGTTGGTAACTTTAATTAAAAATTAAGTTGGCCGCACTGTTTAATGACGTGGGGTTTTTTAGTATTTCGATGTTGGTAAGAATTTCGATGTTGCCTACATTTTTAGTAACTTTAATTTACAACGAGTTGGCCGCACTGTATTAATGACGCAACGAACGATGGAAAAATCGCACGTCAGCGGCGGCCCATTTCCTAAGGGTATTAAATAGAAAAAAATAGAAAAAATAGAAAAAAAATAGGAAAAATAGAGAGAGCAAATAGAAAAAAAATGCAATTTTGAAGGAAAAAAAACGAATTATTTAAAAAACCAATAAGCAAAACTAGAAAATGCGATTTTAGAGGAGCAGAAAAAAAATTTGAAAAAAGGACGTAACAAAGAAAAACGAAATTTAAAAAGAACAAAAAAAAATAAAACAATCAAATTAATTCGATTAAATACACAAAAAAAAATATTTACGACAGGGTTTTTTTGAATTTCGATGTTGGTAACTTTAATTTACAAAAAATTTCACTTTTTTTCGTTTGTTTGCACAAAATTTCGTTTTTTTCTTCTAAAAATCGTACATTTTTGAAAAATAATAATGAAATTTTGATAAAAAAAAAACAATACGAAAAAAAAAAATTCGGAACAACAAAATTTAAGAAAAATTCTTATTTTCAAAAAAAAAGCGGGATTTTGAGAAAAAGGAAAAACCAAAAAAGCACGATTTTGAAAATTTTGAGAAACATACGAAAAAAACATAAAAACGGCGAAAATTCGAACAATACCGCAATTTTGAAAAAAAACTTTGAAAAAACGTAAAATTTTGAGAACAAAGCGAACTTTAGGGGGCGGGGGGAGAAATGCAAAAAAATAAATATATAAATAATAAAGTTTCGAAACGCGGGTTTTTTGTATTTCGATGTTGGTTCCTTTTATTTAAATTAAGTTGGTCGCACTGTTTAATGACGTGGGGTTTTTAGAATTTCGATGTTGGTAACTTTAAGAAAATGCAATTTTGAAGGAAAAAAAACGAATTTAAAAAACCAATAAGCACAACTTGAAAAATGCAATTTTTGAGAAGAGAAAAAAATTTGAAAAAAAGGACGTAAGAAAGAAAATTAAAAAGAACAAAGAAAAACAATCAAATTAATTCGATTAAATATACAAAAAAATAATTCAAAACAGGGTTTTTTTTTGTATTTCGATGTTGGTAACTTTAATTTTGCAAATAATGACGTAGCGTTCTCGGAATTTCGATGTTGGTAACTTTAATTTATAAAAAAAGTTGGCCGCACTGTATTAATGACGTAGCGATTTTTGAATTTCGATGTTGGTAACTTTAATTTATAAAAAAAGTTGGCCGCACTGTATTAATGACGTAGCGATTTTTGAATTTCGATGTTGGTAACTTTAATTTATAAAAAAAGTTGGCCGCACTGTATTAATGACGTAGCGATTTTTGAATTTCGATGTTGGTAACTTTAATTTATAAAAAAAGTTGGCCGCACTGTATTAATGACGTAGCGATTTTTGAATTTCGATGTTGGTAACTTTAATTTATAAAAAAAGTTGGCCGCACTGTATTAATGACGTAGCGATTTTTGAATTTCGATGTTGGTAACTTTAATTTAAACTAAGTTGGCCGCACTGTATTAATGACGTAACGAGCGCCGGAAGAACTCGCACGCCAGCGGCGTACCTTTTCCTAAGGGTACTAAATAAAAAAAAAATAGAAAAAATAGAAAAAGCGTAGAAAAAATAGGAAAAAAATAGAAAAAATAGGAAAAAAATTTAGAAAAAAATTTAGAAAAAAAAAATAGAAAAATCCTCACCTGCCGCCAACGACATCGTCGGTATGAAAAGCGCCTCCTGCCCGTCCACCGTCACCGTTTGCATCGGCTGCATCACGTTGTACGCCGCCAAATTTTGGGCGGCGCTCACGAGCTGCGCGGCCGCCCCCGCCTGCTGCTGCTGCTGCTGCTGGAGCAGCTGTTGGTGCAGCTGCTGGGGCAGCCCGACGACCTGCGGGCCTCCGCCGCCCGGCCCGGGGACGCCGCCCTTCGCGGGCGTCGGCGTCGTCGACATCGCCGTCGAGGCGGGGGGGGCGGCCTCGGAGGTGGGGCCGATGCGGCTGCACGTGGCCGCGAGAAGAGCGAGCGGCGACGGGCTCGGTTTCGATTCCTGCAACAAAAAAAGAAGAAGAAGATATTAGCGGTTCGGTTCCTAGAAGAAGAAGAAGAAGAAAAAAAAAGAAGAAGAAGAAAAAAGAAGAAGAAGAAAAAAGAAGAAGAAGTTGTGGAAATTTGAGTTTCGATTAGAAGAAGAAGAAGAAGACGAAGAAGAAGAAGAAGAAAATTTAAGGTTACGATTCCTAAAAAAGAAGAAGATATTAGCGGTTAGTTTCCTAGAAAAGGAAGAAGAAGAAAAAAGAAGAAGAAAAAAGAAGAAGAAGTAGTGGAAATTTGAGTTTCGATTAGAAGAAGAAGAAAATTTAAGGTTACGATACCTAAAAAAGAAAAAGAAGAAGAAGAGAAAATGAAGGTTCCGATTCTTAAAAATAGAAGAAGAAGAAGAAGAAGAAGAAGAGAAAATGAGAGTTTCGATTCTTAAAAAAAAAAGAAGAAAAAGAGAAAATGAGGTTTTCTATTCCTAAAAAAAAGAAGAGAAAATGAGGGTTTCGATTCCTAAGAAAAGAAGAAGAGAAAATTAGCGGTTCAATTATTAAAAAAAGAAGAAAAAAGAAATTTAAGTGGTACATTCCTGCAGGCATTAAATTTCGAATCAACCCGTATATTTTCGAAAATTGTTAAATGACACTTTCATAAATTGGTAACTTTTTTAAAAAAAAAAATTCGATACGTTAAATTAAATAAATGTTTAAAAAAAACGTTCGTCGGAACATTAGCCACTTCCTACATTTTGGTGCAGAAATTTCCAACCGAAATCGCAAATTTTTTATCGTTTTTATTTTTTATCTCGAAAACGAACCAAGATACGGAAAAAAATGGAAAGACTAAAAATTTGCGATTTTAGTCGCTTCATTTATTAAAAAAAATTTCACAAAAACCGCTCCGCGCGTTTCCAAGATATTTCGAAAATAAATCGAAAAAACTCACTTTTCCACAATTTTCATTTTTTATCTCGAAAACGAATCGAGATACGAAAAAAACACAAGAACCAAAAAAGCCGTATTTTCGGTTGTTTTAAGGAAAAAAAATTATAAAAATTTCAAAAACCCAACGGGGTGTTACTTTTTTTCAAAATCGCCACGTTTCATTGATTATTTGCGAAAAAAATAGCACCCGGTACGTTTTTTTGAAATTTTTATATTTGTTTTAGACGAAACAATGAGAAAAGCAACTTTTTTGTCTGTTGCGGTTTTTTCGTATCTCGCTTCGTTTTCGAGATAAAAAATAAAAACGATAAAAAGCGAACATAGTGACGTCATCGCGAGCACTTTTTCGCTCTTTTTATTTTTTATCTCGAAAACGAATCGAGATACGAAAAAAACACAAGAACCAAAAAAGCCGTATTTTCGGTTGTTTTAAGGAAAAAAAATTATAAAAATTTCAAAAACCCAACGGGGTGTTACTTTTTTTCAAAATCGCCACGTTTCATTGATTATTTGCGAAAAAAATAGCACCCGGTACGTTTTTTTGAAATTTTTATATTTGTTTTAGACGAAACAATGAGAAAAGCAACTTTTTTGTCTGTTGCGGTTTTTTCGTATCTCGCTTCGTTTTCGAGATAAAAAATAAAAACGATAAAAAGCGAACATAGTGACGTCATCGCGAGCACTTTTTCGCTCTTTTTATTTTTTATCTCGAAAACGAATCGAGATACGAAAAAAACACAAGAACCAAAAAAGCCGTATTTTCGGTTGTTTTAAGGAAAAAAAATTATAAAAATTTCAAAAAACCCAACGGGGTGTTACTTTTTTTCAAAATCGCCACGTTTCATTGATTATTTGCGAAAAAATAGCACCCCGTACGTTTGTTTGAAATTTTTATATTTTTATTAGACGAAACAATAAGAAAAGCAACTTTTTTGTAATTCGAATTTTTTTTGTATCTCGCTTCGTTTTCGAGATCAAAAAATAAAAACGAAATTAGTGACATCACCGCGGTCAAAAAATATCGAATTTTCATTAATTTTAGCGTGAAATTTCTTTAAATTTCGATCAAAAATCAGACGAAATTTCTTCAAAATTTGATTCGAAAAATTGAATTTTTTCCAAAAAATCGAGCCTGTTGAAATTTCTTAAAATTTCGATCCAAAAAGACGAAATTTTCTTAAATTTCGTCCCAAAATTTAGAATTCTTTTCCACTTTTATCAAAAAAATTGTTGAAATTTCGAATAAAAAATTAAAATTTCGGGGAAAAAAGTCGAATTTTCATTAATTTTCTTGCGAAATTTCGCATAAAAAACGAAATATTTAAATTCCTTCAAATTTGGATAAAATTCACATTTTTTCGCAAAAATAGCGTATGTTTCATTAAATTTCACAAGCCCAACAAATAAAATAAAAATTACAATAACGTTCGCCGTAACATTAGCCACTTCCTAATAAATCCGACAATTATGTTGCAATTCCAATGAATTAAAAACTCTTCTTCTTTTTCTTAAGGGCAACAACTCTGGAGCAATTTTAGCCGAACATTGACTAATTTTTATAAACAAAAACGCAAAAATAGCTAGTTTTACAACAAAAAAAGCGAATTGTACAACAAAAAAAGCGAGGTTACGTTTCCGTTTCGATCGATAAAACAGTTTAACAACAAAAGCGAAAAAAACAAAACGAACGCGCACATAAACAAAAAAGAAGAAACGAGGTTATGTTTACTTTATCAACAATTTCCCAACTAAATTAACTCGAAATTATTTAAAAAAAACGCCAAAAAAAGCACCAAAAAAACACGGAAAAATACAGTAAAAACACTGAAAAAACAAAAAAATTCACCTGGTGCGAACCGTCGACGATTTAATTTTAATGAGAAAAAAAAAAAGCTGAAATTTCTTTAATTTTTGATCTAAAAAAGTTGAAATTTCTTAAAATTTCGATCCAAAAAGATGATATTTTTAAATTTCGTCTTAAAAATTGGAAATCTTTTCCACTTTTATCAAAAAAATTGTTGAGAAATTTTGAATAATAAAGTTAAAGTTCCTTCAAATTTCGGCGAAAAAAGTCTAATTTTCATGAATCCAATAAAAATACAAAAATTACAATAACGATCGCCGTAACATTAGCCACTTCCTAATAAATCCGATAATTGTGTAGCAATTCCAATGCCTACTAAATAAAAAATTTTCTTCTTTTTCTTAAGGGCAACAACTCTGGAGCAATTTTAGCCGAACATTGACTAATTTTTATAAACAAAAACGCAAAAATAGCGAGTTGTACAACAAAAAAAGCGAATTGTACAACAAAAAAAGCGAGGTTACGTTTCCGTTTCGATCGATAAAACAGTTTAACAACAAAAGCGAAAAAAACAAAACGAACGCACACATAAACAAAAAAGAAGAAACGAGGTTATGTTTACGTTATCAACAATTTGCCCGACTAAAATCCGGAAAATTATTCGAAAAAACCCATCGGTGGGTGTCCCGAAGGGCCGAAAACCGAAACCCGGAGGTCCGGCCCCCTGCCCCGGCCCTCCCACCCCCGACAAAATCACCACCCACGGCCCGCGACCGCCCCGTTTTCCAAACACCAAAACCCACCGAAAAAACACCAAAAACCGCCGAAAAACAGGAAAAAAATAGGAAAACTCACCTGGTGCGCACCCTCGACGTACCCGACTCGAACCTCCTCGACCTCAGCGCTCATTTTCCGCAGCGATTTCTCGAAAAATCGCCGCCGAAGGCATCTCGTTCCAACTTCAGGTCGGTGCGGGGCGATGGGTAGCGGGGAGGGGGGGGGGGGCAGCTCGTTGTTCTCGCCCCTCGAAACGGCGCGTTTTTCCGGGAAAAAGGGGCCCGCGACACGGAAAATCGACGGTTAAAGTGAAAATTAATAAGAGCGCGAGGTGGAAATAAACGAGAAATTAGCGACGGGCCGAACTGCGGAGAAACCACGCCATGATGGGACTGGCCGGGGGAGGGGATACGCGCCGGGGGGAGGGGATACTGGTGGTGACGTAGATGTAGGCAGAGGCGGGGCGGCGGCGCGGGCCGAAGGGGTTAATTTAGAGTCGGTTTTGGGGCGTTCGCGATTTTATTTATTTTTTTTTTTTTTTTGTTGGATAATTGTTTGAAATTAATTTCGGTGTTAATTCGACTTTTTTTGTTCCGTTGATATTCGGAATAAAAATTTAAATTTTTTTAAAATTGGTTAGTTTTTTTTTATTTTCGGGAAAAGAGTACGGGGAAATGAAAGAAAATATGTAAAATTCCGAAGTTGGTCGCACTGTATTTATGTCGATAAAAAGTGTCGCCAATGGTAAAACGTAAAATAACTAACTTTTTTAGTGCAAACGATACGATTATTTGGTAACTTTTAAATTCCGAAGTTGGCCGCACTGTATTTATGTCGATAAAAAGTGTCGCCAATGGTAAAACGTAAAATAATTAATTTTTCTAGAGTTAACGATGCGTTTCGACTTTTTTTCGTTGATATTTGGAATAAAAATTGAACGTTTTTGAGTCGAAATTTAGAGAAATTTGTACTTTTCGAATGGAAATTTGAAATCTAGCGAAATTGTAGATTAAAATTTGATTGAAAAAATAGGGTTTTTCGATTGGTGTTTGAAGAAATTTCCACTTTTTTGTGAAAATTTAACGTTTTAAGTCAAAATTTAGAGAAATTTGTATTTTCGAATCGAAATTTGAACATTTTTGTGAAGAAAAGCGAAAAATTATCATATTTTTCATTGAAATTTGTGAAGAAATTTCATCAAATTTTAACAAAAAATGTGAAAATTTTTCATTTTTCTTCACAGAAAAAGTTGACATTTTTTTTCAAATTTCAACCGGGAAATCGTACTTTTTAATCAATTTTGTTCTGAAACTCGAAAGTTTTTAAAATTTAAAGCCAAAAAGATTAAAATTTCTTAAAAAATTTTCTCAAAAAGTTGGGATTTTAAAATTTTTAGCTAAAAAGTTAAAATTTCTTGAATTTTCGATCAAAAAAATTAAAATTCCTTCGAACAACTTAAAAAAAACAAAAGAAATTTCTTTAAATTTTGTTTAATTTCGATTATTAAAATTATTACGAGTGAAAGAATTCGATTAAAAAGTGGGAAAATTTTAAAAATAATTTCGAACAATTTTGGAAAACTTTATGCTTTTTTTAAATTCAATTTTAATTCGTTTTTTCGGTCGATTTTCGTAAACATTTTTTAAATTTTCAAAAACAATTGGTATTAATTTAATATTTGACATAAACGCAGTGCGACCAACTTCTAAATATAAAAGTTACCAAATAATCGTATGGTTTGCACTAAAAAAGTTAGTTATTTTACGTTTTACAATTGGCAACACTTTTTATCGACATAAATACAGTGCGGCCAACTTAGGAATTTAAAAGTTACCGAACAAACGCATCGTTTACACTAAAAAAAGTTAGTTACATTACGTTTTGCAATTGGCAACACTTTAAATACTTCAGGAATATTTTTAACTCGTTAATTAATAGTCCGGGAAACTATTTAAAAATACAAAAAATTTATTTTCCGTTATCGAAATGTATTTTCTACGCTAATTTTACTAAAACGTACGGTATTTTTTTATTTTCCCGTACTGTTTTCCCCGAAAATAAAAAACTAATCAATTTCATTTTTTTTTCGTTTTTATCGAATAAATAAAAAATCGATATCCCTCGAAAAGGGGTGCGCGCGACGCCGCTGGCGCCCTCCGAAAGGGCGTTTGCCTCCTCCCATATTCACCTTTTCGGCCTCGAAATCCGACACAATCGAAAAGAAAATCGATTCTCGAATCGATTCTTCGATCGTCCCGAATCGATTCTATTTCGGTTTCGGGTAGCGAATTTCGCGTCCGGGAATCGATTGTCGGGCCCGAAGAATCGATTCTCGTATTTAATATTTAATGAATAACCATTATTAATCGACGTTTTCGTTTTTTGTTTTTATTATTATCGTTTCGATTATCGTTTTGTTGGATCGTATCGATTGTTCGCGAAAATCGAATCGAATGGTTCGTTTCGATTAATCGTAATCGCGATACGGGTTATTTTATTTTATTTCGCGACGATAAAATAAGAAAACGAGAACCGCGGCGTTGCCGGTTCGCGTAAATTTTCCCGGGATTTAGGAAAAATCGAAAAAAGTATTTTATAAGGAAACAAAATGAGGGGTTTTTATTGGAAAATTTGTTTGGATTTTTTTCGGCTTTTTTTTTGGAAAAAATTACGCGAATTGTTCGGTAACTTTTAAATTCCGAAGTTGGCTGCACTGAATTTACGTCAATAAAATGTTGCCAATCGTAAAACATAAAATAACTAACTTTTTTAGTGCAAACGATGCGTTTGTTTGGTAACTTTTATATTTCGAAGTTGGCTGCACTGAATTTGTCAATAAAAAGTGTTGCCAATTGTGAAACGTAAAATAATTAATTTTTCTAGAGTTAACGATGCGTTTGTTCGGTAACTTTTAAATTCCGAAGTTGGCCGCACTGCGCTAACGTCAATAAAAAGTGTTGCCAATTGTATAAAACATAAAATAACTAACTATTTTAATGTAAACGATGCGTTTGTTTAGTAACTTTTATATTTCGAAGTTGGCTGCACTGAATTTGTCAATAAAAAGTGTTGCCAATCGTAAAACTTAAAATAACTAACTTTTTTAGTGCAAACGAAACGATTATTTGGTAACTTTAAATTCCGAAGTTGGCCACACTGCGCTAACGTCAATAAAAAGTGTTGCCAATTGTATAAAACATAAAATAACTAACTTTTTTAGTGTAAACGATGCGTTTGTTTGGTAACTTTTAAATTCCGAAGTTGGCTGCACTGAATTTACGTCAATAAAATGTTGCCAATCGTAAAACATAAAATAACTAACTTTTTTAGTGCAAACGATGCGTTTGTTTGGTAACTTTTATATTTCGAAGTTGGCTGCACTGAATTTGTCAATAAAAAGTGTTGCCAATCGTCAAATAAAAAATAACTAACTTTTTTAATGCAAACGATGCATTTGTTTAGTAACTTTTATATTCCAAAGTTGGCAGCACTGCGCTTACGTCAACGTCAATCAATACCAACGGTTTTTTGTTTAAAAAATTTAAATCCCTCGAAACAACAACCTAAAATAAAATTAAAACCCCAAAAAACCAACCCCAATTTTTTAAACTTTTACCGAAAAAAAAAAAAATTCGAATTTTTTAAACACAATCAAAATAAATTAAATACCGCGAAATAAACCGGAGAAAAAAACCGCCCCCCGGCCCGTCCCTTTCTTAACGGACCCGTTAACTTTTAACGGGGCCGTTAAAAAAGAATTAACGAGCCGGCAACGTCGCGAAACCCGAAGAAAAGGACCGTCGGCCCGAGTTCAGGGGCGGGTCGGCGCGCGGGGGTGGCGCAGGGTTACGCCCACCACCACCTCGGTCGACACTTTTATTAGTTTCGGTTTTAATTAACGGAGAAAGTTTCGCGCCGAAATTCGAACGAAAACCGCGCGTTTTAAACCGGGTTTCGTAACGGGAAAAAATAACGCGCGCGCCGCTGGTGTTCGAATAAAAGATGGCGATTTTTAATCGTAAAACGTAATGTAACTAACTTTTTTAGCGTTTGTTCGGTAACTTTTATATTCCGAAGTTGGCTGCACTGCATTTACGTCAATAAAAAGTGTTGCCAATTCTAAATCGTAAAATAACTAACTTTTTTAGTGTCAACGATGCGTTTGTTTGGTAACTTTTACATTCCGAAGTTGGCCGCACTGTATTTACGTCAATTGAAAATGTTGCCAATTACAAAACTTAAAATAACTAATTGTTTTTGCGTAAAAGATGCGTTCGTTTGGTAACATTTAAATTCCAAAGTTGGCTGCACTGCATTTACGTCAATAAAAAGTGTTGCCAATTGTAAAACATAAAATAAAAATTATTCGCACTAAAATTAAGAAATCAAAATCGACAAAAAATTTTATTAAATCGTTTAATTCTTTGGTAACATTCATCGACAATTACAAGTCTTAATTATAATTACAAACTATTTAGGAATGATGAAAAAAAAAAAAACAACAAGTCAAATGGATGACGTATTTTTTTTTAACAAACGTTAAACTGAAATTAAAAGTCTGTTAAAAAAAGAAATTTATAAATTAATTGCTCATCTATGGCCGGACTAGAAAATCTAACTTAAAAACTAATTCATTCGAATTGAATTTCTCTTTTCGTTTTATAATTATTTATTTTTAAATTCTCTCCCGGACTATAAAATTAACAAGTTACAAAATCACTAAATTATTAAAAGTGTTGCCAATTGTAAAAAATAACGTAACTAACTTTTCTAGAGTAAACATTGCGTTTGTTCGGTAACTTTTAAATTACGAAGTTGGCCGCACTGCGTTTACGTCAATAAAAAGTGTTGCCAATCGTAAAACGTAAAATAATCAATTATTGTAGAGTAACAGATACGTTTATTTGGTAACTTTTACATTTCAAAGTTGGTCGCACTGCGTTTATGTCAAATATTAAACTAATACCAATTGTTTTTGAAAATTTAAAAAATGTTTACAAAAATCAACAGAAAAAACAAATAAAAATAAAAAAAAATAAAGTAGCAGTATTTTCCAAAATTATTCGAAATTATTTTTAAAATTCTCTCACTTATAATAAATTTAATAATTGAAATTATTCAAAATTTAAAGAAGTTTTATTTTTATTTTTCAAGTATGTTTGAAGAAATTTCAACTCCGGCTAAAAATTTTAAAATTTCAACTTTTGAGTCAAAATTTTAAGAAATTTCAAATTGTTTTAGTTGAATTTTAATCTTTTTGGGTTGAAATTTAAAAATAATCTCAACCATTTGAAATTTAATAAAATCTCAACTTTCCGATGAAAATTGCAATAAAAATTTCAACGTTTTAATTAAGACAAAACTTAGAGAAATTTGTACATTTCGAATAGAAATTTAAAAAATTACTACTAAATTATTAAAAGTGTTGCTAATTTGCAAAAAAACAACGTTACTTTTACATTTCGAAGTTGGCTGCACTGCATTTTTATACTTTGAAGTTGGTTATACTGCATTTTTATATTGCGAAGTCGGCTGCACTGCATTTTTATACTTTGAAGTTGGCTGCACTGAATTTTTATATGGCGAAGTTGGTGGTACTGCATTTTTTATATTTTGAAGTTGGCTAAACTGCATTTTTTACAAATTCTAGTCAATTACAAAAAAAAAAAAAAAAAAAAAATAATATACGTACAATTTATTATCATTGGCACAACGGTTACCGACAAACACGTTTTTTCGGTACAATTTTCTTCTTCTTCTTCATCTAATTCTAATCGAGATACCCTGTAACTACTTTCTCAGTCATAAATCGAGAGTATTTACCGCAGGTACACTTTTAGTTTATTACTAACCCCGAAAATTAAATCCGTCAAAAAAAAAACACCCATAGGCGTTTCATTCAAATCAACAACAACAACAACAATTTACGCCCGTAACAAAAATTAAATTTCCCTACTTCATTTCCCCCCTCCCCCCACTCTCTCTCCTCCCCACTACACTTTGGAGCATTAGCGCAGGTATATACTTAGTTCGTACCAACCGAAAAAAAAATTAAATTTCCCTACTTCATTCCCCACTCTACGCGCTTCCTCAATCTCCCTTCGCCCCTTTCCCCGCCCGAACTTCCGTTTCCCCTCTCTTCCCCGCCGCTTCCGGCCGGTACTTCCGGTACGCCACGCACCCCGTCACCACCCCCACCGAAACCGCCACCATTACGGACAACCACACCACCATATTCACCACTTGCGTTCTCTCGAACAATTCCCTCCCGTGTTTGATACAGATTAGGGCTTCGGTCACCATTATGCACCCGTACACCCAACATTGGGTCCCCACCCTTTTGCACGACGTGTCAGTGGTGTAGGTGTAATATTGGCGCACAGAGGGCGCTACAATCACCCCGATCAGCACCAACCGCCCGGTGACCAAAAAATGGGAGGAGGGCAACTCGAACACGTGCTTCAAGAAGAACGTGTTCAACTCGGACGTTTGCCAAAACACCAACAATTGGCACAACGAAATGACCCGCATGTAGGAGCACTCGGGGTCCAACCATCTAACCGACGTCCAACTTTCGGGGGTGAATTGCAACACGGCGCGTTTTATCTTCCCCTTGGCGGTGCCGATTTTCTTTATCCCCACCCATTTGTACTCCCTCATCTCCAAGATTTTGCATATCTTCAAACCGCACCAAATGCCGAAACCGTTGCACACGAAAACGTCCAAAATTAGAGCGTCCCACCAACACTCGACGAAATTGGGTAAAAGATGCGCGAAGGCAAGTTCCGTAATCTCCCACATGCAGCTAAACGCCCACAAAATGCCCATATGACGAATCAGTATGGCTTTAAACATCCAACCGAGGTAATGGCCCAACGCGAAAACGTCCACGTGACCCCAAATCCTGTCCCAAGTGATGTCGGAGCAATTCACCCCGTACTCCTTGTCCATATCGATGCTAAATTCGCCTAATTCGGGGTCCAGCCACAAGAGGATTCGCCTCACCGTTTCGTAGTTTTGGAAGAGGACGAAGAGGCAAAACATGAGGTAGAGAACGCTGGCGCCGAAAACCGTCCGCCAGAGGGCGGGGTGGGGGCGGGTGAACGGCCCATTGGGGAACGCCAAAACGCTGACGATGAGAAAGAAGAAGCAGCAACATAGCAGGCCGGCTCGGATGTTGTTTTCCACGGTGTCCGTGTCTCTGGAAAAAAGAAGAAGAGTGAAAAAAGAAGAAAATTAGTTTGGGACGTGACACGTAACCTTAATTCTATTTATGTGTCTAACTTCGCGATATACATACTACCAACCTAAGATTTATAAATTGCACTATACTATTATGCAACCAGTTTTACACACGTTCACGATACATATACTACCAACCTAACATTTATAAATGGTAGTAAACAATTATGCAACCAGTATTACGCTTTCGCAAAAATAACGATTTCGAAACGTTTTTTTTTTTTTTTTAATTGTGTTTTTTAATTAACGTAATTTCGCAAAATTAATGACATTTAAAATGAAAGAAATTACGATTTTATTGAAAAAATTAACGTGAAACCTAACCTAACTTTATTTATGTCTAACTTCACGATACATATACTACCAACCTAAGATTTATAAATGGTAGTAAACAATTATGCAACCAGTATTACGCTTTCGCAAAAATAACGATTTCGAAACGTTTTTTTTTTTTTTTAATTGTGTTTTTTAATTAACGTAATTTCGCAAAATTAATGACATTTAAAATGAAAGAAATTACGATTTTATTGAAAAAATTAACGTGAAACCTAACCTAACTTTATTTATGTCTAACTTCACGATACATATACTACCAACCTAAGATTTATAAATGGTAGTAAACAATTATGCAACCAGTATTACGCTTTCGCAAAAATAACGATTTCGAAACGTTTTTTTTTTTTTTTAATTGTGTTTTTTAATTAACGTAATTTCGCAAAATTAATGACATTTAAAATGAAAGAAATTACGATTTTATTGAAAAAATTAACGTGAAACCTAACCTAACTTTATTTATGTCTAACTTCACGATACATATACTACCAACCTAAGATTTATAAATGGCACTAAACTATGCAACCAGTATTACGCTTTCGCAAAAATAACGATTTCGAAACGTTTTTTTTTTTTTTTTAATTATGTTTTTTAATTAACGTAATTTCGCAAAATTAATGACATTTAAAATGAAAGAAATTACGATTTTATTGAAAAAATTAACAAAAAACCTAACCTTAACTCTATTTATGTCTAACTTCACGATATAAATACTACCAACCTAACATTTATAAATGGTAGTAAACAATTATGCAACCAGTATTACGCTTTCGCAAAAATAACGATTTCGAAACGTTTTTTTTTTTTTTTTAATTGTGTTTTTTAATTAACGTAATTTCGCAAAATTAATGACATTTAAAATGAAAGAAATTACGATTTTATTGAAAAAATTAACGTGAAACCTAACCTAACTTTATTTATGTCTAACTTCACGATACATATACTACCAACCTAAGATTTATAAATGGTAGTAAACAATTATGCAACCAGTATTACGCTTTCGCAAAAATAACGATTTCGAAACGTTTTTTTTTTTTTTTAATTGTGTTTTTTAATTAACGTAATTTCGCAAAATTAATGACATTTAAAATGAAAGAAATTACGATTTTATTGAAAAAATTAACGTGAAACCTAACCTAACTTTATTTATGTCTAACTTCACGATACATATACTACCAACCTAAGATTTATAAATGGCACTAAACTATGCAACCAGTATTACGCTTTCGCAAAAATAACGATTTCGAAACGTTTTTTTTTTTTTTTTAATTATGTTTTTTAATTAACGTAATTTCGCAAAATTAATGACATTTAAAATGAAAGAAATTACGATTTTATTGAAAAAATTAACAAAAAACCTAACCTTAACTCTATTTATGTCTAACTTCACGATATAAATACTACCAACCTAACATTTATAAATGGTAGTAAACAATTATGCAACCAGTATTACGCTTTCGCAAAAATAACGATTTCGAAACGTTTTTTTTTTTTTTTTAATTGTGTTTTTTAATTAACGTAATTTCGCAAAATTAATGACATTTAAAATGAAAGAAATTACGATTTTATTGAAAAAATTAACGTGAAACCTAACCTAACTTTATTTATGTCTAACTTCACGATACATATACTACCAACCTAAGATTTATAAATGGTAGTAAACAATTATGCAACCAGTATTACGCTTTCGCAAAAATAACGATTTCGAAACGTTTTTTTTTTTTTTTAATTGTGTTTTTTAATTAACGTAATTTCGCAAAATTAATGACATTTAAAATGAAAGAAATTACGATTTTATTGAAAAAATTAACGTGAAACCTAACCTAACTTTATTTATGTCTAACTTCACGATACATATACTACCAACCTAAGATTTATAAATGGCACTAAACTATGCAACCAGTATTACGCTTTCGCAAAAATAACGATTTCGAAACGTTTTTTTTTTTTTTTTAATTATGTTTTTTAATTAACGTAATTTCGCAAAATTAATGACATTTAAAATGAAAGAAATTACGATTTTATTGAAAAAATTAACAAAAAACCTAACCTTAACTCTATTTATGTCTAACTTCACGATATAAATACTACCAACCTAACATTTATAAATGGTAGTAAACAATTATGCAACCAGTATTACGCTTTCGCAAAAATAACGATTTCGAAACGTTTTTTTTTTTTTTTAATTGTGTTTTTTAATTAACGTAATTTCGCAAAATTAATGACATTTAAAATGAAAGAAATTACGATTTTATTGAAAAAATTAACGTGAAACCTAACCTAACTTTATTTATGTCTAACTTCACGATACATATACTACCAACCTAAGATTTATAAATGGTAGTAAACAATTATGCAACCAGTATTACGCTTTCGCAAAAATAACGATTTCGAAACGTTTTTTTTTTTTTTTAATTGTGTTTTTTAATTAACGTAATTTCGCAAAATTAATGACATTTAAAATGAAAGAAATTACGATTTTATTGAAAAAATTAACGTGAAACCTAACCTAACTTTATTTATGTCTAACTTCACGATACATATACTACCAACCTAAGATTTATAAATGGCACTAAACTATGCAACCAGTATTACGCTTTCGCAAAAATAACGATTTCGAAACGTTTTTTTTTTTTTTTTAATTGTGTTTTTTAATTAACGTAATTTCGCAAAATTAATGACATTTAAAATGAAAGAAATTACGATTTTATTGAAAAAATTAACGTGAAACCTAACCTAACTTTATTTATGTCTAACTTCACGATACATATACTACCAACCTAAGATTTATAAATGGCACTAAACTATGCAACCAGTATTACGCTTTCGCAAAAATAACGATTTCGAAACGTTTTTTTTTTTTTTTTAATTATGTTTTTTAATTAACGTAATTTCGCAAAATTAATGACATTTAAAATGAAAGAAATTACGATTTTATTGAAAAAATTAACAAAAAACCTAACCTTAACTCTATTTATGTCTAACTTCACGATATAAATACTACCAACCTAACATTTATAAATGGTAGTAAACAATTATGCAACCAGTATTACGCTTTCGCAAAAATAACGATTTCGAAACGTTTTTTTTTTTTTTTTAATTGTGTTTTTTAATTAACGTAATTTCGCAAAATTAATGACATTTAAAATGAAAGAAATTACGATTTTATTGAAAAAATTAACGTGAAACCTAACCTAACTTTATTTATGTCTAACTTCACGATATACATACTACCAACCTAACATTTATAAATGGTAGTAAACAATTATGCAACCAGTATTACGCTTTCGCGAAAATAACGATTTTGAAATAATGTATCAAATTAAAAAAAGAAAAACAATATTTTAACGGAAAATTTATAAAAAAAATAACGGAAAAATTAGGATTTTATTTAAAAATTAACGTGAACTCTATTTATATGTCTAACTTCACGATACATATTACCAACCTAAAATTTATAAATCGCACTAAACAATTATGCAACCAGTATTACACGTTCACGAAAATAAAGATTTTGAAATAATGTATCAAATTTAAAAAGAAATACAATATTCTAACCGAAAAATTATAAAAAAAAAAACGATTATTTGGAAGAAAAATTTGAAAAAACTTGACATTTAAAACGAAAAAATTACGATTTTATTCAAAAATTAACGTGAAATCTAACCTTAATTCTATTTATATATCTAACTTCACGGTACATACTACCAACTTAAAATTTATAAAACACACTAATCAATTATGCAACCAGTATTGCACTTTCACAAAAATAATGATTTTGAAATGTTTTTTAATTGGGTTTTTTGGTCTTTTTCAGATTAAAAAAAAAAAAAGCAATATTTTAACCGAAAAATTATAAAAAGAAGCGATTATTTGAGCGAAAATTTTGAAAAAAATTAATAATTTAAAACGAAAAAATTACGATTTTTTCCAAAAATTAACAAGAAAACTAACCTAACACCTGCCTTAGTTCAATTAAAAAAAAAAGCAATATTTTAACAGAGAAATTATAAAAAAAAATTGAGATTTTGGACAAAAATTAAAAAAAAAACGACAACAAGAAACGTAACCTAACTTTATTTATGTCTAACTTTACGAAAAATACTACCAACTTAAAAACTTAAAATTTATAAATGGTACTAAACAATTATGCAACCAGTATTACACTTTAACGAAAATAACGTTTTTTTTTAATTATCTTTTTCATATTAAATATTTTTGTTGTTAAAACTTTTTGAAAATTTCCGGAAAAGTAAGCGCTAATATTTTCGAGGTTAGAATTATCCGAATAAAAAAAAAATTTTCGCATTTTTATTTGGTTTTTTTTTGTTTTTGATTAAATAAACGTAATTTGTTTATCGAAATTATCGCAAAACGACTCGCATTTTAGATAAATAACAACAAATAAATAAATAAATAAATACAAAAATCGTGACGAATTGTCAAATATTTGTTTTGAAAATCATATCGATAAAAAAAATGTTTTTCGAAAACACAAAACGCCGTCGTCGATTCCCGCAAACAATTATCGCCGAATAAAATACAAAAACGAATAAAAAAACAAATAAAAACAATAAAAATTTTCTCGATTTTTCCAACATTAATTACATAATTTAGGTTAGGATTTTAACGGTTTAAAACGTAATAAAAAATGTATGGATTTTACTTACCGAACGAAAGCGAAATAAACGAGAGCGGCGATCGATATCAAAAGCAAAGAAATCGTATGGGGATTATAAAAAAATTGCAGAGAAATATCGTCCACCGGTTTTTCATTTATCGTACTAAAACTGTCTTGTCTCATTCGGTTCATTTCGATTTTCCAATTTTTCTTCGTCTCGCGGAGTTCCGCTTAATAATTAAGCAAATCCAAACTTTCAACATTTATCGGACACACACAAACTTTTCGAAATCACCACCGCGACTCGACTTTCGTCTAAAGTAAATATTTGAAGAATTTAATTTTCGAACGTCAGTTGTCAAAAAAAAACTCCGTTCGTTTGTTGGGGGCGAGTTTTTTTGGTTTTTTCGGCGACGCGCGTCGGATTAGAAAGAGCGAACGCGACATTTTCGGTTGTTACGTTTCAATTCGCGCGATTCGTTATCGGGTTTTTTTATTTTTTTGTCGCGAACAAGTTTATTATATTTTATATTTCGCTTCGAGAACGGGTTTCCGTACAAACGAACGGACCCGTTATTCGGCGAGTCGAAAGGGCGTTTGTTTAGTTCGATCAAACGAACGGACGCGTCATTCGGACAAACGAACAGATACGTCATTAGTACAAATTAAATGAACAAATGCATGATTCGAACAAACGAACGGAGCGGTTTATTTAATACGATCAAATAAACGGACGCGTTACTAAAACAAAACGAACGGACGCGTCTTTCGAACAAACGAACGGACATTTATTTAGTTCGATCCAACAAACAATCGCGTCTTTCGGTGAATCGAATTAATGCAAACGAACGGACGCGTCATTCGAACAAACGAACGGAGCGGTTTATTTAATTCGAACAAACGAACGGACCCGTTATTCGAACAAACGAACAGATACGTCATTAGTACAAATTAAATGAACAAATGCATGATTCGAACAAACGAACGGAGCGGTTTATTTAATACGATCAAATAAACGGACGCGTTACTAAAACAAAACGAACGGACGCGTCTTTCGAACAAACGAACGGACATTTATTTAGTTCGATCCAACAAACAATCGCGTCTTTCGGTGAATCGAATTAATGCAAACGAACGGACGCGTCATTCGAACAAACGAACGGAGCGGTTTATTTAATTCGAACAAACGAACGGACCCGTTATTCGAACAAACGAACAGATACGTCATTAGTACAAATTAAATGAACAAATGCATGATTCGAACAAACGAACGGAGCGGTTTATTTAATTCGATCAAATAAACGGACGCGTTACTAAAACAAACCGAACGGACGCGTCTTTCGAACAAACGAACGGAGCGGTTTATTTAATTCGAACAAACGAACGGACCCGTTATTCGAACAAACGAACAGATACGTCATTAGTACAAATTAAATGAACAAATGCATGATTCGAACAAACGAACGGAGCGGTTTATTTAATACGATCAAATAAACGGACGCGTTACTAAAACAAAACGAACGGACGCGTCTTTCGAACAAACGAACGGACATTTATTTAGTTCGATCCAACAAACAATCGCGTCTTTCGGTGAATCGAATTAATGCAAACGAACGGACGCGTCATTCGAACAAACGAACGGAGCGGTTTATTTAATTCGAACAAACGAACGGACCCGTTATTCGAACAAACGAACAGATACGTCATTAGTACAAATTAAATGAACAAATGCATGATTCGAACAAACGAACGGAGCGGTTTATTTAATACGATCAAATAAACGGACGCGTTACTAAAACAAAACGAACGGACGCGTCTTTCGAACAAACGAACGGACATTTATTTAGTTCGATCCAACAAACAATCGCGTCTTTCGGTGAATCGAATTAATGCAAACGAACGGACGCGTCTTTCGAACAAACGAACGGAGCGGTTTATTTAATTCGAACAAACGAACGGACCCGTTATTCGAACAAACGAACAGATACGTCATTAGTACAAATTAAATGAACAAATGCATGATTCGAACAAACGAACGGAGCGGTTTATTTAATACGATCAAATAAACGGACGCGTTACTAAAACAAAACGAACGGACGCGTCTTTCGAACAAACGAACGGACATTTATTTAGTTCGATCCAACAAACAATCGCGTCTTTCGGTGAATCGAATTAATGCAAACGAACGGACGCGTCATTCGAACAAACGAACGGAGCGGTTTATTTAATTCGAACAAACGAACGGACCCGTTATTCGAACAAACGAACAGATACGTCATTAGTACAAATTAAATGAACAAATGCATGATTCGAACAAACGAACGGAGCGGTTTATTTAATTCGATCAAATAAACGGACGCGTTACTAAAACAAACCGAACGGACGCGTCTTTCGAACAAACGAACGGAGCGGTTTATTTAATTCGAACAAACGAACGGACCCGTTATTCGAACAAACGAACAGATACGTCATTAGTACAAATTAAATGAACAAATGCATGATTCGAACAAACGAACGGAGCGGTTTATTTAATACGATCAAATAAACGGACGCGTTACTAAAACAAAACGAACGGACGCGTCTTTCGAACAAACGAACGGACATTTATTTAGTTCGATCCAACAAACAATCGCGTCTTTCGGTGAATCGAATTAATGCAAACGAACGGACGCGTCATTCGAACAAACGAACGGAGCGGTTTATTTAATTCGAACAAACGAACGGACCCGTTATTCGAACAAACGAACAGATACGTCATTAGTACAAATTAAATGAACAAATGCATGATTCGAACAAACGAACGGAGCGGTTTATTTAATACGATCAAATAAACGGACGCGTTACTAAAACAAAACGAACGGACGCGTCTTTCGAACAAACGAACGGACATTTATTTAGTTCGATCCAACAAACAATCGCGTCTTTCGGTGAATCGAATTAATGCAAACGAACGGACGCGTCATTCGAACAAACGAACGGAGCGGTTTATTTAATTCGAACAAACGAACGGACCCGTTATTCGAACAAACGAACAGATACGTCATTAGTACAAATTAAATGAACAAATGCATGATTCGAACAAACGAACGAAGCGGTTTATTTAATACGATCAAATAAACGGACGCGTTATTAGAACAAACGAACGGGAGTTTGTTTAGTTCGATTAAACGAACGGACTCGTCATTCCTACAAACGAACGAGGGCGTATTTAGTTCGATCGAACAAACGGACGCGTCTTTCGGCGAATCGAATTCGTACAAACGAACGGACGCGTCTTTCGAACAAACGAACGCGTCATTCGAGAAGTCGAATTCGGACAAACGAACGAAGGTATATTTAGTTCGGTGAAATAAACTGACGAGTCATTAGAACAAACGAACGAGGGCGTATTTAGTTCGATCGAACAAACGGACGCGTCTTTCGGCGAATCGAATTAATGCAAACGAACGGACGCGTCATTCGAACAAACGAACGGAGCGTCGTTCGTCGAGTGCAATTCGGTGTGTTTATCGAACGCTATCGCTTACCTTTTCTCTCATTATAGATTCCTATACGTACGTCTCTCTTCGTTTCCAGTTTGTTCCGATACGAGCTTATTTTTTTTAGGTTGGTCGACCTGCGCTAGTTGTCGCCTGTCAAAATAAATGATTTTCACATTTACGCTTCGTCAAGATTCGCAGCGATTTCGCCACAAAAAATATAAAAATAAAACGAGGAGGATTTTCCATTAATTTCCCTCGTCGATTCGTAGAACGCGAACATGACGGTGATAAATAAGGTAAGTCGTTTCTTATAATTATTATTATTATTATTATTATTATTTCCGTTTCGTTTTGACACTTTTTTGTTACACCGAAAAATGTCAGTGTCGGATACAAGAAAATTTTCGTAAAAAGAAATAAAAATAATGGGGCAAAGCGTGTCTTCGACAAAATTAAACGACAAATTCAAAAAGAAAAAACGACGTTTCGTCGAGCCGAAAAAAATCCAAGAAAAAATCCCCGCCACGGGCGTCCGAAAAGTATTTCGTTTCGGGGGTCGCCGAAAATCGATTAATTAAATTAATTCCTTTTAATATTCCGTTTTCAGATGGAGGTGGACGGGGCGGCGAAAGGGGAGGGTTTCAGGTCGTATTACATTACGAAAATCGAGGAATTGCAACTTGTAGTAGCGGAAAAAAGTCAAAATTTGAGAAGATTGCAAGCCCAAAGGAACGAACTAAACGCCAAAGGTACCAATTTTTTACAATATCAAACAAATAATACATTTACAATAATCAAGCAAATACTATAATTACAATATCAAATCAATAAATACTTACAATATCAAAAAATACTATACAATATCGAATAATGAATGATTTACAATATCAAACAAATAATACATTTACAATAATCAAGCAAATACTATAATTACAATATCAAATCAATAAATACTTACAATATCAAAAAATACTATACAATATCGAATAATGAATGATTTACAATATCAAATAAATACTATAATTACAATATCAAATCAAATAAATACTTACAATATCAAATCGATAAATACTTACAATGTTAAGAAATACAATACAATATCAAAATAATGAATGATTTACAATATCAAATAATGAATTACAATATCAAATAATAATATACTTACAATGAACTAATGTATTTTTCTTCTTCTTTTTTTTCTCCAAAAATCGCACTTTTTCAAGTTTTGTTTATCGGTTTTTTTTTTTGTAAATTCCACATTTTTTTGATCTTTTTTCTCTCGACAAAATCGTTTTGTTTCAAAATTTCACTTTTTTCTTGAAGTTACCGACATCGAAATACGAGAAACCCCACGTCATTATTAAACGGTGCTACCAACTCATTTCAAATCAAAGTAACCAAATAATAATATATTTACAATATCAAATTTAGTTTTTACAATATCAATTATTTATTTACAATGAACTAATGTATTTTTCTTCTTTCTTCTTCTTCTTATTCTCCTTCTTTCTTCTTCTTCTTTCTCTTCTTTTCTTCTTCTTTCTCCTCCTTCTTTTTTCTTCTTTTTTTAGTTCGTATGCTGCGGGAGGAGTTGATGTTGTTGCAGGAGCAGGGAAGTTACGTGGGCGAAGTGGTGAAACCGATGGACAAGAAAAAAGTGCTGGTGAAAGTTCATCCCGAGGGAAAATTCGTCGTCGACGTGGATAAAAATATCGACATAAATGACGTGACGCCGAATTGTCGGGTCGCGTTGAGGAACGAGTCGTACACTTTGCACAAAATTTTACCCAATAAGGTAGGAGGAAATAAGAAATTTAGAAATTTTCGATGAGAATAGAGCGGAATTGGGAGTTTCGCGTTTCGGCGCGCGCCTGAAAAGTAGGCAATTGTTGTTACGCGTGCGCGTATTCTGTGTTGCCTACTTTTTTCGCGGTTTTTCTCATTTTTGAAGCGGGTTATTTGTGGCTTGGAAAATTGGGGGGAAATTCGTGGAAAATGGCGGAAAATAAAAACGATGAATAAAATTGGTAACAAAAAAAAGGTGGATAAAAGAGAAAATTGTAAAGGGGAAATTTTAAAAAATAAAAAAGTGGCGAAAATGATGAAAATTTGAAAAATTCCAACAGAAATTGTGACGGTTTTTTCCAGAATTTTTCGCGAAAAATAAAAATTGATATTAAAAAGTATAAATTTTTGCAAATTTTGACGAAAAAAATTTTTTTGCCTGGAAAAATTGAAATTTCTTTAATTTTCGATTCAATAAGTTGAAATTTCTTTAATTTTCGATCCAAAAAAGTTGAAATTTCAAATTTTTATTAAAAAAATCAAAATTTCTTCAAATTTTAATTAAAAAAAATTTGGAATTCTCTCATTTTTGATCCAAAAAAGTTCGATCCAAAAAAGTTCGATCCAAAAATTTGAAATTTCAAAATTTCGATTCAAAAAAGTTGAAATTTCTTTAAATTTCCACTCAAAAAGTTATTTTTTTAAGTTTTTAGACAAAAAACGATAAATTCTATGAATTTCGAATCAAAAAAGTGGAAATTTACTCTAATTTCAGTTAAAAAAAAGTTGAAATTTCGATTAAAAAATCAAAATTTTCTCAATATCAATGAAAAAAGTCGAAATTTCTTCAAATTTTCAATCCAAAAAAAAACCCGAAATTTCTTTAATTTTCGATCAAAAATGTCTAAATTTCTTCAAATTACGATGAAAAAAATAACAAAATTTCCTCAAGTTTCGATCCAAAAAAATCGAAATTTTATCAAATTTCAACTCAAAAAAACTCGAAATTTCTTCACACATTTTCGATCCAAAAAAAACTCAAAATTCCCCCAAAATTTTTCATCAAAAAACAAAATCCAAACAAACTACAAAAATAAAAAAACAATCGCCAAACTCCCACTCCCCTTTCGTTCCCCCACTCCCCTTTTATTCCAATGTTGGCCACTTTAATTTTAAATGAGTTGGCAACACTGTTTATTGACGTAGTGATTTTTTATTTTCAATGTTGGCAACTTTAATTCGAACTAAGTTTTAGCAACACTGTTTATTGACGTAGTGATTTTTTATTTTCAATGTTGGCAACTTTAATTCGAACTAAGTTTTAGCAACACTGTTTATTGACGTAGTGATTTTTGATTTTCAATGTTGGCAACTTTAATTCGAACTAAGTTTTAGCAACACTGTTTATTGACGTAGTGATTTTTTATTTTCAATGTTGGCAACTTTAATTTTAAATGAGTTGGCAACACTGTTTATTGACGTAGTGATTTTCGATGTTGGTACCCCCTCAATTTACAAAATACAGTCGCTCCCCCCCCCCCACTCTCTACATTTTAACACACGTTTTTTTATTTCCCTTTTTCAGGTGGATCCGCTCGTCTCCCTGATGATGGTCGAAAAAGTGCCGGATTCCACGTACGAAATGGTGGGCGGTCTGGACAAACAAATCAAGGAAATCAAAGAGGTAATCGAATTGCCCGTCAAACATCCCGAATTGTTCGACGCCCTCGGCATCGCCCAGCCGAAGGGGGTGCTGCTGTACGGCCCCCCCGGCACCGGGAAAACCCTCCTGGCGAGGGCAGTGGCGCACCACACCGAGTGCACTTTTATAAGGGTGTCGGGGTCGGAATTGGTGCAGAAATTCATTGGGGAGGGTTCGCGGATGGTGCGGGAGTTGTTCGTTATGGCGAGGGAGCACGCCCCCTCGATTATTTTTATGGACGAGATCGATTCTATAGGGTCGTCGAGGATCGAATCGGGTGAGTGAATAAATCGATTTTTTTTTTTTTTTTTTGGGATACGACAAACCGTACGTCACTGGGCGGCGTTCGTTGCTAACTTAATTTGAATTAAAGAGTTACCAACGTTGGAATTCTAAAAACCCTACGTCATTAAACAAGGATTGCTAACTTAAATTAAATTAAAGTGGCCAACATTGAAATACGAAAAAACCCTAAGTCATTATAAACAATGTGACCAACGAAATATAAATTAAAGTTACCAACATCGAAATTAAAAAAAACCTGTTTTGAACAATTTTTTGTATTTTTAATTGAATTAATTTTATTGTTCTATTTAAATTTCGTTTTTTTTTCGGCCTTTTGTTTTTTTCAAAATGTCTTTTTTTTTCTTATTTTTTCCTCAAAAAATCGCATTTTTCAAGTTTCGCTTGTTGTTGGTTTTTTTGAATAATTCGATTTTTTCTTCTTCAAACTTAATTTGAATTAAAGAGTTACCAACGTTGGAATTCTAAAAACCCTACGTCATTAAACAAGGATTGCTAACTTAAATTAAATTAAAGTCGCCAACATTGAAATACGAAAAAACCCTAAGTCATTATAAACAATGTGATCAACGTAATTTAAATCAAAGTTACCAATATCGAAATTATAAAAACCCTACGTCATTATTAAACAGTGTGGCCAACTAGTTGCAAAATTAAAGTTACCAACATCGAAATTCAAAAAAAAAACACCCTGTTTTGAACAATTTTTTGTATTTTTAATTGAATTAATTTGACTATTCTTTTTAAATTTCGTTTTTTTTTCGGCCTTTTTTTTTTCTCTCCTCAAAAATTAGCGTTTTTCAAATTTTGCTTGTTAGTTTTTTAGAATAATTTATCTTTTTTCTACTTCAAAATTTCACTTTTTTTTGAAGTTAC
This sequence comes from Hermaeophaga mercurialis, assembly GCA_951812935.1. Taxonomy (NCBI): domain Eukaryota; kingdom Metazoa; phylum Arthropoda; class Insecta; order Coleoptera; family Chrysomelidae; genus Hermaeophaga; species Hermaeophaga mercurialis. The sequence goes on from OX638366.1 coordinate 23,093,937, forward strand.
CAACATAGAAATTCAAAAAAAAAAAAAACACCCTGTTTTGAACAATTTTTTTGTATTTTTAATTGAATTAATTTGATTGTTTTGTTTTTCTAAGTTACGTCCTTTTTTTTCAAAATTTTTTTCTTTTTTTTTCTCTTCAAAAATCGCAAATTTTCAAGTTTTGCTTGTTGGTTTTTTTGAATAATTCGCTTTTTTTTCAAAATTCTGCATTTTTGATGTTTTTTATGAAAAATTCTTTTTCTCAAAAAAAAAAATCGCTTTTCTTCAAAATTTCACTTTTTTTCTTAAAGTTACCAACATTAAAATTCTAAAAACCCCGAGTCAACAAACAGTTTGGCCAACTTATTTTAAATTAAAGTTACCAATATCGAAATTATAAAAACCCTACGTCATTATTAAACAGTGTGGCCAACTAGTTGCAAAATTAAAGTTACCAACATCGAAATTCAAAAAAAAAAACCGGTTTTAAACGATTTTCGTTTCTCTTTGTTCTTTTTTATAATTCGTTTTTCTTTGTTTCGTCCTTTTTTCCCAAAGTTTTCAAGTTTTGCTTGTTGGTTTTTTTGAATAATTCGCTTTTTTTTTCAAAATTCTGCATTCTTTGATTTTTTTTTAAAAAATTATCTTTGCTCAAAAAAATCGCTTTTTTCAAAATTTCACTTTTTTCTTGAAGTTACCAACATCGAAATACAAAAAAACCCCACGTCATTAGAAACAGTGCTACCAACTTATTTCAAAATTAAAGTAACCAACATCCAAAAACAAAAAGACCGCAACGTCATTATTAATACAGTGCTACTACCAACTCATTAGATTTAAATTTACCGTATTTGTCACTAAAAAAATTCCATTGCCGTAGGTTCGGGGGGCGATTCCGAGGTGCAACGCACCATGTTGGAACTGCTCAACCAATTGGACGGATTCGAAGCGACGAAAAACATCAAAGTCATTATGGCGACGAATCGAATCGATATTTTGGATCCCGCTTTACTGCGGCCGGGAAGAATCGATAGGAAAATCGAATTTCCGCCGCCGAACGAAGAGGCGCGCCTCGATATCCTGAAAATCCATTCGAGGAAAATGAACCTCACGAGGGGCATCAATTTGAGGAAAATCGCCGAGTTGATGCCGGGCGCCAGCGGGGCCGAAGTTAAGGTGAGAGAATCGATTTTTTTTTCGATTTTTTTACGTCAATTTGAGGAAAATCGCGGAGTTTGAGATTGGATTTTTTTCGTTAGTTAAGGTGAGAATCGATTATTTTTAAAATCGATATTTTTTGTTGCCTCGATTTGAGGAAAATCGCCGAGTTGATGCCGGGCGCCAGCGGGGCCGAAGTTAAGGTGAGAGAATCGATTTTTTTTTCGATTTTTTTACGTCAATTTGAGGAAAATCGCGGAGTTTGAGATTGGATTTTTTTCGTTAGTTAAGGTGAGAATCGATTATTTTTAAAATCGATATTTTTTGTTGCCTCGATTTGAGGAAAATCGCGGAGTTAATGCGGGACCGAAGTTAAGGTGAGAGAATCGATTTTTTTTTTCGATTTTTTTACGTCAATTTGAGGAAAATCGCGGAGTTTGAGATTCGATTTTTTCCGTTAGTTAAGGTGAGAATCGATTATTTTTAAATCGATTAGAAATCGATATTTTTTTGTTGCCTCGATTTGAGGAAAATCGCGGAGTTAATGCGGGACCGAAATTAAGGTGAGAGAATCGATTTTTTTTTTCGATTTTTTTACGTCAATTTGAGGAAAATCGCGGAGTTTGAGATTGGATTTTTTTCGTTAGTTAAGGTGAGAATCGATTATTTTTAAATCGATTAGAAATCGATATTTTTTTGTTGCCTCGATTTGAGGAAAATCGCGGAGTTAATGCGGGACCGAAATTAAGGTGAGAGAATCGATTTTTTTTTTCGATTTTTTTACGTCAATTTGAGGAAAATCGCGGAGTTTGAGATTGGATTTTTTTCGTTAGTTAAGGTGAGAATCGATTATTTTTAAAATCGATATTTTTTGTTGCCTCGATTTGAGGAAAATCGCGGAGTTAATGCGGGGCCGAAGTTAAGGTGAGAGAATCGATTTTTTTTTCGATTTTTTTACGTCAATTTGAGGAAAATCGCGGAGTTTGAGATTGGATTTTTTTCGTTAGTTAAGGTGAGAATCGATTATTTTTAAAATCGATATTTTTTGTTGCCTCGATTTGAGGAAAATCGCGGAGTTAATGCGGGGCCGAAGTTAAGGTGAGAGAATCGATTTTTTTTTCGATTTTTTTACGTCAATTTGAGGAAAATCGCGGAGTTTGAGATTGGATTTTTTTCGTTAGTTAAGGTGAGAATCGATTATTTTTAAAATCGATATTTTTTGTTGCCTCGATTTGAGGAAAATCGCGGAGTTAATGCGGGGCCGAAGTTAAGGTGAGAGAATCGATTTTTTTTTCGATTTTTTTACGTCAATTTGAGGAAAATCGCGGAGTTTGAGATTGGATTTTTTTCGTTAGTTAAGGTGAGAATCGATTATTTTTTAAATCGATATTTTTTGTTGCCTCGATTTGAGGAAAATCGCGGAGTAATGCGGGACCGAAATTAAGGTGAGAGAATCGATTTTTTTTTTCGATTTTTTTACGTCAATTTGAGGAAAATCGCGGAGTTTGAGATTCGATTTTTTCCGTTAGTTAAGGTGAGAATCGATTATTTTTAAATCGATTAGAAATCGATATTTTTTTGTTGCCTCGATTTGAGGAAAATCGCGGAGTTAATGCGGGACCGAAATTAAGGTGAGAGAATCGATTTTTTTTTTCGATTTTTTTACGTCAATTTGAGGAAAATCGCGGAGTTTGAGATTGGATTTTTTTCGTTAGTTAAGGTGAGAATCGATTATTTTTAAATCGATTAGAAATCGATATTTTTTTGTTGCCTCGATTTGAGGAAAATCGCGGAGTTAATGCGGGACCGAAATTAAGGTGAGAGAATCGATTTTTTTTTTCGATTTTTTTACGTCAATTTGAGGAAAATCGCGGAGTTTGAGATTGGATTTTTTTCGTTAGTTAAGGTGAGAATCGATTATTTTTAAAATCGATATTTTTTGTTGCCTCGATTTGAGGAAAATCGCGGAGTTAATGCGGGACCGAAATTAAGGTGAGAGAATCGATTTTTTTTTTCGATTTTTTTACGTCAATTTGAGGAAAATCGCGGAGTTTGAGATTGGATTTTTTTCGTTAGTTAAGGTGAGAATCGATTATTTTTAAAATCGATATTTTTTGTTGCCTCGATTTGAGGAAAATCGCGGAGTTAATGCGGGGCCGAAGTTAAGGTGAGAGAATCGATTTTTTTTTTCGATTTTTTTACGTCAATTTGAGGAAAATCGCGGAGTTTGAGATTGGATTTTTTTCGTTAGTTAAGGTGAGAATCGATTATTTTTAAAATCGATATTTTTTGTTGCCTCGATTTGAGGAAAATCGCGGAGTTAATGCGGGACCGAAATTAAGGTTAGAGAATCGATTTTTTTTTCGATTTTTTTACGTCAATTTGAGGAAAATCGCGGAGTTTGAGATTCGATTTTTTTCGTTAGTTAAGGTGAGAATCGATTTTTTGTTATCGATTTTTGATCGATTTTTTTTCTTGTTACATCAATTTGAGAAAAATGAGGGGCGCTAGCGAAATTAAAGTGAGAATCGATTTTTTTTTTTTTTTTTTTTTTTTTTTTCAATCGATTTTTAATCGATTTTTTTTTGTTTTACAGGGCGTTTGCACGGAGGCGGGCATGTACGCTTTGAGGGAGCGCCGGGTGCACGTGACTCAAGAGGATTTCGAAATGGCGGTGGCTAAAGTCATGCAAAAGGATTCCGAGAAGAACATGTCCATTAAGAAATTGTGGAAATAATTTTTTTTTCATTTCGTTTTGTACGTTAATCATTTTTCTTTTTTTTTTTTTGTAATTTATAAATAAATACACGCGCGCTTATGCCGAATTTGGAATTTCTTTTCTTAGTTTCGTACCCTTAATCAAATTGAGGGTGCACTGTAAAGGGTGTTGCCTACGTTTTTATTTTATAAACGTAAAGTGTGTTGCCTACATTTTTATTAGAAACGAGAAGAATCGAGGTTAAATTATGTCAAAAAAAGAAGAATTGAGGTTAAATTATGTAAAAAAAAGAAGAATTGTGGCTAAATTATGTTAAAAATAACAGAATTGAGGTTAGATCGATTTAAAAAGAAGAATTGAGGTTAAATTATATCAAAAAAGAAGAATTTTGGTTAAATTGTCAAAAAAAAAAGAAATGACGTTAAATTGAGTTAAAAAAGAAGAATTGAATTTAAAATATGTTAAAAGCAGATGAATTAAGGTTAGGTTGATTTAAAAAGAATAGAAGTTAGGTTAGGCAAGAAAAAGATAAAATTTCTACTAAAATTCCATCAAAAAAAGTTCAATTTTCATTAAAAATGTACGTAAAGAAAGTACACGATTTTCATTAAAAATTCGACGAAACAATTAATTTACAACGAAAAACCGCAACTCTAACCGTTAAAACCGAATTATTTTTCCATTTTCCAGGTGGAAAAAGCGCGCGCCATCTCGCAGCGAAAATCGAAACTGCGGCGCCCTCTGCCGTTTTTCCTCGGAACTATTGAACTCGTTCACGTGGCCGCCATTTTGAAAATGGCGCAGGAAAAGTGGGGAAATTTCGAAGAAGAAGAAGAAGAAAACGCGACGAAAAAAGCCGGCCTTTTTCTGTGCAAACAAACGGGTTTTATTTTTTTAGCGCGTTAGAGTAATGTGTGTTGCCTACATTTGGCCGTCTATTAATGTAATTTTTCTTAACATTTTTCAGTACTTTTGCAGGGATTTTCGATATCACCAAAAAACCCCGGAAAATAATGATTATTCCTGGACAAAGATAAAAATAACTGAAAAATAAAGAAAATAGTCTGAGAAGTATGAAGAAACCTGCAAAAATGACTGAAAAGAGAAGAAGAAAAGTGTCGTTCTTCGTACCCCAAAAAAAAAAAGAAGAAAAATGGCGTTATTCTCGGAGAGCCTTTTCCTATGCGAACAAACGGTTTTTTTTTTAATTTTCAGCGCATTGGAGTAATGTGTGTTGCCTACATTTTAAAAAATTTTAGTACTTTTGCAGGGATTTTCGACATCGCTGGAAATTACCAAAAAAAAAAAAAAAAACTCTCTGGAAAATGATAAAAATCACTGAAAAATTAAGGAAAAGTCCGGAAAATAACGAAAATCCTAGAAAATAATGATAATTCCTGCAAAAAGGAAAAAACTAGAGAAAAATAAAGCAAAAGCATGGAAAATAAGGAAAAAACATAAAAATTACGAAAATCACTGAAAAGTAACTAAAAAAACATGGAAAATCGCGAAAATTCCTGGAAAACGATCAAAATCACTGAAAAATGAAGTAAAAAATCTAGAAAATAACGAAAAACCAGGAAAATCCCTGGAAAACGATTAAAATCACTGAAAAAAAGTAAAGAACTTGGAAAATAACGAAAATCCTGGAAAAAAGGCGAAAATCACCAAAAAAAATTGAAAAAACACTGAAGAATAACCGAAAATAAAAATAAATTATCAAAATAGACACGCTTCGACTCATAAAATAACAAAAAGAAGAAGAAAACTGTAAAAACAACACTTTTCCCTCCGATTTTTTCTTCTTTTCCAGAGATTTTTTCTTTCGTTTCTTTAGCGATTTTCCTTTTTCGAGATTTTTTCCGGTTTTCCAATAATTTTTTTGCGTTTTTAATATATCGTAGTAAATTTTACTTACTGTCACGCCTCATCTAATAAAGTCTAAAAACAAGAAAGAAGAAGAAAACCGTCATGGCCGCCGATTACGTCATTTTTTAGGGACTTTTCAATTTCTAACAGTGCAGCCAACATTATTTACAACCGGTGGCCTTTTACTGCGATTAAAAAAAAGAAGAAAACCGTCATGGCCGCCGATTACGTCATTTTTTAGTTACTTTTTGGTTTCTAACAGTGCTGCCAACATTATTTACATTTGGTGGCCTTTTACTGTGATCAATAAAAAAAAAAAAGAAGAAAACCGTCATGGCCGCCGATTACGTCATTTTTTAGGGACTTTTCATTTTCTAACAGTGCAGCCAACATTATTTACATTTGGTGGCCTTTTACTGTAATAAAACAAAAAAGAAGAAGAAAACCGTCATGGCCGCCGATTACGTCATTTTTTAGTTACTTTTTGGTTTCTAACAGTGCTGCCAACATTATTTACAACCAGTGGCCTTTTACTGCGCAACTAAACAGTCACTTTTCTTCTTCTTTTTCTTCTTTTTTTTTTGTTTTAGGGTAGTCCGTTTCCGGCGAACGTGAGAAGGAAAAATGCCGGGAGGGTAATTTTTTTTTTTTTTTTGAGAAATTCGTTTTTCTCAAAATTTCGAGTTTTTTTTTTAAATTAATTATTTTTTTTTCTTTTTAGGTACAAAGGGTGCGGGCACGGGCACGAGGGACACCCGGGCCGCCGCCACTGGTCCTGTTGCGGAAATATTTTACAACATTCCGAATGTACGAGGATCAAATGAAAATAAAAATTATTAAATACGAAAATGGAAAATTTTTTTTGAATGATTCAAAATAAAATTCGTCGTTCGAGAGGATTTTTTTGTCAACCTTTTTTTTTTTTAATTTTCCAGAAACTCCCGAAATCCGCGATTTAATAAAAAAATTAAGTGTTGCCAATTTTTCTCTAATTTCCATAAATCCGCGATTTTACTAAAAAAGACAACGTTGCCAACTGTCCAAAAATTACTTAAAATCCTTTACTAGAACAAAAATGCGGTGTTGCCAATTTTGCAAAATATTCCCTAAATTTACGAAATGACCAAAAACCGACGGTGTTAAATTTCCACAAATACGCGATTTTCCAAAAAAAAAATTCGGCGTTGTCAATTTTCCAAAAATTTCCAGAAACTGGCGATTTTACAAAAAAAAAACAACGTTGCCTATTTTCCAAAATTTTCTTTAAATTTGCGAAATGACGAAAAACAACGTTGCCTATTTTCCAAAAATTCCCTAAATCCGCGATTTTCTCAAAAAAAAAACAACGTTGCCTATTTTCCAAAATTTTCTTTAAATTTGCGAAATGACGAAAAACAACGTTGCCTATTTTCCAAAAATTCCCTAAATCCGCGATTTTCTCAAAAAAAAAACAACGTTGCCTATTTTCCAAAATTTTCTTTAAATTTGCGAAATGACGAAAAACAACGTTGCCTATTTTCCAAAAATTCCCTAAATCCGCGATTTTCTCAAAAAAAAAACAACGTTGCCTATTTTCCAAAATTTTCTTTAAATTTGCGAAATGACGAAAAACAACGTTGCCTATTTTCCAAAAATTCCCTAAATCCGCGATTTTCTCAAAAAAAAAACAACGTTGCCTATTTTCCAAAATTTTCTTTAAATTTGCGAAATGACGAAAAACAACGTTGCCTATTTTCCAAAAATTCCCTAAATCCGCGATTTTCTCAAAAAAAAAACAACGTTGCCTATTTTCCAAAATTTTCTTTAAATTTGCGAAATGACGAAAAACAACGTTGCCTATTTTCCAAAAATTCCCTAAATCCGCGATTTTCTCAAAAAAAAAACAACGTTGCCTATTTTCCAAAATTTTCTTTAAATTTGCGAAATGACGAAAAACAACGTTGCCTATTTTCCAAAAATTCCCTAAATCCGCGATTTTCTCAAAAAAAAAACAACGTCGCCTATTTTCCAAAATTTCAATAAATCCGCGATTCCATTAAAATAAAACGGTGTTGTCAATTTTCCAAAAATTCCCTAAATCCGCGATTTAATAAAAAAACAACGTTGTCAATTTTCCAGAATACAGAACCAATAATTTTGGAAAAATCGAGTTTTTTCCCGAAAAATTCAATTTCCCGGAAAATTATATCGTTTACGGAAAAACAAACGCGAAATTCGAGTTCCGGGGGTGAAAATACGTAAGAAAACCTAATTTTTCCAATTATTTTACTATAATTTCAATTTTACCAATTTTCGAGCAAAAATCCGGAAATTTTCGAAAATTTTAAAACACGCCTACAATTAAAATTTAATAACTCAAAAACCGTTCGAGATATCGATTTAAAACAAAAACCATCGGAAAGACAAAAGACGAGACTATTCGAAAACCGAAATTTCCTTTCTTCGATTTAATATACGGCAAAGTTATTAAATTTTAAATTGGGAAAATATATTTTTTGGTCCTTCGCTCACTTAAAAAATCCCCGCGGCTACGCCATTGAAATCGAAACGACGAAACCGCATTCATTTTAAAGACGAATCAATTCTCTATCGAAACGTACCAAAAAGTCGGCCATATCTTAAATAGTAACAAAATGGCGGACGATTCAAATTTGGATTTCGGAAAAAAAATCGCATTCGAAAGGGGGTACCATTGAATGAAATTTTTTTAATTTTTGATTTTCCAAAAATTTCCGAAATCCGCAATTTTACAAAAAGATATGGTGTTAATTTTTAAAAAAATTTCTCAAAATCTGCGATTTAATAAAAAAAAGTATTAAGTATTGTCAATTTCGGCAAAAATTTTCTCCAAATTTGCGAAATTACAAAAAAATTAAAAGGTATTTCCCGTAAATTTTTCGAAATTCGCCGTTTTACAAAAAAAAAACAACGTTGTCTATTTTCCAAAAATTTCCCCAAATCCGGGATTTTAATTAAAAAAAAAAGACAGCGTTGTCAATTTTCCAAAATTTCCTCTAAATTTGCGAAATGACAAAAAACAACGTTGTCTATTTTCCAAAAATTTCCCCAAATCCGGGATTTTAATTAAAAAAAAAAGACAGCGTTGTCAATTTTCCAAAATTTTCTTTAAATTTGCGAAATGACAAAAAACAACGTTGTCTATTTTCCAAAAATTTCCCCAAATCCGGGATTTAATTTAAAAAAAAGACGGCGTTGTCAATTTTCCAAAATTTCCTCTAAATTTGCGAAATGACAAAAAACAACGTTGTCTATTTTCCAAAAATTTCCCCAAATCCGGGATTTAATTTAAAAAAAAAAACAAAGTTGTCAATTTTCCAAAATTTCCTCTAAATTTGCGAAATGACAAAAAACAACGTTGTCTATTTTCCAAAAATTTCCCCAAATCCGGGATTTAATTTAAAAAAAAGACGGCGTTGTCAATTTTCCAAAATTTCCTCTAAATTTGCGAAATGACAAAAAACAACGTTGTCTATTTTCCAAAAATTTCCCCAAATCCGGGATTTTAATTAAAAAAAAAAGACAGCGTTGTCAATTTTCCAAAATTTTCTTTAAATTTGCGAAATGACAAAAAACAACGTTGTCTATTTTCCAAAAATTTCCCCAAATCCGGGATTTAATTTAAAAAAAAGACGGCGTTGTCAATTTTCCAAAATTTCCTCTAAATTTGCGAAATGACAAAAAACAACGTTGTCTATTTTCCAAAAATTTCCCCAAATCCGGGATTTAATTTAAAAAAAAAAACAAAGTTGTCAATTTTCCAAAATTTCCTCTAAATTTGCGAAATGACAAAAAACAACGTTGTCTATTTTCCAAAAATTTCCCCAAATCCGGGATTTAATTTAAAAAAAAGACGGCGTTGTCAATTTTCCAAAATTTCCTCTAAATTTGCGAAATGACAAAAAACAACGTTGTCTATTTTCCAAAAATTTCCCCAAATCCGGGATTTTAATTAAAAAAAAAAGACAGCGTTGTCAATTTTCCAAAATTTTCTTTAAATTTGCGAAATGACAAAAAACAACGTTGTCTATTTTCCAAAAATTTCCCCAAATCCGGGATTTAATTTAAAAAAAAGACGGCGTTGTCAATTTTCCAAAATTTCCTCTAAATTTGCGAAATGACAAAAAACAACGTTGTCTATTTTCCAAAAATTTCCCCAAATCCGGGATTTAATTTAAAAAAAAAAACAAAGTTGTCAATTTTCCAAAATTTCCTCTAAATTTGCGAAATGACAAAAAACAACGTTGTCTATTTTCCAAAAATTTCCCCAAATCCGGGATTTAATTTAAAAAAAAAACAAAGTTGTCAATTTTCCAAAATTTCCTCTAAATTTGCGAAATGACAAAAAACAACGTTGTCTATTTTTTTCTAATTTCTTTAAATCCGCCATTTTACAAAAAAAACGTTGCCAATTTTTTTCTAATTTCCATAAATCCGCGATTTTCTCAAAAAAAAAAAACAAAGTTGTCAATTTTCCAAAATTTTCTTTAAATTTGCGAAATGACAAAAAACAACGTTGTCTATTTTCCAAAAATTTCCCCAAATCCGGGATTTAATTTAAAAAAAAGACGGCGTTGTCAATTTTCCAAAATTTCCTCTAAATTTGCGAAATGACAAAAAACAACGTTGTCTATTTTTTTCTAATTTCTTTAAATCCGCCATTTTACAAAAAAAACGTTGCCAATTTTTTTCTAATTTCCATAAATCCGCGATTTTCTCAAAAAAAAAAAACAAAGTTGTCAATTTTCCAAAATTTCCTCTAAATTTGCGAAATGACAAAAAACAACGTTGTCTATTTTCCAAAAATTTCCCCAAATCCGGGATTTAATTTAAAAAAAAGACGGCGTTGTCAATTTTCCAAAATTTCCTCTAAATTTGCGAAATGACAAAAAACAACGTTGTCTATTTTCCAAAAATTTCCCCAAATCCGGGATTTTAATTAAAAAAAAAAGACAGCGTTGTCAATTTTCCAAAATTTTCTTTAAATTTGCGAAATGACAAAAAACAACGTTGTCTATTTTCCAAAAATTTCCCCAAATCCGGGATTTAATTTAAAAAAAAGACGGCGTTGTCAATTTTCCAAAATTTCCTCTAAATTTGCGAAATGACAAAAAACAACGTTGTCTATTTTCCAAAAATTTCCCCAAATCCGGGATTTAATTTAAAAAAAAAAACAAAGTTGTCAATTTTCCAAAATTTCCTCTAAATTTGCGAAATGACAAAAAACAACGTTGTCTATTTTCCAAAAATTTCCCCAAATCCGGGATTTAATTTAAAAAAAAGACGGCGTTGTCAATTTTCCAAAATTTCCTCTAAATTTGCGAAATGACAAAAAACAACGTTGTCTATTTTCCAAAAATTTCCCCAAATCCGGGATTTTAATTAAAAAAAAAAGACAGCGTTGTCAATTTTCCAAAATTTTCTTTAAATTTGCGAAATGACAAAAAACAACGTTGTCTATTTTCCAAAAATTTCCCCAAATCCGGGATTTAATTTAAAAAAAAGACGGCGTTGTCAATTTTCCAAAATTTCCTCTAAATTTGCGAAATGACAAAAAACAACGTTGTCTATTTTCCAAAAATTTCCCCAAATCCGGGATTTAATTTAAAAAAAAAAACAAAGTTGTCAATTTTCCAAAATTTCCTCTAAATTTGCGAAATGACAAAAAACAACGTTGTCTATTTTCCAAAAATTTCCCCAAATCCGGGATTTAATTTAAAAAAAAAACAAAGTTGTCAATTTTCCAAAATTTCCTCTAAATTTGCGAAATGACAAAAAACAACGTTGTCTATTTTTTTCTAATTTCTTTAAATCCGCCATTTTACAAAAAAAACGTTGCCAATTTTTTTCTAATTTCCATAAATCCGCGATTTTCTCAAAAAAAAAAAACAAAGTTGTCAATTTTCCAAAATTTTCTTTAAATTTGCGAAATGACAAAAAACAACGTTGTCTATTTTCCAAAAATTTCCCCAAATCCGGGATTTAATTTAAAAAAAAGACGGCGTTGTCAATTTTCCAAAATTTCCTCTAAATTTGCGAAATGACAAAAAACAACGTTGTCTATTTTCCAAAAATTTCCCCAAATCCGGGATTTAATTTAAAAAAAAAAACAAAGTTGTCAATTTTCCAAAATTTCCTCTAAATTTGCGAAATGACAAAAAACAACGTTGTCTATTTTCCAAAAATTTCCCCAAATCCGGGATTTAATTTAAAAAAAAGACGGCGTTGTCAATTTTCCAAAATTTCCTCTAAATTTGCGAAATGACAAAAAACAACGTTGTCTATTTTCCAAAAATTTCCCCAAATCCGGGATTTAATTTAAAAAAAAAAACAAAGTTGTCAATTTTCCAAAATTTCCTCTAAATTTGCGAAATGACAAAAAACAACGTTGTCTATTTTCCAAAAATTTCCCCAAATCCGGGATTTAATTTAAAAAAAAGACGGCGTTGTCAATTTTCCAAAATTTCCTCTAAATTTGCGAAATGACAAAAAACAACGTTGTCTATTTTCCAAAAATTTCCCCAAATCCGGGATTTAATTTAAAAAAAAAAACAAAGTTGTCAATTTTCCAAAATTTTCTTTAAATTTGCGAAATGACAAAAAACAACGTTGTCTATTTTCCAAAAATTTCCCCAAATCCGGGATTTAATTTAAAAAAAAGACGGCGTTGTCAATTTTCCAAAATTTCCTCTAAATTTGCGAAATGACAAAAAACAACGTTGTCTATTTTCCAAAAATTTCCCCAAATCCGGGATTTAATTTAAAAAAAAAAACAAAGTTGTCAATTTTCCAAAATTTCCTCTAAATTTGCGAAATGACAAAAAACAACGTTGTCTATTTTCCAAAAATTTCCCCAAATCCGGGATTTAATTTAAAAAAAAGACGGCGTTGTCAATTTTCCAAAATTTCCTCTAAATTTGCGAAATGACAAAAAACAACGTTGTCTATTTTCCAAAAATTTCCCCAAATCCGGGATTTAATTTAAAAAAAAAAACAAAGTTGTCAATTTTCCAAAATTTCCTCTAAATTTGCGAAATGACAAAAAACAACGTTGTCTATTTTCCAAAAATTTCCCCAAATCCGGGATTTAATTTAAAAAAAAGACGGCGTTGTCAATTTTCCAAAATTTCCTCTAAATTTGCGAAATGACAAAAAACAACGTTGTCTATTTTCCAAAAATTTCCCCAAATCCGGGATTTAATTTAAAAAAAAAAACAAAGTTGTCAATTTTCCAAAATTTCCTCTAAATTTGCGAAATGACAAAAAACAACGTTGTCTATTTTCCAAAAATTTCCCCAAATCCGGGATTTAATTTAAAAAAAAGACGGCGTTGTCAATTTTCCAAAATTTCCTCTAAATTTGCGAAATGACAAAAAACAACGTTGTCTATTTTCCAAAAATTTCCCCAAATCCGGGATTTAATTTAAAAAAAAAAACAAAGTTGTCAATTTTCCAAAATTTTCTTTAAATTTGCGAAATGACAAAAAACAACGTTGTCTATTTTCCAAAAATTTCCCCAAATCCGGGATTTAATTTAAAAAAAAGACGGCGTTGTCAATTTTCCAAAATTTCCTCTAAATTTGCGAAATGACAAAAAACAACGTTGTCTATTTTCCAAAAATTTCCCCAAATCCGGGATTTAATTTAAAAAAAAAAACAAAGTTGTCAATTTTCCAAAATTTCCTCTAAATTTGCGAAATGACAAAAAACAACGTTGTCTATTTTCCAAAAATTTCCCCAAATCCGGGATTTAATTTAAAAAAAAGACGGCGTTGTCAATTTTCCAAAATTTCCTCTAAATTTGCGAAATGACAAAAAACAACGTTGTCTATTTTCCAAAAATTTCCCCAAATCCGGGATTTAATTTAAAAAAAAAAACAAAGTTGTCAATTTTCCAAAATTTCCTCTAAATTTGCGAAATGACAAAAAACAACGTTGTCTATTTTCCAAAAATTTCCCCAAATCCGGGATTTAATTTAAAAAAAAGACGGCGTTGTCAATTTTCCAAAATTTCCTCTAAATTTGCGAAATGACAAAAAACAACGTTGTCTATTTTTTTCTAATTTCTTTAAATCCGCCATTTTACAAAAAAAACGTTGCCAATTTTTTTCTAATTTCCATAAATCCGGGATTTTAATTAAAAAAAAAAGACAGCGTTGTCAATTTTCCAAAAATTTCCGAAATCCGCGATTTTACAAAAAGATATGGTGTTAATTTTTAAAAAAATTTCTCAAAATCTGCGATTTAATAAAAAAAAGTATTAAGTATTGTCAATTTCGGCAAAAATTTTCTCCAAATTTGCGAAATTACAAAAAAATTAAAAGGTATTTCCCGTAAATTTTTCGAAATTCGCCGTTTTACAAAAAAAAAACAACGTTGTCTATTTTCCAAAAATTTCCCCAAATCCGGGATTTTAATTAAAAAAAAAAGACAGCGTTGTCAATTTTCCAAAATTTCCTCTAAATTTGCGAAATGACAAAAAACAACGTTGTCTATTTTCCAAAAATTTCCCCAAATCCGGGATTTTAATTAAAAAAAAAAGACAGCGTTGTCAATTTTCCAAAATTTTCTTTAAATTTGCGAAATGACAAAAAACAACGTTGTCTATTTTCCAAAAATTTCCCCAAATCCGGGATTTAATTTAAAAAAAAGACGGCGTTGTCAATTTTCCAAAATTTCCTCTAAATTTGCGAAATGACAAAAAACAACGTTGTCTATTTTCCAAAAATTTCCCCAAATCCGGGATTTAATTTAAAAAAAAAAACAAAGTTGTCAATTTTCCAAAATTTCCTCTAAATTTGCGAAATGACAAAAAACAACGTTGTCTATTTTCCAAAAATTTCCCCAAATCCGGGATTTAATTTAAAAAAAAAACAAAGTTGTCAATTTTCCAAAATTTCCTCTAAATTTGCGAAATGACAAAAAACAACGTTGTCTATTTTTTTCTAATTTCTTTAAATCCGCCATTTTACAAAAAAAACGTTGCCAATTTTTTTCTAATTTCCATAAATCCGCGATTTTCTCAAAAAAAAAAAACAAAGTTGTCAATTTTCCAAAATTTTCTTTAAATTTGCGAAATGACAAAAAACAACGTTGTCTATTTTCCAAAAATTTCCCCAAATCCGGGATTTAATTTAAAAAAAAGACGGCGTTGTCAATTTTCCAAAATTTCCTCTAAATTTGCGAAATGACAAAAAACAACGTTGTCTATTTTCCAAAAATTTCCCCAAATCCGGGATTTAATTTAAAAAAAAAACAACGTTGTCTATTTTCCAAAAATTTCCCCAAATCCGGGATTTTAATTAAAAAAAAAAGACAGCGTTGTCAATTTTCCAAAATTTTCTTTAAATTTGCGAAATGACAAAAA
This sequence comes from Hermaeophaga mercurialis, assembly GCA_951812935.1. Lineage (NCBI taxonomy): Eukaryota > Metazoa > Arthropoda > Insecta > Coleoptera > Chrysomelidae > Hermaeophaga > Hermaeophaga mercurialis. The sequence continues at coordinate 23,109,047 of OX638366.1, forward strand.
ACAACGTTGTCTATTTTCCAAAAATTTCCCCAAATCCGGGATTTAATTTAAAAAAAAGACGGCGTTGTCAATTTTCCAAAATTTCCTCTAAATTTGCGAAATGACAAAAAACAACGTTGTCTATTTTCCAAAAATTTCCCCAAATCCGGGATTTAATTTAAAAAAAAAACAAAGTTGTCAATTTTCCAAAATTTCCTCTAAATTTGCGAAATGACAAAAAACAACGTTGTCTATTTTCCAAAAATTTCCCCAAATCCGGGATTTAATTTAAAAAAAAAAACAAAGTTGTCAATTTTCCAAAATTTCCTCTAAATTTGCGAAATGACAAAAAACAACGTTGTCTATTTTCCAAAAATTTCCCCAAATCCGGGATTTAATTTAAAAAAAAGACGGCGTTGTCAATTTTCCAAAATTTCCTCTAAATTTGCGAAATGACAAAAAACAACGTTGTCTATTTTTTTCTAATTTCTTTAAATCCGCCATTTTACAAAAAAAACGTTGCCAATTTTTTTCTAATTTCCATAAATCCGGGATTTTAATTAAAAAAAAAAGACAGCGTTGTCAATTTTCCAAAAATTTCCGAAATCCGCGATTTTACAAAAAGATATGGTGTTAATTTTTAAAAAAATTTCTCAAAATCTGCGATTTAATAAAAAAAAGTATTAAGTATTGTCAATTTCGGCAAAAATTTTCTCCAAATTTGCGAAATTACAAAAAAATTAAAAGGTATTTCCCGTAAATTTTTCGAAATTCGCCGTTTTACAAAAAAAAAACAACGTTGTCTATTTTCCAAAAATTTCCCCAAATCCGGGATTTTAATTAAAAAAAAAAGACAGCGTTGTCAATTTTCCAAAATTTCCTCTAAATTTGCGAAATGACAAAAAACAACGTTGTCTATTTTCCAAAAATTTCCCCAAATCCGGGATTTTAATTAAAAAAAAAAGACAGCGTTGTCAATTTTCCAAAATTTTCTTTAAATTTGCGAAATGACAAAAAACAACGTTGTCTATTTTCCAAAAATTTCCCCAAATCCGGGATTTAATTTAAAAAAAAGACGGCGTTGTCAATTTTCCAAAATTTCCTCTAAATTTGCGAAATGACAAAAAACAACGTTGTCTATTTTCCAAAAATTTCCCCAAATCCGGGATTTAATTTAAAAAAAAAAACAAAGTTGTCAATTTTCCAAAATTTCCTCTAAATTTGCGAAATGACAAAAAACAACGTTGTCTATTTTCCAAAAATTTCCCCAAATCCGGGATTTAATTTAAAAAAAAAACAAAGTTGTCAATTTTCCAAAATTTCCTCTAAATTTGCGAAATGACAAAAAACAACGTTGTCTATTTTTTTCTAATTTCTTTAAATCCGCCATTTTACAAAAAAAACGTTGCCAATTTTTTTCTAATTTCCATAAATCCGCGATTTTCTCAAAAAAAAAAAACAAAGTTGTCAATTTTCCAAAATTTTCTTTAAATTTGCGAAATGACAAAAAACAACGTTGTCTATTTTCCAAAAATTTCCCCAAATCCGGGATTTAATTTAAAAAAAAGACGGCGTTGTCAATTTTCCAAAATTTCCTCTAAATTTGCGAAATGACAAAAAACAACGTTGTCTATTTTCCAAAAATTTCCCCAAATCCGGGATTTAATTTAAAAAAAAAAACAAAGTTGTCAATTTTCCAAAATTTCCTCTAAATTTGCGAAATGACAAAAAACAACGTTGTCTATTTTTTTCTAATTTCTTTAAATCCGCCATTTTACAAAAAAAACGTTGCCAATTTTTTTCTAATTTCCATAAATCCGCGATTTTCTCAAAAAAAAAAAACAAAGTTGTCAATTTTCCAAAATTTTCTTTAAATTTGCGAAATGACAAAAAACAACGTTGTCTATTTTCCAAAAATTTCCCCAAATCCGGGATTTAATTTAAAAAAAAGACGGCGTTGTCAATTTTCCAAAATTTCCTCTAAATTTGCGAAATGACAAAAAACAACGTTGTCTATTTTCCAAAAATTTCCCCAAATCCGGGATTTAATTTAAAAAAAAAAACAAAGTTGTCAATTTTCCAAAATTTCCTCTAAATTTGCGAAATGACAAAAAACAACGTTGTCTATTTTCCAAAAATTTCCCCAAATCCGGGATTTAATTTAAAAAAAAAACAAAGTTGTCAATTTTCCAAAATTTCCTCTAAATTTGCGAAATGACAAAAAACAACGTTGTCTATTTTTTTCTAATTTCTTTAAATCCGCCATTTTACAAAAAAAACGTTGCCAATTTTTTTCTAATTTCCATAAATCCGCGATTTTCTCAAAAAAAAAAAACAAAGTTGTCAATTTTCCAAAATTTTCTTTAAATTTGCGAAATGACAAAAAACAACGTTGTCTATTTTCCAAAAATTTCCCCAAATCCGGGATTTAATTTAAAAAAAAGACGGCGTTGTCAATTTTCCAAAATTTCCTCTAAATTTGCGAAATGACAAAAAACAACGTTGTCTATTTTCCAAAAATTTCCCCAAATCCGGGATTTAATTTAAAAAAAAAAACAAAGTTGTCAATTTTCCAAAATTTCCTCTAAATTTGCGAAATGACAAAAAACAACGTTGTCTATTTTCCAAAAATTTCCCCAAATCCGGGATTTAATTTAAAAAAAAGACGGCGTTGTCAATTTTCCAAAATTTCCTCTAAATTTGCGAAATGACAAAAAACAACGTTGTCTATTTTCCAAAAATTTCCCCAAATCCGGGATTTAATTTAAAAAAAAAACAAAGTTGTCAATTTTCCAAAATTTCCTCTAAATTTGCGAAATGACAAAAAACAACGTTGTCTATTTTCCAAAAATTTCCCCAAATCCGGGATTTAATTTAAAAAAAAGACGGCGTTGTCAATTTTCCAAAATTTCCTCTAAATTTGCGAAATGACAAAAAACAACGTTGTCTATTTTCCAAAAATTTCCCCAAATCCGGGATTTAATTTAAAAAAAAGACGGCGTTGTCAATTTTCCAAAATTTCCTCTAAATTTGCGAAATGACAAAAAACAACGTTGTCTATTTTCCAAAAATTTCCCCAAATCCGGGATTTAATTTAAAAAAAAAAACAAAGTTGTCAATTTTCCAAAATTTCCTCTAAATTTGCGAAATGACAAAAAACAACGTTGTCTATTTTCCAAAAATTTCCCCAAATCCGGGATTTAATTTAAAAAAAAAGACGGCGTTGTCAATTTTCCAAAATTTCCTCTAAATTTGCGAAATGACAAAAAACAACGTTGTCTATTTTCCAAAAATTTCCCCAAATCCGGGATTTAATTTAAAAAAAAGACGGCGTTGTCAATTTTCCAAAATTTCCTCTAAATTTGCGAAATGACAAAAAACAACGTTGTCTATTTTCCAAAAATTTCCCCAAATCCGGGATTTAATTTAAAAAAAAGACGGCGTTGTCAATTTTCCAAAATTTCCTCTAAATTTGCGAAATGACAAAAAACAACGTTGTCTATTTTCCAAAAATTTCCCCAAATCCGGGATTTAATTTAAAAAAAAGACGGCGTTGTCAATTTTCCAAAATTTCCTCTAAATTTGCGAAATGACAAAAAACAACGTTGTCTATTTTCCAAAAATTTCCCCAAATCCGGGATTTAATTTAAAAAAAAGACGGCGTTGTCAATTTTCCAAAATTTCCTCTAAATTTGCGAAATGACAAAAAACAACGTTGTCTATTTTCCAAAAATTTCCCCAAATCCGGGATTTAATTTAAAAAAAAAAACAAAGTTGTCAATTTTCCAAAATTTCCTCTAAATTTGCGAAATGACAAAAAACAACGTTGTCTATTTTCCAAAAATTTCCCCAAATCCGGGATTTAATTTAAAAAAAAAGACGGCGTTGTCAATTTTCCAAAATTTCCTCTAAATTTGCGAAATGACAAAAAACAACGTTGTCTATTTTCCAAAAATTTCCCCAAATCCGGGATTTAATTTAAAAAAAAGACGGCGTTGTCAATTTTCCAAAATTTCCTCTAAATTTGCGAAATGACAAAAAACAACGTTGTCTATTTTCCAAAAATTTCCCCAAATCCGGGATTTAATTTAAAAAAAAGACGGCGTTGTCAATTTTCCAAAATTTCCTCTAAATTTGCGAAATGACAAAAAACAACGTTGTCTATTTTCCAAAAATTTCCCCAAATCCGGGATTTAATTTAAAAAAAAAAACAAAGTTGTCAATTTTCCAAAATTTCCTCTAAATTTGCGAAATGACAAAAAACAACGTTGTCTATTTTCCAAAAATTTCCCCAAATCCGGGATTTAATTTAAAAAAAAAAACAAAGTTGTCAATTTTCCAAAATTTCCTCTAAATTTGCGAAATGACAAAAAACAACGTTGTCTATTTTCCAAAAATTTCCCCAAATCCGGGATTTAATTTAAAAAAAAAGACGGCGTTGTCAATTTTCCAAAATTTCCTCTAAATTTGCGAAATGACAAAAAACAACGTTGTCTATTTTCCAAAAATTTCCCCAAATCCGGGATTTAATTTAAAAAAAAGACGGCGTTGTCAATTTTCCAAAATTTCCTCTAAATTTGCGAAATGACAAAAAACAACGTTGTCTATTTTCCAAAAATTTCCCCAAATCCGGGATTTAATTTAAAAAAAAGACGGCGTTGTCAATTTTCCAAAATTTCCTCTAAATTTGCGAAATGACAAAAAACAACGTTGTCTATTTTCCAAAAATTTCCCCAAATCCGGGATTTAATTTAAAAAAAAGACGGCGTTGTCAATTTTCCAAAATTTCCTCTAAATTTGCGAAATGACAAAAAACAACGTTGTCTATTTTCCAAAAATTTCCCCAAATCCGGGATTTAATTTAAAAAAAAAAACAAAGTTGTCAATTTTCCAAAATTTCCTCTAAATTTGCGAAATGACAAAAAACAACGTTGTCTATTTTCCAAAAATTTCCCCAAATCCGGGATTTAATTTAAAAAAAAAGACGGCGTTGTCAATTTTCCAAAATTTCCTCTAAATTTGCGAAATGACAAAAAACAACGTTGTCTATTTTCCAAAAATTTCCCCAAATCCGGGATTTAATTTAAAAAAAAGACGGCGTTGTCAATTTTCCAAAATTTCCTCTAAATTTGCGAAATGACAAAAAACAACGTTGTCTATTTTCCAAAAATTTCCCCAAATCCGGGATTTAATTTAAAAAAAAGACGGCGTTGTCAATTTTCCAAAATTTCCTCTAAATTTGCGAAATGACAAAAAACAACGTTGTCTATTTTCCAAAAATTTCCCCAAATCCGGGATTTAATTTAAAAAAAAAAACAAAGTTGTCAATTTTCCAAAATTTCCTCTAAATTTGCGAAATGACAAAAAACAACGTTGTCTATTTTCCAAAAATTTCCCCAAATCCGGGATTTAATTTAAAAAAAAGACGGCGTTGTCAATTTTCCAAAATTTCCTCTAAATTTGCGAAATGACAAAAAACAACGTTGTCTATTTTTTTCTAATTTCTTTAAATCCGCCATTTTACAAAAAAAACGTTGCCAATTTTTTTCTAATTTCCATAAATCCGGGATTTTAATTAAAAAAAAAAGACAGCGTTGTCAATTTTCCAAAAATTTCCGAAATCCGCGATTTTACAAAAAGATATGGTGTTAATTTTTAAAAAAATTTCTCAAAATCTGCGATTTAATAAAAAAAAGTATTAAGTATTGTCAATTTCGGCAAAAATTTTCTCCAAATTTGCGAAATTACAAAAAAATTAAAAGGTATTTCCCGTAAATTTTTCGAAATTCGCCGTTTTACAAAAAAAAAACAACGTTGTCTATTTTCCAAAAATTTCCCCAAATCCGGGATTTTAATTAAAAAAAAAAGACAGCGTTGTCAATTTTCCAAAATTTCCTCTAAATTTGCGAAATGACAAAAAACAACGTTGTCTATTTTCCAAAAATTTCCCCAAATCCGGGATTTTAATTAAAAAAAAAAGACAGCGTTGTCAATTTTCCAAAATTTTCTTTAAATTTGCGAAATGACAAAAAACAACGTTGTCTATTTTCCAAAAATTTCCCCAAATCCGGGATTTAATTTAAAAAAAAGACGGCGTTGTCAATTTTCCAAAATTTCCTCTAAATTTGCGAAATGACAAAAAACAACGTTGTCTATTTTCCAAAAATTTCCCCAAATCCGGGATTTAATTTAAAAAAAAAAACAAAGTTGTCAATTTTCCAAAATTTCCTCTAAATTTGCGAAATGACAAAAAACAACGTTGTCTATTTTCCAAAAATTTCCCCAAATCCGGGATTTAATTTAAAAAAAAAACAAAGTTGTCAATTTTCCAAAATTTCCTCTAAATTTGCGAAATGACAAAAAACAACGTTGTCTATTTTTTTCTAATTTCTTTAAATCCGCCATTTTACAAAAAAAACGTTGCCAATTTTTTTCTAATTTCCATAAATCCGCGATTTTCTCAAAAAAAAAAAACAAAGTTGTCAATTTTCCAAAATTTTCTTTAAATTTGCGAAATGACAAAAAACAACGTTGTCTATTTTCCAAAAATTTCCCCAAATCCGGGATTTAATTTAAAAAAAAGACGGCGTTGTCAATTTTCCAAAATTTCCTCTAAATTTGCGAAATGACAAAAAACAACGTTGTCTATTTTCCAAAAATTTCCCCAAATCCGGGATTTAATTTAAAAAAAAAACAACGTTGTCTATTTTCCAAAAATTTCCCCAAATCCGGGATTTTAATTAAAAAAAAAAGACAGCGTTGTCAATTTTCCAAAATTTTCTTTAAATTTGCGAAATGACAAAAAACAACGTTGTCTATTTTCCAAAAATTTCCCCAAATCCGGGATTTAATTTAAAAAAAAGACGGCGTTGTCAATTTTCCAAAATTTCCTCTAAATTTGCGAAATGACAAAAAACAACGTTGTCTATTTTCCAAAAATTTCCCCAAATCCGGGATTTAATTTAAAAAAAAAACAAAGTTGTCAATTTTCCAAAATTTCCTCTAAATTTGCGAAATGACAAAAAACAACGTTGTCTATTTTCCAAAAATTTCCCCAAATCCGGGATTTAATTTAAAAAAAAAAACAAAGTTGTCAATTTTCCAAAATTTCCTCTAAATTTGCGAAATGACAAAAAACAACGTTGTCTATTTTCCAAAAATTTCCCCAAATCCGGGATTTAATTTAAAAAAAAGACGGCGTTGTCAATTTTCCAAAATTTCCTCTAAATTTGCGAAATGACAAAAAACAACGTTGTCTATTTTTTTCTAATTTCTTTAAATCCGCCATTTTACAAAAAAAACGTTGCCAATTTTTTTCTAATTTCCATAAATCCGGGATTTTAATTAAAAAAAAAAGACAGCGTTGTCAATTTTCCAAAAATTTCCGAAATCCGCGATTTTACAAAAAGATATGGTGTTAATTTTTAAAAAAATTTCTCAAAATCTGCGATTTAATAAAAAAAAGTATTAAGTATTGTCAATTTCGGCAAAAATTTTCTCCAAATTTGCGAAATTACAAAAAAATTAAAAGGTATTTCCCGTAAATTTTTCGAAATTCGCCGTTTTACAAAAAAAAAACAACGTTGTCTATTTTCCAAAAATTTCCCCAAATCCGGGATTTTAATTAAAAAAAAAAGACAGCGTTGTCAATTTTCCAAAATTTTCTTTAAATTTGCGAAATGACAAAAAACAACGTTGTCTATTTTCCAAAAATTTCCCCAAATCCGGGATTTAATTTAAAAAAAAAAACAAAGTTGTCAATTTTCCAAAATTTCCTCTAAATTTGCGAAATGACAAAAAACAACGTTGTCTATTTTCCAAAAATTTCCCCAAATCCGGGATTTAATTTAAAAAAAAGACGGCGTTGTCAATTTTCCAAAATTTCCTCTAAAAAATTTCCCTACATCTGCGATTTTACAAAAAAAAAACCGTTAAAAAAACGTTGCCAAGTTTAGAAAATTTCTTTAAATCTGAGATTTTACTAAAAAAGAAAAAGTTGCCAATTTTCACAAAAATTCTAAAAATGTGCGATTTTACAAAAAAAAAAAAAAAAAAAAAAACTTACAATTTAAATACGCGCGCATTAACTCATTAAACAATAAATAAATAAAACCCGCGTTCAACACACATCAATTCCACGGCACGACTAGATCTAATTCGCGACACGTAATCGGTTCAATTAAAAAAAAACCGCAAAACGTCGAAACGAAACTTATTTAATTTTATTAGATTATTTAACGTCGCGCTTCGCGCAATTATTTCTCAGTTCCGCAATCGCGACCGAACGAAACGCACACGCGAAAAAAAACGCCATCTCTCGCCCGAAATGCGCAATTCATCATCGACATTATCGTTAATAATAGCAACGGCAACGGTGTTAGTTCGCGACGTTGCCGTCGCCCCTCCGCCATCTTCTTCTTCTTCTTTTCCGCCGAAATGTTGCCGTTTGACCGACGAGCTCCGAATCCACCCGAACGCGAGTTTCGAGTGCGTCACGCCGGCCGCGCCCCCCCGCCTCGTTTACGCCCCGCCCCGCGGCGCCTCCGACGTCATCGAAACGTCATCGAGGGGGGCGTGTCGCGAATTCGAATACGACAGTGACGGCGCGGGCGGTTTTTCTTTTTACGAGTACCGATTCGAGGGCGGCAAAATCGCGGGAAGAAAATCGGCGGACCGAAAAGAAGAAAGCGGCGGGCGGGGGGATTTTTTTTTGAGGAAGTGTTGCCCAGTGGGGTACGTTTACGATTCGAAGAGGCGTTCGTGCCGATTAAAAAAAAACGAAAACGACCCGAATTTGGTCGAGCAGTGGCGGAGATTTTCGAACAACAACGACGACGACGACGACGAAACTTATTTGTTCGTTAAGGTCGGTTTGCCGCGACGTTGCCGCGTCGCCGTCGACGATCCGATTTCTTCTTTGGCGGCGTTGCCGAACTTTCCTGAAGAAGGGGGCGGTTACTGCGTGGACGAAACGTGGGAGGGGGGGTACGTGGTGCGGCGGTGCGTGGAGGGGGGGGCGGCGAAGATTTGCGACGTTGTCAGGTGCGCGAAAAAATGCTGCCCGGACGGGATGAGTTTCGTGAACGGGCCGTATTGCAAAGATACGTATACAGAGGGTTTCGATTTGTCGTTTTCGAGGAATATCGAAGATCCGGAGGGTGAGATTTTTTTTTTTTTAGATTTAAGGATTTTTTTTTGGAAAATTGGCGACGTCGCTTTTTTTTCGCGTTAAAATCGCGCGTTTAGGGATTTTTTGTAAAATTGGCAACGTCGCATTCTCTCTCATTAATATCGCAGATTTAGAGATTGTTTTGGAAAATTGGAAACGTCGCTTTTTTTTCTCATTAAAACCACAGGTTTAGGGATTTTTTCTCATTAATATCGCAGATTTAGAGATTGTTTTGTAAAATTGGAAACGTCGCTTTTTTTTCTCATTAAAACCACAGGTTTAGGGATTTTTTCTCATTAATATCGCAGTTTTAGAGATTGTTTTGTAAAATTGACAACGTCGCTTTTTTCTCATTAACACTGCAGATTTGGGAATTAATTTGTAAAATTGGCAACGTCGCTTTTTTCCGCGTTAAAATCGTTGGTTTAGGGCCTTTTTGTAAAATTGGCAACGTCGCTTTTTCTCTCATTAACACTGCAGATTTGGGAATTAATTTGGAAAATTGGAAACGTCGCTTTTTTTTGGTAAAATCGCAGGTTTAGGGACTTTTTGTAAAATCGGCAACGTCGCTTTTCTCATTAAAACCGCAGATTTATAGATTTTTGTAAAATTGGCAACGCCGCTTTTTTTCCTCTCATTAAAATCGCAGATTTAGGGATTTTTTTTGTAAAATTGGCAACCTCGCTGTTTTCCTGTATAAAATCGCGATGTTGCCAATTTTCCCCAAATCGGATTTTACAAAAAAAAAACCAGTGTTGTCAATTTTACAAAAATGTCCCTAAATTAGCGATTTTAATGAGAAAAAAAAGCGATGTTGCCAATGTTTTCCAAATTTCCCTAAATCTACCATTTTACAAAAAAATGTTGCCAATTTTACAAAAATGTCCCTAAATTCGCGATTTTAATGAGAAAAAAGCGACGTTGCCAATGTTTTCCAAATTTCCCTAAATCTGCGATTTTACAAAAAAAATGTTGCCAATTTTACAAAAATGTCCCTAAATTAGCGAGTTTAATGAGAAAAAAAAGCGATGTTGCCAATGTTTTCCAAATTTCCCTAAATTTGCCATTTTACAAAAAAATGTTGCCAATTTTACAAAAATGTCCCTAAATTCGCGATTTTAATGAGAAAAAAGCGACGTTGCCAATGTTTTCCAAATTTCCCTAAATCTGCGATTTTACAAAAAAATGTTGCCAATTTTACAAAAATGTCCCTAAATTCGCGATTTTAATGAGAAAAAAGCGACGTTGCCAATGTTTTCCAAATTTCCCTAAATCTGCGATTTTACAAAAAAAATGTTGCCAATTTTACAAAAATGTCCCTAAATTAGCGAGTTTAATGAGAAAAAAAAGCGATGTTGCCAATGTTTTCCAAATTTCCCTAAATTTGCCATTTTACAAAAAAATGTTGCCAATTTTACAAAAATGTCCCTAAATTCGCGATTTTAATGAGAAAAAAGCGACGTTGCCAATGTTTTCCAAATTTCCCTAAATCTGCGATTTTACAAAAAAAATGTTGCCAATTTTACAAAAATGTCCCTAAATTAGCGATTTTAATGAGAAAAAAAAGCGACGTTGCCAATGTTTTCCAAATTTCCCTAAATCTGCGATTTTACAAAAAAAAACAATGTTGCCAATTTTACAAAACGTCCCTAAATTCGCAATTTTAACGAGAAAAAAGCGACGTTGCCGATTTTCCTTAAACCCACGCAATTCCAAAAAAAAATACGGCGTTGCCTATTTTCCAGAAAATAATACATTTTCACTAATTATTGAAAATTAATTTTCGTTAATTGTATCAAAATCGCTTTTAAATTAATAAAAAAAATCGTCAAATTCGAAAAAACGAAATTACAAAATTAGCAAATCGTAGAAAATTTTATCACTTCGAAAATAAAATAAAATAAAAATTAACGGAAATTTACACAATTTTAGAAATTAATAATTCTATATCTTATCGCTTTCGCGTTTTATCTATTCAAATAATAATTTTCTCGTAAATAAACATTAAACATTTTATAATTAATGTTAACAAACCAAATAAATAAATAAATAATATTTCATTTGTTGTTCCATAAAAAAATTATAAACGCATTAATTGAAAAATATTTCTCGAATTATACGTAATTTCCAATTAAATTATTAAATTATTATCGACGGTAACGCTCAGTAAACATCACTTTGTATATTTTATTTAACTTCCGTTTTAATTAATTAATACTCGTAAATCCTAGTTTCTATATTTCGAAATTATTTTACGATAAATTAAACGCAATTTCGTTATTTTTTTTTAACGATTAAATTCAAAATCGATCGGAATAACCGCTGCTTTTTTTCTTCTTTTTTCTAAAATACAGAATTCTTCTTTTTTTAGCAGTAAAACGCGTCGCTGTTTAGAGCAGAAGATATTTGGGCGAAAACAAAAAAGTAAAAGGCCATTTTTAAAAATAGAAGAAGAAGAAGAAGAAGAGATGTCAAAAACAAAGAGCGCCAAATTCGAAATAAAATCGAAAAACGAAAAACTTGATTTATTTACAACAATTTATTATCTTTATTGCCAATAGTTTAATCTAAATCAAATATAAACAAGGATTATTATTATTATTTTATTATTTACTTGTATCGATATCGAATGAAATAGATAAAAAAAAAAAATGCAAATCTGAAAATTTCTTTTAGCGCGAATTAATTTGTTTTTTTTTTATTCCGTCGTAAAAAAAAATTAAGGGTTGGGTCTCGTTATTTCCCCCGTGACTACATTTATTAACTTAATGGGAATTCTAATATTTACATGCGTTATTACAACAGATATATACAGGGTGAAGCATTTGTACCAAAAAAAAACTTTTTTTATTAATTTTTCGGTTTTTTTTCGAATTTGGCGACATCTCTTCTTCTGTTTTTTTAATGGCCTTTTACTTTTTTTTCGATACGAGTTCGTTTGGTGGCCATTTTAGTAAAAAAGAAGAAAAAGAAGAGCGTTGTTGTTTAGAATAAAGAAAGGTTATATTATTATTATTATTATTATTATTTTCACTACAATTTTTTTTAAATATTTCTAAATTTGTACTAAAATTTTTGAAAATTCTTTAAATTTCATTGCGAAACGTTGAAATTTCTTTGTTTTCACTATTTTTTGAAAAATTTTCGAAAAAAAAAAATAACATTTTTATGAATTTAAGTGAATTTTTTTTTAATTGATTTTTGAGCAAAAAGTCGATTTATTTTTTCGATTTACTTATGTTTACGAAAATCGACTTAAACTAAATTAACCAGTTTTTGAAAAACGATTAAAAATAGAAAAAAAACTTACAGCTTCGGTTTTCACTATTTCTCTCGCTAAATTCTTGAAAAATCGTTTATTTCGATCGCAACTATTGGAAAACTTTCCAAACCGTCGGCGGAACCGATTTTTAACGAAAAAATTTCGCAAATTTCACGCACTTTTAAAAAAAAACCACAATTTTTCACACAAACAAAATCGACCGACAATCACGCACATAACCACAAAAATTCTTCTTTTTTATAATATCAAAGAGCACCTAAAGGAATAAAAAAGAAGATTTTAGTCAAATTCTTCTTTTTTATAATATCAAAGAGCCCCAAAAGGAAAAATAAAAGACTTAGATAAATTCTTCTTTTTCTTTTATTAAAATAACCAGGAAAATTCGGGAAAAATTTACAATAAAACAATTAAAAATCATTTAAAATTCTTTAAATGCCATCAATATTATTTAAAAATGGGTTTAATGGATAACATTTTTTTCACTTACAGCTTTGGTTTTTTTTTTTGTTTCTCGCACTTCAATCTTAAAAAACTTTTTGTTTCGAACTATTGAAAAACTTTCTAAATCGTCCGCGGAACGGATTTTTAACGAATAAATTTCGCAAATTTCACGCACTTTTTTAATAAAAACGCATTTTTTAACACAAACAAAATCTAACCGACAATCCCGCACATAACCACAAAAATTCTTCTTTTTTTTTTTTTAATTAAAAGAAGACCAAGAAAAATAGAAAATATTTTAATGAGGACAAAAAAATCATAAAAACCAACTAAAAACCTTTAATTACTCGTTAAAATCGATCGATATCGTTTAAAAATCGGGTTAAAACGTAATTTTTTCATTTCGGTTTTTTCCGCTTCTCGCACTCAAACCTTTTAAATAAAAAACTTTTTATTTCGATTGCAACTATTGAAAAACATTCTAAATTGTTCGTAGGACGGATTTTTAACGAATAAATTTCGCAAATTTCACGCACTTTTATTTTATTAATACATTTTTTTCGCGATCAAAACAACCCGGTATCGCGAACATAACCTCAAAAATTCTTCTGTTTTCTTTTAATTGAAGCGCACCGGGCTAAATAGGAAACGAAAATTTTTCGATATTGATTTAAATAAAGACGAAAGAATATTTTGAAATGTGTAATAATAATCGAATTGGTTTTCGAACATTAACCGTTTATTTTAAAATACGTAAAATTAACAAAATCAATAATAATCAAAGTTACAGTGTTGCCGTAACGGGCGAGGCGGCCCACCGGGCCTTGTTGCCGGTTTTCTTTGTTTACATCCCAACAAAAGGGACTGGAATTATTTAGCAGCGTTTTGTAAAATTTCCAGGAATATTCCTTAAAAACGATTATTGTCGTCTAATAGCGAATTAATTGTATTTTTTTTAAACACGCTTACATCAAATCTCGTCCCATCTGTCAAATGCAAGGAAAAAAGAAGAAATTAGCTTACGCGAAAACAAAACGTTTCGCTAACAACAAAAAAAAAAGAAGATTATCGATACCGAAACAAAAAATAGAAGATTTCGCCGTTTAAAATTAACAATGAATTCATAACGAATTAATTTTTGCGTAAACGATAAACGAAATCCGCCGGGATGTGGTCCGTTTTCTTTTCGCTGCATTTCCATTATTTATATTCGAATCTATTTTTATATTTATCGCGAACCGCAGAACACATTAAAACAAATCGTTATCGCCACGACAATTTCGTAATTATTCCGAAACGCACCCCGGTCGGTTAATTCGCGTGCGGGATTTTCGCCGTGTTTGTTCTTTTGATTCGGTATATACGGGGTGGTCCGATTAATTTTCAAATAGACCGGCAAATTACTTAAATTAACAAATTAAAAAAATGTTAATGTATGTTGTGTTGCCTAAACTTTCAGTGCCCAATTTGGTAACTTTAATTAAAAACGAGTTGGCCGCGCTGTTTAATGACGTATATTTTTGGAATTTTAATGAACGTTGTGTTGCCTAAACTTTTAGTACGTGCGATAAATATGTAATTAATCTTCTTTTTTTCTGCTACAAATTCTTCTTTCTTTTTGTGCTTACAATTCCATTAATTTTCTTCTTTTTTATCGAGAATGCGTTATTCTTCTTCTATTTTGTTAGAGATGTTTTCTTCTTCTTTTTTTTTTGTGTACAACGACGTATTAATCTTCTTCTTTTTGTACGTGTTTCAGACCCGTTCGCCATTGTCTACAACCACACCCGTTGCCAAGGAAAATTCTACTTGTTGAACGAAAATCGATTCCAATTCGATTTGTTTAAGGACGGCCAATTCAGGAGTTGGTTCAATCTCACGCAATCGTATTTAATCGAATATCCCTCGGAGGAGAAAGACGGGTACTGCATTGAACATTCGAATCGGTCGACGGCCAAAGGTGAGAGAGTTTTATTCTTCTTCTTTTTTCGTGTTTGTGCCGTCGGGGTTATTCGGGTTAACGATTCGTTAAACCTCGAAAATTTATTTCTTCTTTTTTTCCAACAGTGACAATTGATATTTGATTACAAATTTCTTCTTTTTTTCTTCTTCCAACAGTGACACTTGATTGTTTTTTTTTTACAGATTTCTTCTTTTATTTCCAACAGTGACATTTGATTGTTTTTTTACAGATTTCTTTTTTGTTTTCAACACTGACAGTTGACATTTGATTACAATTTTCTTCTTTTTTTTTTCCAATAGTGATAGTTGATTGTTTTTTTTACAGATTTCTTCTTTTTTTGTTCCAACAGTGACAATTGATATTTGATTACAAATTTCTTCTTTTTTTTTTCTTCCAACAGTGACACTTGATTGTTTTTTTTTACAGATTTCTTCTTTTATTTCCAACAGTGACATTTGATTGTTTTTTTACAGATTTCTTTTTTGTTTTCAACACTGACAGTTGACATTTGATTACAATTTTCTTCTTTTTTTTTTCCAATAGTGATAGTTGATTGTTTTTTTTACAGATTTCTTCTTTTTTTGTTCCAACAGTGACAATTGATATTTGATTACAAATTTCTTCTTTTTTTTTTCTTCCAACAGTGACACTTGATTGTTTTTTTTTACAGATTTCTTCTTTTATTTCCAACAGTGACATTTGATTGTTTTTTTACAGATTTCTTTTTTGTTTTCAACACTGACAGTTGACATTTGATTACAATTTTCTTCTTTTTTTTTTCCAACAGTGATAGTTGATTGTTTTTTTTACAGATTTCTTCTTTTTTTGTTCCAACAGTGACAATTGATATTTGATTACAAATTTCTATTTTTTTTTCTTCCAACGGTGACACTTGATTGTTTTTTTTTACAGATTTCTTCTTTTTTTGTTCCAACAGTGACAGTTGTTTTTTTTACGAACTTCTTCCTTTTGTTCCAATCACTGACAGTTGACATTTGATTACAGATTTCTTCTTTTTTAATTCAAATCATTGACAGTTGACATTTTTTGATTACAGGTTTCTTCTTTTTCCATTGTTTGTCAGGAGACAGGATGCCGCTGAAATTTTCGATAACGAAATACCCGAAAATGTTGTCGTGCGTTTTTTTGGCGTTAACGATTTCGATTTATTTCCTTTTGGGCCAGACGAGGAAGATTTTCGGCAAGATTTTAATTAATTATTCCGTCGGCACGTTTTTGATGTTCGTTTTGTTGATTTACGCCCAATTCGGGGCGAAAACCGGCCAATTGGGATGTCGACTCGTCGGTAAGAATCGATTTTTTTTAAACGAT